>WAAF01005021.1:24825-129825 GCA_013400475.1 Tricholaema leucomelas | reverse complement strand
CAATGCTGTCACACACAGCAAGATCTTTCTTCTCTTCATTTGCTTAGAGGGTGCCTGGCAAAGCTATTAAGTCTGTGATGGGAGTGACAGTTAACTGCAGGCCTGTCAGCCCCACTTCCGATGTCAGCACATCCTTGTACCCATTAGGAGCCTATCACTACAACTTCACAAATAAGCCCACCGAATGTTCTCTGCCACCGTGTATTTTGCATCCAAATACGGCTCCTAATGGGCTGGCTGAGAGGTCCCTTCTGAGGTACTCCTGGTGTATTTGTTTAGTTGATCCTTTAAAGGGCTTTTCCTGTGGAGAAATGAAGGGAAAGTAAAAGCCTCTGGAAGGTTTCTCACTTATGCATGGAGCTGTGATCAAGCTGGGTTGTTGTCCCCGTGTCTGTCTGGACTTGCCCTTTGTTGGGTGGGACAGTGAATTTTGAACCTATTTAGCCTGAAAGAAAATTCCTGTTTTTTTTTTCAATACTGGAAAAGTGACCAACATCAATGAGAATCTGCAGTGGCAAAATGATTAATTAGGTAGGACAATTGTAAAGAGGACATTAACACAGCAATAGCTGCTTCGAGGCACAGCAACATTTCCAGCCTTTTCCTTCAAGTGTGGCCTTTCTGTACTTGAGGGCCTCTGTTACCTCTTCAGTCAGCTTTACAGAGCTGCAGTTTCATCTCCTTTTTCTTGGCACTCTTTTATGCTGCCGAACGTTCTCTGTTAATAACACATCCCAATAACCCACAGAATTTAATTTTTAAAAGCACATTTTCCAGAAATGGAAGATATGGCTGGAACCATTAAAGGATTCAGTAATGTTAGGAGACTAAATAATAGGCTCTTTAGTCTTCATCTGCGATGCAAAGCAAGAGACATGCAGTGGTACCTCATTTCTGCATCAGCAGCAAATAGAGTAGCGATAAGAGTTTCACAGTGTATGGGATGGAGTTTCATCAGAATTTCATTATTTTCTCAGCTGAGTGACTCACTGGTAAACAGTCTCTTTTATTCTGTCCCAGAACTGAGCCTGAGCTGAATCATGGAGACTGCCACAGAGATGATAGTTAAGAAGCGATGAGTAGTTAAACAGTAATGCAATTGTAATTGCCATGCAGTAACTCTTCAGGTAGTCTTTCTTCCCTCTTCTGAGCAGAATTAGCCATCATCTTTCTTGTTATGGAGGACATGATGCTTAAAAAATAAGCAAACCAATCTGGTCTGTGTCTTCTGCCAAGAATCTTTCAGTGCCCCATAATCTGTGGTCCTGAGCCCAGCAGCACTGCTATTAGGAAAACAGGGTTTGTGTTGAGTTCCTCACGGCTGACTGAGCTCAAGCTAGGAATTGGATGTCATTTGTAATTGCCATTTGTCTGCATGATTTGGGAATTGATAGCAGCAAGAAAACCAGAAGAGGACTTAATAAATAAACCTACATCTCTGCTATTCTTGATAAAGTTTGAGTTATAAGTGGGCCTCTGACAAGATATTAAGTAACTGTAAAAGCCTAACCAGAAGCTTGAACTAAAAAAAAAAAAGGTGTGGTTTTTTTTCCTTCCTTCCTGGGTTCTACTCATGAGCTACTACAGTTGGGATACACAGTTAAATAACTTGCCTGAAATATTTACTGTTGCAGTGGGTATTACTGTGAGGCTGAAGAGCTTGAAAAGTAGGGTGGACATCTTGTGGACAGTTCAACAATTATTTTCAAAGCTCTGCTAATGCAGCTGAGAGACCAAGCTTCCTTCTTAGCATCTGCTGTTTAGTGCACTGTACATTAGATATACAAGAGATGGGGCCAGGGGGAGTTTCAAATTCAACAGCCAGCAGCCTGGGTATCAATTAAAGTTGGGTTATTTTCATGTATCACCATTATGACCCTTTAAACAGTGCAGCTATAGTGGAATCAGGATGTCTCTCTGACCCTATACTATGCAAATACACCAAGGCCAGAAGGCCTGAAAAACCTCCTGAATTTTAATGTGGGAAGTGTGTGATGCCCCCACCTCATTGACATTCTGTGTGGATTTTTTTTCACTAATCCTCACACTCAGTAGGCAAAACTTTCTTGATCTTGGTTCTTCAGCGGAGTGCAGAGGTCAAAAAGGCAGCTGGGATGGGCCAGGAAGAAGTCAGACACCACATTGTGGAGCAACAGACTTGGTTACAATTAGAGAGAGGCCTGAGCCATGAAGCTCAGGTAAGAATCCAAACTCTGCTGAAGTTGGAGTGGCAGGTAAGCCAGGGGTTGGGCTCAGCTCATGGAAGATGCTGACCAATCACTTCCTCTGCATCCAAAATTTCCCAGAGTCACTGACCAGATTTTCATTTTGAGAAATATTTTTTTAGTTTATCAGTAGTCAGGAAAAGCTTGGTGGGGTTTCAACGTAGAGGTGTCTTGAGGTAAACTCTACCGTTCCTCTGCCTGAACTTGGCTCCATGACTGGCATGGAGAGGCAGCTCTAGTATGAAGAATGAAAAAAGGAGAGATGTCAAAGAGTAACGAGCTCTTTTTCAGTGGTGGTGTTTCAGCTGTGTTATGTTCAGATAGCACTGGTCATCTCCTGGCTCCAGGAGGTATAGCGACCAAAGATCAGTGGTCCCCAGAACTTCTCTGGCCAGTGCATGTCCTATAATACAGAGGCAATAGGCTGTGCCTTCTTGTCAGTCTCTACTTCAGTAGCTTCTTGTAGCCATGCAGGAGCTTCCTGTAGCCATGCAGGAGCTTCCTGTAGCTGTGAGGCAGCAATTGTAAGCCATGGTTATGAGGGAAGAAATCAAATTTTTATCTTTCTTACGTGGTATTTTCTGTTCCTACTGACAATTTGTCCATTGCAGAGCTGCCCAGTGGCACTGCACCATGCACAGATACAGTCTTTCTGTTGTCCTCTTTGTGTTCTCACTGTTTGCTAGGGGTTGATGGATGGGCTCAGGAGGACTTACCTGGAAGGTCTCAGCCACTTTGTGTATCCTGAGCTCTCACTTCAGTCAGGAGGAGGATGAGGTATAAAGTAGAAACGTGCTTGCTTCCCACCACTGTCAAGAAGACAAGAGCTGCCAGTGAGATAGGAAAGAATAGAATAGAATCAACCAGGTTGGAAGAGACCTCCAAGATCATCCAGTTCAACCTATCACCCAGCCCTATCCAATCAACCAGCCCACGGCCCTAAATCCCTCATCCAGTCTTTTCTTGAACCCCTCCAGGGACAGCCATTCAACCACCTCCCTGGGCAGCCCATTCCAATGCCAATCACTCTCTCTGCCAACAGCTTCCTCCTGACATCCAGCCTATACTTCCCCCGGCACAACTTGAGGCTGTGTCCCCTTCTTCTGATGCTGGTTGTCTGGGAGAAGAGACCAACCCCTACATGCCTACAATCTCCCTTCAGGTAGTTGTAGACAGCAATGAGGTCACCCCTGAGTCTCCTCTTCTCCAGGCTAAACAACCCCAGCTCCCTCTTAGGGTTTGTAAGACCACTGTATTTTGCATACGCATGTTCATGTTTAGGGGTATAATGCTAACTACAGGGACTCTGGTGTGAATTCAGCTTGCTGTGGTGTAGGACATTCTCATAATGGTTTTATGCTGCCTAATGCACACAATAGTGGTTTTATTCTGCGGTGTGTTGAAGGGCAGCATGAGAGTAAGGAAAGTGGGGCGCAACTGCAGAGATGGCTTTCATTCACTCAGCAGTTTGGTTTGTGGTTTGGGGTTTTTTTCAGTTGGCTCTGACTGGTTTTGCCTTGTTTTTTTCTCTTTTATTCCCACCAGCTTTATAAAATCTGAAATGTTTATGAATTAGAACCACATAGTATTTACATTTCCAAACAGAGAACCATTCTTCTCTCTAACAACCTTCTGACTTTCTGAGGTTGTCAGACGTGTTACTTCTTTTTTTTTTTTTTTATTTTAAAGAGAGCATTGTATATAGACCCTCAATTATTTCCTCATAAAGTGATTTTAAAATGACTCCCCAGTGAGTTTTAGGAAAGTATGTCTAGACTTTTTTCTTTCTGCATTATCCCAGTCTCCCCTTTCCAGCCTGCCCCTATCATTTTGTAGGTTATGGACAGTTGAGGATTTGTTGTACTGCAATTTAATGCTGAGTGTGTGCTGTGACCTTTGGGGGGTGAGGGAGAAGTCTGTTGGCAGTATCATTACAAATAAAGTACTAACAGATTTCAGAAGTGTGTAGATTCCAAACTAGATGCTGAAGCCTGCAGTCATTTATGAACTTACCTCCACAGATTTTCAAATTTGACACAGAGGTAGTGGTGTAGCCCCTGCTCAGACGCCAGCTGATTGCTTCTCTGACCCCCCTTCATAAGCCAGGTGACCTTCCTTTTGGCCTGTGCATTTGGACTTGTGAAGCAACTCCAGCTGCAGAAGATAAAGCCCTGGAAGGTCCAGACAGATGTATGTCCCGTGCCAGTGTGCAGATACTTGTTATTTCAGGTGGGCACGGCCAACTACAAAGACTTTACAAAACCTGGACTGTGTTAGTCGTGCTGCTCTTGAACAGTCAGACTCCAGCATGATGAAGGAGCCAAGCCATTAAGTTGGGTTTGGGTATAATTTTTACAAACCCAGTTGGGGCAGGTGGTGGAGGAAGTCAGGGACTGTAGCTGGACAGTGCAGTGTAGCACAGTATCCTTGGGCTCACTCTTGGCGAGGCACAGATTTGCTGCAGCGTGAAGGTAACACTGGAGACAGGATAAATCCAGTAACCAAGGTGTCTGCAACCTCTGGCCTCTCTCAGCAAGGCAGATTTGGTTGCGTGAAGAGCAACCCACTCAACTCACACAGCTTCAGACTCCTGGGCTGGCTGGAATAGGGCTGCTCGTTCCAGAGAGGGACTCGTTGTGGGAGGGAGGATTTGTGTGGCAGGATGCTGAGACAGCCAGAGCTGTGGTTGGCTTTACTGCAGGAAGTGGATTAGGCAAATCCTTGAAACAGTGCAGAAATCCTTTTTTCCAGGTGCTGAGGTTGAAGGAAACATATAATTAATAGCATCCCAATTTTTACATAGTTTAAGTCTCAGAGCAAGGCATCCTGGAGTTTATATTTTTAGCAGCCACTTTAAGAGAGGTGGGGGAGGATAAGTGTGCATGGGGGGAGAGATTAATTTAAAATTGATAACCGCATGGCAGCACCACAGTTTTAACAAGCTCAAGGCCTGCCTGGTGAAGCCTGCTGTACTCAGGGGACTAGAGTTCAATTCTCCATGCTGCCAGTTGAAATCAGAAATCACAACTGCAGTGATTAGCAGTGAATTTCCTGATCTTGGTGCCGCAGGCAAAGGAAGGAGGGGACTGTTTTTTCCTCTATCTCCAGCGTGTTTAACCCCTAGCAGGGGAGACGAAGATAGGGAAAGGGAATCTAGGGGAATTCACAGCATTTAAACTTGTGTATGCTGTTTAGAAAAAAATCAATGGCCGTTAATGGCCAGGCCTGACTGTGGAGAAGTGCCCAGCCACATCTTAATTAATCTCATCACTAATAGAGGAGTATCACTTCCAAATGCTTGTGCTTGCCCCTCTCATTCCAAAGATGCAGGTCAGATCCACAGAGGCAGTATATGGATGGCAAAATACAGCCTGCTCTCAGAGACTTGGGTGTCAGTCCAGAGCAATCTCAAACACTGGTTTTATACACCAGTGTAACTGGGATCAGATTTGACTCTCTTCACATCAGCACCTTGATTTCGCTGTGCTTGTTCATCAGAGATGTGATGGAGAAGCAGCAAGTGAAATACTGTTCTGTATTCTCAGCTTCTGAAGTATTTTAACTGTCAATCTATTTAATACTACTCCACCTGATGAACAGAGAGCAGCAGCACTCATGCCTGTGTGATCCTTGTGTCTGCACAAAGCAGTCAAACTGGTGCCTTGGTCCCTTTTGGAGGGTTGTGGCTGCTGGAGGTTGCTTGCTCCGTTCCGCTGTAATATCAGATGAGGAAATTGTGACTAACACGTGCAGGCAATATCAAAGTGGAATTCATAAAGCTGTTGCAGCGTGTAGCAGCTTCAGACAAAGGGGACTCATTTATCAGTGCTCTTTGGCTTTGGTAGCTAGAGCAGGAAAAGTTGCTGCTTCATGGATTGATAGACAATTGCTCCAGAAATAACCTTCTAATCCAGACCTTTGCCTTCTGGGGAAGGCTGAAAGTGATTTTGTTTGCTTGCTTGTTTATTCCTTCCTGACCTTTGTTTGGGTCACAAACCAGTATTTTTTCACCTGATCATTGCTGAGCTGCCAAAGCCTGTGATGTACAGCAGCGTCCTACTGAAATGACACGCATACTTGGGTACTTGTTGTATCCATGGGTGTCCAGCTGTGTGCCACAGGCTTTCACCTCTAACCATCCCCTCTTCAGTAAAAAACAAAACCAAAAAGGTTTGTGTTGCTGGGGACTGGGTGATGCCTCTCCTCTGTGGGCAACTACTGCAAGTGCTCCACTTGCAGGGTTGCTCAGTAACTGTGGATGATGCCGATGGCATGTGGGCTCCTTTCTGCTTCCTCGCTGGGAGCAGGGCTGGGCTGCACTTTGCAGCCTGTCACCATGAGAGCCTTGGCCTTGGCTTCAACAATGCTGGCCAGGAGTGAGCTTTTCGAGTTGGGTCTGTCAATTGGTGAAGTTTCTTTTGGGAGAGTTGAAATTAAATTTCACAGTAAGATCTGCTGGAAGGTGTATGATAAGGCACACTCCAGCTGGTCTCGTGTCCAGGCTCTGTCCTCTGGCATTGCCTGGTTTTCAATGTAATTGTGGATTTCACCATGAAAGGTTTGTATAAGTTTAGTTTTTCAGATCAGTAGAAGAAAACTGAGCTGCATTATCTCCTCACCCAGAGGTTTAGCAGCCAAAAGTCTGTAAAGTATAGACAGTCAAGCATATGGCAGCAGAACTAGTCCCTTTGCTTGTTTTAAGGGAGGACTGTTTGCTTGGAATTCTTTAACGTGAAGATCATACTTACCTACGTATGCCATACTATTTTAAGTATAGAAACTACACAGCTACAGTGAAAATCAAGGTAGAGATGCTCAGAGACTTCCATGGATGAACACCAACCTTTCCTGGTTTGTTGCTATTCATTTTCAAGCCAGTCTAGTGGCAGAGAAGTAAAAGTTGAGTCTGGGCAAGGTGGCAAAAGTGTCTCCCTGTAAGACATTCTTGCTCACAGCAAACCACCCGTGTGTTTCTTCCTAGTATGTGATGAGTGCCTTGAACATGAGCTTATTAATAATAACCATTTCCCCCTGCATTTCTTCTTGCTCTTTGCTGGCTACTGAATAAATTCTGACATGCTTTTTGAATTTCAAAGAGCTCTCTGAGAACTGGATGTTTGCAAAATATATCAAGACGCAAAACAAACAGAACCACCCAAAACAATCATTAATCCCCAGTAACTCTTGCCTCAAGCACATAAAAATCTCCTGACAACAGTCTCTTATAAACCTGGTCAAATGACAGATGCACAGTGCATCAGTCACAGCACAAGTCTCCCATCTTCATTGTGACTTGAGGAAAACACAAAGCAACTTCTTTGAAGGTAAGAAGAACCTAGATTTAAACCGATGTGATTTGAGCGCAGGATTTGGCCCACGGACTCCACTTCTGGCTCCCCTGACTCTTGTAAGCTTTTTATTACTAATTAAAGTTGGTAAGTAGTCCCCCTCAGGGTGTTTTGGCTCATAAATGAAGGCCAACGAAATATCTAATTTTGCTAAATAGAGTATTTTTTTTATATGCCAATAGAGGGCTTTTGGTTAGATTTTGTTTTCTTTCTCCCCACTGTTATTGAGAAGCGAGAGCTCCAATATTTCCTGTCAACATCAAGAAGCAGCTCTTGTTCTTGTTTCCGTGCCTTGTCCTGTTCCATAAGGCCATACTCTTGTTTCCCCAGCAAGGTCTCGGTCTCTCAGGGGTCTGACTCTGCTTTTCAAAGTCAGCTTCTAGTGCTGAGACCACCCCTCCTCTGGGAATCTTTGCTGGGAAAGGTGCTGTTCCACACACAGAAACATCAAAACTCAGTTACCTGACATCTTCAACCTTAAAATATTAGAAGCCATTATCATTTGTGTAGTTGTGAATATCTTTTCCCGAATGTTAGGCATTTAAAACGTAGATTTTTTAAAACATAGATTTGGGGACAGAGTGGCTGGAGAGCAGCCAGGGAGGAAGGGATCTGGGGATACTGGTAGATAGTAGCTTAACATGAGCCAGCAGTGTGCCCAGGTGGCCAAGAGAGCCAATGGCATCCTGGCCTGAATCAGGAACACTGTGGCCAGTAGGACAAGGGAGGTTCTTCTGCACCTGTGCTCAGCACTGCTCAGGCCACACCTTGAGTGCTGTGTCCAGTTCTGGGCTCCTCAATTCAAGAGAGATGTTGAGATACTGGAAGGTGTCCAGAGAAGGGCAGCAAGGCTGGTGAGGGGCCTGGAGCACAGCCCTGTGAGGAGAGGCTGAGGGAGCTGGGGGTGTGCAGCCTGCAGAAGAGGAGGCTCAGGGCAGAGCTCATTGCTGTCTACAGCTACCTGAAGGGAGGCTGTAACCAGGTAGGATTGGTCTCTTCTGTCAGGGAACCAGCAACAGAACAAGGGGACACAGTCTCAAGTTGTGCCAGGGGAGGTCTAGGCTGGAGGAAGTTGTTGGCAGAGAGAGTGATTGGCATTGGAATGGGCTGCCTGGGGAGATGGTGGAGTTGCTGTCTCTGGAGGTGTTGAAGCAAAGGCTGGATGAGGCATTTAGTGCCACAGTGTAGTTGATTGGCTAGGGCTGGGTGCTAGGTTGCAATGGATGACCTTGGAGGTCTCTTCCAACCTGGCTGATTCTATGATTCTATGATTTCTTCCCCTTCTTTAACCCAAACCTAGACAGCAGAAATAAGTGTTTTAATAGCACAAACGTTTACAAACCCTTCATTGATGGTGACTATTATTATGATAATCATTCAGCAGACTTGGAATTTGGAGGAGCCATTTTGACTAGCCAGCAATGTGAAATATTTGGGGGTGAATTTCATCTCTGTAAAGACCAAAAACCATTAAAGAAAACAACCAACCAAACAAACAAAAAAAAAGCAGACTGGAGTCTTTTGATTTACATTTCTGATATTAAACAGAGAGCTGCTCTCTGCATTTTTTTGCTACAGGGCATCACTTCATTGCTAAGAAATAGGACTGTGGCAAGAATCCAATTCCTTAATGAACCAGCCTATCTGGAGCAAAACAGCTTTTCACACCATAATAAACAATGAACACCTTTTAGATAACAAATCCAATGGCAAAAATATTGCATTGTACATGTCATAGGCCCATAATTTAATGGAGGCACTTGCTGCATTAGTGGTTTACATTAATTTTTAAAATTAATTTTGTTTGGCCTGCAGGGGAAATATTTTCTTTTTCTCTTTCTTTTTTTTTTTTTTTTTTGCTTCCTGATATCCTGCAGCTCATTAACACTTTTTTACTGCTGTTCTACAATACTCTCTGTAATCGTCCAATTTGTAGCTAGAGGCTCATTTTTTTTAAACCAGAGAGAGAAAGGGAAAAAAAAAAAGAAAAGGAGCTTTTACTGAGATCATAAATGAAGCTTCAACCACACTGAAAACTCAACATCTCTTAACAACAGCTACAGCACTGTGGCTTTCTGAGAATCAGGGTTGGAAGGGACCACAAGGATCATCTAGTTCTAACCCCCCTGCTATGGGCAGGGACACCCTACCCTAGGTCAGGCTGACCACAGCTTCATCCAGCCTGGCCTTAAACACCTCCAGTCATAGGGCCTCAACCACCTCCCTGGGCAGCCCATTCCAGGCTCTCACTACTCTCAAGCTGAACAACTTCCTCCTCATGCCCAGCCTCAATGGTTCTTAGCCTACAGTTGCTGGTATTGTAGCCTAGTGTGCTAGTTTGAGCCTAGCTAGAATGTTTTGGTAAGAAGGACTAGATTACAGGCTGTAAAGGGAAAACATGGTGATGTCTACTTCCCTCATAGGCTCACTGAGATGTACAAGAATATAAAGCAAAGCATAGATAAAGCCACTTCTACTGCTGGTGAGCTCTGCGCTGCATCTCTCTCCTAACCACAACCTCTGTTTCCTTGGCTAATCCACTTTGCTTCCTAACCCCCCTGGCCGAGCCTCCATTCTTCCTTGGGACTGGGCTAAGGTTGAGAGGGGTAGGGGGAAGGTGAGGAGGTGGTTGAGAGCCCCTCCTGGGGACTCAGGTTTCTGGGAGGGGAGTTGTGTTTCTGTGTTACCTTTTTACCTTGTATATTTCTGTATATAGCTATGTATACTGTATTAGCTGCTTGTACATTGTGCCAGCTGTAAATAGAAGCTTCTTTCATATTTCCAGAGCTGGCTGAGTCTAGTCTGGGTGATTTCTAAAGTTGGGGGGGGGGGGGGGCAGGGAACACCCAAACCATCACACCTAGGATAGGGGAATTTTCATCCCATTTCTCCTTGCAGACACTGCCCAAAGAAGCGTTGGTCTTTCTTCCATTGTATAAAGAGTTTGTAGTTCTGGACTCTTAGGGGCTTTAGTTGTAGCTCTTCTATATTGTCATTTCCCTGGGAAATGCCTGGTGCAGGTTTCAATTTAGGAAGCGATTGTGCTTATTCAGAGTTACTGAAGAGCACAAATGCATTTTTCACCTTGGAGCATTGGAATGCTGCCCTGCTCGGAAGAATGAGACAGTGAGAATCAAAGTTAAACAACTTAAACATCAGCCCAATTCTCTGCACTGTTCACAGTTGTTAATTTAACAGTGGACTGATTCTGTCTTCCTGAATAAAGTGGTCAGCTGCTGCATGATCCCAGCCTCCGCTGCACACTCCAGTAAGTCTCCCTGGCTGCAGCGAAGCTGGAAGCAACCCAGCTCTGTGGGTAATATGAAAGAGCAAAGCCTACTCTGAGCAGAACTTTTCCATAGGGCTCCATCTCTCTGTACTGGGTATCTTCAGCTCCTGCAGCTCAAAAGGTTTACCTGTCCTCAGGCCCCTGGAACAAGGGGACACAGTCTCAAGTTGTTCCAGGGGAGGTATAGACTTGATATCAGGAGGAAGTTCTTGACAGAGAGAGTAATTTGCCATTGGAATAGGCCACCAGGAAGGTGGTGGAGTTACCATCCCTGGAGGTATTCAAGAAAAGACTGGATGGGGCACTGCCATGTGCCATGGTCAAGTTGATTGGATAAGGCTGGGTGCTAGGTTGGACTGGATGATCTTGGAGGTCTCTTCCAACCTGGTTGATTCTATGACTTCTAGCTAGAGAAGAGTAGATTTAGATTGGTTGTTAGGAACAAGTTCTGCATGAGGGTAGTGAAACACTGGAACAGATTGCCCTGGAGATATTCACTGTGTGGCTCTGGGCAACCTGATGTAGTCAAAGATATCCCTGCTTGCTACAGAGGTGGTTGGACTGGATGTCCTTTGGAGGTCCTCCCCAACCCAGACCATTCTACAATACTTTAGAGAAATGCTTGTGAGAAAAGAGATTCTCTGCAGCACCTAATGTTTTGCTAATGCCAGTGGTGAAGACTTGAGGTCTTTTTTCAGTAAGTGGCATATGTTGCAGCAATGACTTATGTATGTGTGTCCTGGCAAGACACTGGCTTTGCTAATGCAGGTGCTCACGAGGACTCAACCTGCACAACAGAACGGAGGCATAACCATTTCGGGTTGCAGTAGGTGGCAGGATTATTTCTCTGTCTCATTGTCCATCTATTCCTCATGACTGCACCCTCCAAGTGCCTGTCAGGGCTTGGTTTTCACATTTTTAATATCATTTCACAGCTTTTTCAACACAACTGCCCAAATGTCAGTTGTGCAATACAACATGGAATTACTGAGCAATGAGAAGTGTAGATATTGAACAGCATCTGTATTGCTTGACCTCCACTGTGCTTGCACTTAATGAAAACAATAGCTGCGAATCTGGCGTAGTTAAGCTGAGCTTTCTATGTGATGTGAAGTGCTGTGTTGCCATGAAGGTAAAGGTGCATCATCAGCTGCATTCCTGTGCCATCTAGACTGGGTTCTCATTGCCTGCAAGAAGAATGTGATGAGTAACTGGGATCCTGCACTACTCTGTTCCAGGACAGCATTTGTAGATAGGAAATGATATGTAATTACAGTGGGTGAGATCATCAGTTTATATAAATCAGCATGGCTTTGCTGATGTTAGTGGAATTATGCCAGTTTACACCAGCTGAATGAGACAAACACATGCACAGATGTCCTGAGTTTCCCCAGCTTACAGCTGTGGGTGGTGGGATGGGTCCTCTGCCATAAACCACCTTCAGCTGAGCAGTTCATTGTGGCTGAAGATAGGGAAGAGTAGATTTATTCCACTCCTCAATGTACCTTAGCATGCAGCTTCCCTTTGTTAGCGAAGTGCACAGCAGAAATTTGTGCAGCAAAGGTTTCCTCAGCCAAGATCTTCTCTGGTGAATGAAAGACCAAAATGTGTTGGGCTGGTCAGGAAAGACCAGGATGAAAATCAGACTCTTGTTTGCACTGGAAATCCCTGTCTTGAATCTGTAAATCTCCCATTAAATCAAGTATGCCATGTGTAGAGCTGTTCCAGCTGAATTTCTATCACCATTTCCAGTTGAGGGAAAGGAATTAAGTGGGTTTGTTTCTTGGACCTTATGTTTTCCCCAGCTTGGAGGCAGCAGGGAAGCTGCTGAACAGGGATGAGCTGGTGCAAGTCATTAGAAGAAGGGTGGACAGCAGCAGAGCTGTGGTATTGAATAAACCATAGCCCCATTGTTGTCTTTCAGAAAGAATGGCTAATTTTCTTTTTTTTTTTTTCATGGAACTTGTAGCCATTTTTAAGCTTTCATTTTTCATAATGTCACAGATAATCTTTTATCTATTATCCAGTAGTGCTATTCTGACAGGCATTTGCATCAAATGGGAACGTGCAGGCTGGAACTCTCTCTAGTGGGGAAAGCAGCTTGATCTGAAAGGTTATTCACTCTCGCTGCGTCTCGGGGCTTTGTTCTTGATTTGCACACGTTTCCCCCCCATCTAAATGCAGGCATTTCTAGAGCTTTTTCTTTAGAAAAGCCTTCAATTCTGAGATCTGAGCTTATTCAAGCTTCTTCCTACATATCAGTCAAAACCTTGTATTCACTGTAAATGATGAATCTGCTTTGAAACATTTGCTGAAGACTCTCTATGCCTCCAGAATCCTTTCAGAGCCTTTCCTACAGAGACACCAGGAGCTTTCTTCTTCTCTTTCCTTTTATTTTTAAGGAAGAGGGAAGAGTTATGAAGGCACTTGAGTGGCCATGAGCCTTTTTTTTGCTCTTGCATCTCTATCCACAAAAAAAAACCCCACCCTACTCCAAACCCCATTGGGAGCAATGACCTTTAAAGATGTGGACAGAATATGAGCTCAGTGTCTAAAACTTAGCAAAGCAGAAAAAAAGTGTGTGACTGGAAATATGAAAATGTGGTTCAATATTGCCTTGGTTTCATAATTCTTCACTTATGAGGTTATTAAATGACACTCTAAAAAGGTGAATAAACCTCCATTTCACTTGGAGAATTTCACCCACTGAAGAAGCAGCCTCATTCTCCATCTAATTCACCCAAATACATCTCCTTTGCAGGGTCCTGGGTTATTTGAAAGTCCTTCTCAGAAGGCTGACTAAGCAGGTGGATTCAGTGCCCATCATGTGCTGTCTGTTCCCCCTTGCAGCTATTCAGCACTTTCAACAGTGTGTTGCTCCCAAAAATACCATGCTTGCAGAGTCAGCACTGAGGGTGAGCCTGGAATGGCTGGTGGCACAACACTTGGGAGGCATGCTTGGTAGTTAGGGCTTTGCTGGTACCTGTTGATGGCTTAGGGTTTGACCAAGGTCCTGCTGCAGTGGATTAGCGGTTGTGTCCTTCGGTTCCAAAGGGATGTAGCATGGCACCCACATGTGTTCCCAACAAAAGTTATCCCAGTCTATATTTGATAGTTGTGCAGTGTTTGCTTCTCTGGAGCAAGCCCACAGGGGCTCTGACTATTCAGTGCTCACCAGGACAAGGTTTGGAGGTGTATAGCAACTGTTAGCTCTGGAGGGGCTGACCGTCATGGGAATTTTCTTCATTTTATGTTAAAATGAAGGAATTTTATGTTAAAATAAAACCTATCCATTCCTGCTCTTGCAATTGAAGCATCATGAGTTTGCTGCATAAATATGCATCTCTGATCAGTGTAGAGATTTTATTACCGAGACACCTTGTTAATGCACTTGTTGTCACTTTAAAGTCCTGGATTAATAGCAATGAGCAACATTGCCACCAGGGAAGGCTGGGAAGGCTATAAAGATTCTTGAAGACCAAATCAATAATGTTGAGCTTATTGTGAACCTTTTTTTTTAAGAAGCAAGAAGATAACAGGAAGGGGTAAGGAATAATTCTTTTCCTTTCTGCCATCCCCAAGCTTTTCCATCTTTCTAAATGTCTTCTGCAGGGGGCACATTTTTAGTTCTACATTGAAATTGTGTAGGAATCCCTGTTACTAACCCTGCAGCCATGGGATGTAGAAGAGGAAAAGATCAGTGCTCCAACTTAAGATCAAGGGGCTCAGGAATGTGTTCCTGAGTGTTTCTAGGTGCTATATTGATTTGAGGAACAAAAAATTACCTACTTCAGCTGTGGAAAACTCCAGAGACAGACAGGATCAGGATCACAGGATATTAGGGGATTGGAAGAGACCAAGGAGATCATCAAGTCCAACCCCCCCTGCCAGAGCAGGGCAATACTATCTAACACAGATCACAGAGGAACACATCCAGACAGGCCTTGAAAGTCTCCAGAGAAGGAGAAGGTCTGATCTGGCCACAGATGAAACAGAATTTGGTTACCAGAGATTTATGCTGGTGAGACACATGTCATTTGGTGAGTGATCATCAAAGGAAGGCTTCACATTAGGGTTTGGGTATTTGGAGATGAGCTGTGTAACTGTAAAGAATCTAAAGTCCCATTTGCTCTTGCCGTGGTCTAGATCCCAATTAACTCTGCCACAGCACTAACCGGCCACTGGCAGGCCTGGTCACAGCTACCCCCTCCTGCTTTCTTCTGCTGTATGTTAAGTTTCTGACATGTATAACTATAAGAGGTAGTTTGTTTATAGGAATGTTCCTTCTTTTAGGGAAAACCAAGAGTCTCACATAGTCATGTTACTGCAGGGGGCTAAAACCTTGAGGAAAATACTCACTCCATGGAGACCTGTGGCGAGTTTATTGTGTGTGTGTGCCTGTGTCCACCTCAATGAAGAGACCTTCTGGGAGTGGTGAGGCTTAGGTGCTTGAGCAGAGACAGCACTTCCTGGAACTGGGTGAGCAGCAACCTGGGGCACCTTCATATCAGCAGGATCGTGCCCTGCTCTTGATGTCCAGCAGCAATGAGTGAAGCAGATCTCCAGGACCTACTCATGCTTTGTGCTGGCAGTCAGGTTTGCTGTTGAATCAAGGGCAG
The DNA here is from genome assembly GCA_013400475.1 of Tricholaema leucomelas. Lineage (NCBI taxonomy): Eukaryota > Metazoa > Chordata > Aves > Piciformes > Lybiidae > Tricholaema lacrymosa > Tricholaema leucomelas. The sequence goes on along the minus strand of WAAF01005021.1, from coordinate 114,344 downwards.
AATCTGGCCCATGACAGACCCAGGCTGGTGTCATTCCAGGACGAGGGAGAAAGCAGCTCTCCAGCCACTGCTGCCTTATCACACTTCAGACTTGGCAAGTACAGAGGCATAGCTCCATGGCAATATTTGTATTTTAAACATATTTTCTATTAGAATTTTAGTAATTATTAACTAGGAAAGTGATTAACAATTAGGAACTCAGCAATACATGGAGGTCTATCATCCTGCTTGAATGGCATTACTGCTGCTAATGGGAACATTAAAGGTGGGTTAAATTCTTCAGTTTAATTAAGGGTTAGTGTAATTATAGTGCACTTTTGCTGTGTTTTATCAGGAAAAGACAAGAGAACTGAAGTAAGGTCCAGCACACTCAGCAAGTGGATGGTTTTGTGAGGTTATTCCAAGTGATGCAGAGTCACAGCTGAAAGGGGAATTCTAGTGGATTTGGTGAGGGTTTGAATAACAGCCTGTATACATGGCTTGGAGACTTAAAAAGTGAGATTCACAGGGGTCTGACTTTTGATGGCATGATCTGAAAACGGACGGTTTAAAAAACCCCTCCTTTCTAGAGAGCCCTGGCTTCCTTTCTTTTTTGTAACCCATAGCTAATGTGACATTTTAACTGTCTACATAAACTTTACAAATGCATCTGAGGTGTTCACTGTCTTCTCTTTGCTTGTTCTTCAGCACACATGTTTGCACAGGGTGACAAGTGTTTTACTCCTGCAGTATTAGGGACTAATCTTCCCTGCAGCAGTGAAACTGCCTGCTGAGACAGGTGAGCTTCACAGAGAGTAGTTGGAGTCTGTCAAGGTGTGGGTCACGAACCAGAAACCAGTCGAAAGATTTATTTTCTTTGCCTGTTACATCCTGGAGAACAAGTTGGAGCTGTGGGTGCTTGGGAACAGTCTGCACTCCTTCATCAGAAACTGGTTCTCTTATGAAACTCAACTGTATATAAGATGTGTGCGCTTAATTCTGCCTGCAGTGTGTGCAAGCTCCTATATATTTTAACTAACAGCCTGAGGAATACTTGCCAAGGGTAACTGCAATATTAGTAACCTCCAATTATAATGACTGACTTAATATACCTCTTTATTAATAGTATTTTACCATTCATACTGAAATTTTTACAGTTGATAGTACGCTACTGATAAATACTTCATAAGCTCCTGTGGTTCTCTGCTGCTGTTGTGCTTCATACCATAGATGCCTTCATTTCCATATGTGTGTACTCCATGAGATAAAGTGAAAGTGGGAACCTTATGGGACATAGATGCTTTCTGAAATATAAATCATTATAGCTAATGATGATGCAAAGGTGTGTACCTAACAACGTGTTGTGGAGTCTGTTCAGTCCTATTAAGTGGAAAGTCTTGGCCCTTTGGGTCCAGCATCTTGGAACAAAGTTTTAAATAACCAGCTGATGACGCAGTGTCTCAGAATAAAAAGCAAATCTGTGCTTGTAGCTTCTGCTCTACTCTGTCGAGCTTGGATCTGTCAGAACTGGAGCAGTGACATTTAGTAAAGCATGTGACACCTGCATAATGAACAAGTGGGCTCTGAGAAATGAATACAGGTTAACTTGATTTTTGTAACTTGCAGCAACAACAGAGCCCAGGACACCACGCACAAGAGCCCAGAGGAACAATTGCAAAGCACGTGAAGCATGGAAAATTCATAGGGCAGCAGGGCTAGAAACAAAGCTTAGGGAGAAAGGGAGTAAGCAGTGCATTTGTGATGGGTTCCTTCAGCTGTCTCTTCAGAATAGGTGTTGATGTTTTGTGCTGTGTCAGGGATTATCATGGAAGGTTTGGTTCTCAGTCTGCAGTTGCCCTTGTCTCCCATGTGGCTCAATGTCTCAGGACACAGATGTTTTTTCTCAGCCACAGGGGTTCACTTGATGAATTATGTTCCACAGATGTCATTTGCTCATGTCCACCTGAATCCAGGAGTTCAGCACAGGTGATGTGTTGGGTGAAACTTCACTGGATCAGTTAAATCTTCAATGGTGATTTGCTACCTGCCTTTTCATTTCAGCGGTGGCCACTTCAAGACAGGCACTGCAATGAAAGCTTCCCTGGAACATGTGAATGCCAAATAAGCATAAAGCTGATGGAAAAGGCTGGGAGAGTGAAGCTCTGAACGGGTGGCATGGATTTCATATGTTAGCATTGCTTGTAGCCTGGGCAGTGTAGCTAGGGGTGGGTGTGTATTTTTGTTGATCCATCCTTTAATTAAGTGCAGCAAAGGTCTGTCTAAACCACCAGAACTTAAAAAAAAAAAGTTTTGTTTTTAAAACAGTGCAAAACTGATACAAATTACTGCTAGCCTTTTCTCCACCAATTACCAAAACACATTACTCTATGTGTTTGACAGACCAGAGTAACTCCGGTTATCATAACCAGTCACCTGAATTCCCTTATCCCAGAAGGGTCTTGCAGGAAGTCCAGAAGGTCTAACAAAGCCAGGGTATTTAAGAGCTAAAGCTGCCCTCGGTAAAGCCCAGTGCCACGTGAGCTACACTGTTTGTTATGCTGTCTCCTCTAAAGAGCTAACCGAAGTAACCTCCACTTCAGTTGCAGCCACAGCTCAGAATTGCACTGTTACCATTATTGCGCTGGGATCTTCCTACTTTGCTCCCTCTTTGTTCCAGGACAATGTTTCTTGGGTAACAGAAGCTTCAGGCGCTTCATTAATCCCTTCTCAGCTAGTGGTGGCAGCACTTGGTTGTCCTTCTGGGGAGATCTGTGCGATGGCATTAAACAACTCTCAGCACATAGCTTCTAGTTGCCAGTGCTCACACGGTGGATCTGTCACATTAGCCTGAGTGTTAGCAGTGCACAAGGTTTAACTTATGTCCCTTGATGAGAGAATTAAAGAGCATGTCTGGGCAACGAGTTAAGGGCTCCTGTGCATTGATAGGACTTGAGTTATTTAAGTTAACTTTGCAGTGAGGACAACCCTCAAGGGACTGTCAACTCAAGAACACCCACTAACCACATCTTGTCATGTTATTACACAGAGAGAGAAATGAGCTTTTAAGTAATTAGTGCCCAAAGCATTCACTGCTTTGTAGGTCAAAACCCAAACCTTAATTCTACCAGAAAACTAATCAGAAGCCAACACAGTTTTCAGGGCATGGCTGTAATAAGCTTTCCTTGTGACACATCACTTAATAAGTAGGCAACAGTCTTTTTTCTCTAGCTCAGATTTCCAGCTGACCCACTGACAACATGTCATTGTAGCCTTAATCACATGGTGACAAAGGTAAGGACAGCTACAATGGGTACAGGATCCAGAATGAAAGATTTCCATTCCAAGAAAGACACGGTGGCAAAACTCTTTCTGGCCTCTAATTTAGGTGTGTATGCTGGGACTCTGTGAGATAGCTGGAAAGTCAGTGGTAAGTAAAAAGAACATGTTACTCATGCAGAAAGAAACTTGTCTGAGTCTTCTTTCATGAATATGTGTGCCTGGATGGTCTCTTGGGAGAAGTATTCAGCCACAAAACACATGCAGGCTCTGTAGTGGCCTTTGGCTTATGGCAGGTGTGTTCAGGCAGGCAGGAATCCACATTATCTACGATCCTGAGAGCAAGTGGAAAGTTAATAGTGGAGTTTTCTTCTTCAGGCACTGCTGAGGGTGCAGAGTATCCCCTTTGGAGCTGGCTATATGCGTTTGTACACAAGTTGAACATTCACCATCACTTTAAAGTTAAAGAATTAATTGACCCATTTTAATGGTACACTCTCATTTATGGTTAAAACATAAGGGTGGTAGGAGGAAGGAGGGACTAGTGTATTCTCTCAGCCTGTTCAGCCTACCCTATATTGCTGTGAGGGTAAGGAGAATGTTAAACACAACATTAAAATAACAGTGTTCATTATAATGCAAGTTGTCAGATGCTTCTGCCAGTCTTGGTGGAAAAAGACAACAAACTTCTGCAACCCTTTAATGTAGATTATATTTTTTCATAATGCAAAAGAGAAGACATTCCTTGAATTCCATTTCTCTTATTTTATCAGAAGTTTTGGGGGTCTGAAACTTCCATTTCATATGTTGGGGTTGATTCTTGAATTTCTTGTGAGCAGTGAGAGGATGCAGAAAAATAAAATGATACAAAGGTATTTCTAAGGCAATTTCTTCCCAGAGAGAGTGATTGGCAATGGAATGAGCTGCCCAGGGAGGTGGTGGAGTCGCCATCCCTGGAGGTGTTTAAGCAAAGCCTGGATGAGGCACTTAGTGCCATGGTCTAGTCGATTGGACAGGGCTGGGTGATAGGTTGGACTGGATGATATTGGAGGTGTCCTGGAGGTCCCGTGTACCCCAGAAATGTCCTCTCCCTCTGTGGTTTGAATGGCAGAGGAAAAAGGCGCGAACAGACCTGTTTCTGCCCCCCTGCCCTGCAGGCGTGAAGGGGGGAGCAGGGGGACCCTTACGGCACGAGGAGTGCCCCGTGCCGGGCCCGTGCTGCACTCGGCTGAGGACTGGCTGTGAGCTGTTCGCGCCTAGGCAGTGGTAACGGCTCTGTGTCTAGGAAAGGGTATAAACATCGAGGGGTTCCCGCCTTGGGGTGCTCCTGCCGTGGAGTTCGCCCCCGCTTTGGATCGCGTTCCCGCCTTGGTGTGCCTGCTTGGAGTTCTTCTCCCCCCACCTGGATAACTTCTACACGGAGCCTTTGACACTCCGAAGACAAGCCCTGAAGGACTTCACTTTAAGCGTCCTTATTGTGTGGCTTATCGCTTCTTAACCACCCTGAAGGTTGCTGAAAAGGCCATGGGACAGACCTTTGAATCGCCCTTCTTTTCAAGCCAGCTGTGGTGAGTAGCCTAGGCTCAGCCTATTTTGATAGTGGGGAACGCTATATATATTTATTAGCACAAATCCTTTTCCAATTACTGACTTAAAATTAGTCAAGTTTACCTGTGGCATCCTATTGTGTAGATATTCTCAAACAACCAAAAAGAACCTGCTAATTAAATATAAATTATCTTCTGTATATAGTTTTGGGGGCGGGTTTTCGGGAAATAAAATAACTCTATTTTTATAAATTCCTGACTCGGCCAAATTAATTCCTGCCTCCATAACAGGAGGTCTCTTCCAGCCTGGCTGATTCTATGATTTGTCAGCTGAGCTGAGGAAAGAGAATTGTAAAGGAAAGGCAGTGACGAGGGATGAGTGAGACAAAATCACTCAAGGAAATGTGTTTTGCAGTACCTGCTTACTGTAGGGTCCAGAGGTGAGAGAAGCTTTTAGGTATGTGTGAATAAACTGGATTTTTAATGTTGTTTCTGTCATACCAAGCAAATAGACATAAGTACCAGCTCAGTTAGCAAGTACAGCATGTACACTTGTAGCTATATAATCCAAACTGCCCTTCACCTTTACCCTAAGATCTCCAAACACTTTGAGCCCCTCTATTCTGTAAGATCAGGGAGCCAATTCCAGTCATTTTGGATAGGAGTGGTCTGAAGCACCCACCATGAGATAAAGATGGAATAAGCAACTGAAGCAGAGACCTCTCAGCATTTTATTGCTACTCTCTCCACGTCAAGATATCCTTCACTTGCTGCACTGATTCTTGAGTAAAAGACTATGCCTCTCCTCACTTTATTTTTGTCTTTAGACCATTTAGCTTTATAAATAAAGCCCAGGAACGGGACTTGGCATCTTGGTTGAATTTGATCTTGGTCTGCTGGTGGCAAGTGAGCCTCTGCCTCTGTCACTCCAGCTGTCATCTAAAGATGATGATGCTGTCCTTTCTAGAATAATTTCAGGTATAGACATGATAAACAGTAGCAAAGCTTCCTACTGACTTTTGCTTTGTTTGTGTGTGTAGAATTACTATTCATAAGTGCGTATTGTTTGCAGCGTCTTCATTCTGATACTATCCTTTGTGTATAATTAAGGATGTTGGAAAAGAAACCTCTCATACCTGCAAATGAGACAGAACCTTCAACTTATAATTGGCTTATCCTGTTACAAATCAAGCAGAAATTTTGAAAGTGGACTTGCAGCTCGTGTTCTGTAGGTTGTGTTTATAGAGTGAGTGTCCTGGCATTCATTACAGGAATCTCTTTCTCCTGCTCCCTTCCCACTCTTCCCTCCCCCAGTCCCTTGTGCTGACCCCTAATCCCAACAAAATGAAGATCTGGTTGTCATATGGATTGCAAAGCTTTCCTCTTGCATCACAAACAGTACAGATCAAAAACACCTCGTTTAAAAACAGATGTTTTCTGGTAGTGATTAATATAGTCTCTCCCCCACTCTTCCTCCTTTTTTAGAAGAACCTTTTATTTCATAATCATCTGCTTTAGCATTAGCTGAATGGCCTGACTTTAGGCACTAAGAAGACTCGATGAACTCGTTTGTTTGAAACGTGAGGCTGATCTGACTTTTCAAGCCAAGCTCAAAATGAAACCATTTCTGTGCATGTCCTCACCAGTTTTGGTTTAAAGGAAAAATCCTGTGTGGATGAGCATGTTCTCAAATGCCTTTCTCAAGCAAGCACTCCAGTGGAAGCTGTGGGGGTGCTGAGCACTCGTGGCCTCTCCTGTCACCAGTGCCTTCTGCATTTCAGAGCCTCTCCCTGGGTACTCTTGATGAAAATCTCAGTACCAGGTCTTTCATTTGACAACTCTTTCAGAGTGATTTTGGTTTTTGTCTCTTCCCCATTTATTTGGCCAAACTGTTCCCCTTTTTCACTCTTCCACTCTTAAGCTGTGCAAGTTCAGCTTTCTCCTCCTGTGTTGGAATTAGCTGCATTTTACTGAGGCTTCAAATCAAGAGGATTTGAGCCTATAAATCCTTACTCTGTGTGAGTCCTTATTTTCACTAATAGCCCCACTGAAGTCATCAAGACTGTTTACATGAATAGGATCAGGAGTAATTCTAGCTGGGTCTAATTAGTTACACCAATTTAAGCGAAAGCAGAATCAATCCATTGTTTTGCAGGGTATGTTAGGATGAAATATGCTAACACAGAATATAAAACCACATTATTGTATATAGCTGCATGGTTAAAGGACATTGTTGTCTGGCATTTTTCACAAAGAATGATCATTAGTGCAAGTTGGAAAAATAGAGGGTTTGGGGCTGCATTTTCCCTGCAATTTAATATTACTTGGTATTGGTTAGAAATAAATTGTTACAGACTCCCTTTGAATTCCTTCAGGGTAAATATTTATCACATGTAACATTTCCTCAATATTCTGAATTTTCAATACAATTAGCTTCACTGTAGGTTATTTACTCCAAGTTAAAATTCAAGGAAAAGCCTCCAAGTGTATTTTGAGCTGAGCTATTCATCAGAAGTCCAACACTGTTTTGTTCAAAGTGAACCAAAAGCTGTGGGAGGTTTTCTGACTGGGGAACTACGCTTGCGAGATGCATAAAGCTAATGGTGTACACAAAGTCTCTTGTTTCTCTCCCTTTCTGTGGGGGGTGTTTCATATACTCATTACTTTGCCCAAAATGGGATCTCAGTGGTGAGATGATAACAGGAGGAAAGCACAGCTCTGTGAATTTTCAACAGAAGTCTCACAGAAGTACAGAGCCATTTAAAGTCTGTGGACCTAAAAGGCTATGCTGACAGCTATTTAATCAGAGAACACTGCATGGCTGTGAGTGGGGATGGCCAGGAGGTAGTGGGGAGCACCCACAGATGGTGGGAGATGGTTGGTGGTAAGCTGTAGTGGGGTCAAGTCTGTCTGCCGCTGTGGTGCTGAGACTGTTAGACGCATTTCACTTGTGGAATAATCCTAAGTTGTAGGTTCACAGCTCACTTTGCACTAGTTGGGTATTTCAGACGTTTGTTGCAAGCATATGTTGATTTTAATTCAGCTGCCTTAACGTGCCCTGGGACTTTTCCCTATGGCTGGGGGGTTTAACTTCTTAGTGAAGCTGCTTTATTCTAGAGACCAAATCTTGTTTGCTAAATCCTGTTTAATCACAAGCTTTACATGTTTCCCAATCAGAAAAATTACCATCGGTAAAGTTCCTTGAAATTGGGGTCAGGTTGTCTCCTCTGAAGGTGGGGAAGGGTGTATTAGTCTGGGTGTGGTTTGGTGTTACAATCTACTGATGGGAAAGCTGGTGCAAGAGCTCTTTGCCCTTCCCATGTGTGGTTTATGACCTGTCTGTGTGTTAACTGTGAACTGGCTCGGTAAAATGAGCCAGGATAAGCTGGAGGATGAAGAAAACAGAAGGATAATAAACTGAACTGATGAAGTCCACGAGGGAAGAGCTAAGATCCTTGGGTAACTGCAGGAGACCTTGTGACAAAGATGGCACTTCTCAGTGACATTTTCAAAGGCCACGTACTAATCACTGAGATTTATAACTAAATTTAGCCTGTTCTCGGAGCTAAGTTGAAGATAATTCATATACTTCAGACTCCAATCACACCTTTGAATCACTCTGGTTTCAGCTGGGTTGTTTTTCATTTTGCTTGCACAAACATTAAAGCCAACCTATACAGCATCTGCTGATAAGGTTCATGGTCCACCTCAAGTTCATTTCAGTTGAGCAGTGCAGCAAACAGATTAATTTCCACTTTGTCTGTAACGTGACATCCATAAGGATGAAATCTTCCATTACTTACTTTAAGAAAGGACAGGCCAAAACCATTAAATGCTCCAACAACTGCTTTTCTCTTTCTTTTTTTTTTTTTTTTTTTTTAAAGGATGTTTCATTATAGTAAACTTCAAAGAGTACAGTTGATCTGCTGGCATGTTTCTGACGTCTCCACCAGGAGTTCGCTTAAACCAAGCAGTGAAACAATAATGTGTGTTGTACAGCTGAAATGAAAATTAACCTAATGTAGGGTGTTTGCTATGTTGCACAGCTGAAATGAACTCCTGGTGGACACTGGAAAACATGCTGGCAGATCAAATACACCTTTTTGAAGATTATTAGAATAAAATGAAATAAAGCTGCCAGGGGAAGCATTCACAAGAAAAAAAGAGAAAGGTTTAGGAGAGCTACAGCTGTTGTATATTCCCTCCTCTCCTCTTTTTTCCCCCTATATATATATATATATATGTTGTTGTTGTTATTATTATTATTTGCATTTACTAAGACTCTGATCCACAGCCTACTGGTGTGTCCTCTACAACTACCTAAAAGGAGGTTGTAGTGAGGTTGGAGCTGGTCTCTTCTCCCCAGTTACTAACGACAGGACAAGAGGAAATGGCCTCAAGTTGGGTCAGGGGAGGCTTAAGTTGGAGGGGAGGAAGTTCTTTCCTGAGCAGGTGGTCAGGCACTGGCACAGGCTGCCCAGGGAGGTGGTGGAGTCGCCATCCCTGGTGGTGTTTAAAAGGAGAGTGGACGTAGTCCTGGAGGCGGTGGTCTAGAGATGAAGGATGCTGGGATGCAGGTTGGCCCGGATGCGCCTAGTGGTCCCTTCCAAGCAAAGTGAATCATAGCGATTAGATGTTGTGCTGAGGGATTTGGATTAGTCAAGGACTTGTCAGTGTGAAACTAATGATTGGACTGGAGGAGCTTGAAGGGCTTTTCCAAACGAAGAAATTCTGTGATTCTGTGTCACTCTGTGTCTTCCTGTTAGCTTTGACCACCTTCTGCTGAAGGCAGTGTGCTTCATCAGGAGCCTTACTGAGTTCATATGGGCATTTTCTCACATGTGGCCTGAATGATCCAGCAGATCCTGGTGGAGACAATTTCCTTGGAAGAATCCTTCACATAGAGAATTGTAAGATCGTAATTTTCAGTCAGTCTGCATTGCACTTCTGCTGAACAAATCCTTCTCCTCCATCCTTTATTCCTGATCAATACAATCATAGTAGTCCTGGTTTTAATCAGGAGATTAAAAGTGTCCAATGACTTTGTCTGGCATTGTAAGCTCTCTTTGCTGTGGAAGATTAAGCCCTGCAGAGGTTAGCCTGTTTCCATAAGTACAAGGAATTTTTTGACAGGAGAAGATTAAATAAAATTGCCTATTTGGAGACCTTCTCCCTCTTTTTTTCCCTGAGAGGTGATTATCCTGTTCTGAGAATCACAGAGTGCTTTGGGTTGAAAAGGACCTTAAAGATCATCTAGTTCCAGTCCCCACTGCCATGGGCAGGGACATCTTTCACTAGATCAGGTTACTCAACCATCAAGCCTTGCCTTGAACACATCCAAGGATGGAGCATCCACAGCTTCTCTGGGCAACCTGTTCCACTGTCTCATCACCTTCACAGTGAAGAACTTCTTCCTTGCATCTCATCTAAATCTGCTCTCTTTCAGTTTGAAGCCACTGGCCCTTGTCCTGTCACTACATGCCTTTGAAAACACCCTTCATCTTTCCTGTAGACCCCCTTTATGTACTGGAAAGCTGCTATAATGTCTGCCAGTAGCCTTCTCCAGGCTGAACAAACCCAGCTGACTCAGGCTGTCTTCATACACACATTCCAGCCTTTGTGATAACCTTTGTGACACTCCTGAACCTGCTCCAACAGGCCCATGTCATTCTTATATTGCGGGGGCCCAGAGCTGAATGCAGTATTGCAGAGTAGAGGATCAGAACCATCTCCTTCAACCTGCTGGTCACACTTGGTGCTGGATGTGGTTGATTTCTGGGCTACAAGTGTGCATTAAAGGTCATGTTGAGTAACCATGAAAGCTGGTCTGGACAGCAGATCTTACTAGTCCCCATGCACAGTCTGCAGGTATCCTACAACGAGTCACTCAAGTTAGCCAATGCTCTGAAGCTGAGAACATTATGCTGGCATCTTCAAAGGAGCCCACAACATCAGGCACTCGGTTCAGCCTGAATTTCCACTGCGCTTTCCTGTGTGGGTCTTGTTGCATGAGCTTCTGGAAGGATCACTCTTCACAATGCACCAAGTGTTGCAGCTGGGCCTCTTAGGACCTTAGTCTTGTTTGCTCTGGTGCTTTTTTAATAGAAGCATCCAGCAGACACAGCTGCAATCAGAGTCTGTGCAGGACACGAATATATCTGGTATGCATCATACAGAGACTACAGGATGTACGTGCACACACCCTTCTCATGTCCAGTGCAGCTGAAGTTCTTCATACACTCAGAGCTGGAGCTTGGGAAGATGAGGAACTTCTGTAGATGTGTTTGCAGAGAGCTGGTTCAGGCATCATGGAACCTCAGCTTGTGTCTGAGTCAGAAATTGAAGCCAGATCTTTTGTCTTGGTCTGCTGTCTAATCAGGGCACTGTCTTGTGGGGGATCAGGTCTTTTGTTTTAGCATTACAGAACCGTGACTTGATCCTATAAACCCTTCCGTGGTGTGGGGTGGGTAATCTGTACTTAGGGGATTAGTCTCTTTGAAAGCACTCCTGTGTAAATAAAGTGTACTCACAAGAGTACAGCTTTAGCAGCATTTCAGTTTGGTATGTCGAAGAGGTGCAGTGCTGTAGCAGGCAGGACCCTCTGGATTTTGCCCATTATTTTTAACTCTGTCAGCTCCTGATGTTAATGGATGGCAAAGCAGGAATTACGTGGATCCTAAATTGTATTTGTTTGACAGATCAGGCATTGTCTGTGTGTTCCCCTCCCCTTCTCCTGGAGCAGTGGGCATTCCCTGCAGAAAGTGAAAACTGAATGAACTGATTGCTTAACCTCTTCTGACTCTACCCTGGTGGTAGATCATTAATGGTGTAGAAAGCGAGGGCCAGCGCTGGCAGCACAGGGTGGGGTGTGTGTGCATCTTTAAGAGATTTATGTGGAGGTCTGAGATGAGGAGACAGCACTGTGGTACATCATCATGCAGGAGACATCAGAGACGTTCTTCTTCGCTTGGATGCATTATCATAAAAAGTGATTTAGACTAGAGCTGATTGATGCGAATGGTCCTCTGTTCTTTCCTATCATTAGCGGCCTCTTTCAGTGGCCAGAGGCAGTGATTAAAGCTGTCATTTGGAGCTGCTCATTAAAGACAAGCACCCGAGTAGCAGGAGGAAAAAAGGTTGAAGAACCATGATTTAAATTTTTCCCCCCTTTTCCTTAAAAAGAATAGAAAAGAAAAAAAAAAGAGAGACATACTTTTTCTAGTTCTAGCTCTATGGAAAAAGACTTTTTGATGCAAGCGAGAATGCAGGCGGGTTAAAAATAAAATCACAACAACATTGTTGTCAATGTTGTAAGGAGAGCAGAGCACAAGGTGGAGAAGATCGTTATGAAGGTATCACTGGGTGTATTTGTTGTGAGGTAACCCAGTGAACCAGCATTACTCATGCAAGCCAGGGAATGCCACATGGAAATGGAAGGGGACTATAAGGACTGTTCTTCTGGGGCTGGTTGAGAAAGATGGGAAGAGGCAGACGCAGAGATGCTGGATAGCGATTAGATTTGTCATGGTTTATCCTAACAGATTTGTCTCTTCAGAGGCAAATTTTTTCAGGGCAAGGACTTTGTTTCACTGTAGATATGTACAGAGTGTCACATGAGAGAGCCATGATCTTGAGCAGGACTTCCGGACATCATCATACCACAAATTGGAGATCAGTACAAACCGTTGTTAAATATAATGTCTTGTAGTTGTGTTTCTGTGTAACTGTGCCAGTCAGCCATGAAACTGTCCAGGGAGTCATCATAAAGCTCAGGATCCAGTGATTATCTGGGGAATCCTTAGGGTCTTTGGTTCACACCTCCACGCTCTGGGATGGTGGACTTACTGCCATTCCTCGAGGGTAGTTCCTCTGGTTCATGTTGAGAAGAGAGGCCGATGCAAGTGCTTCATCCTTCCACCCTTGCTGGGGATTTAATAACGCAAGATGGTGAGGTGTCTGGGTGGAGAGGTGGAGGAGTGCACAAGAAGGGGACAAAAGGCCACAGATTAGAAATGGCAAAGCCTTGTTAGAAGCCAAGTAGGCTCTCGCTCTTCAGGAGAGGCGGCGGCAGCCCGCGGGCAGGTTAATTGCGTGCTGTACACGTCCGCTTCCCCGCGCGCCGGCTGCTGTCGGAATTAACACACTTTTAAAGAGGTCACAGCCGGAGAAGCTCGGTAAGTGCTTTTAGGCCAGCCTAATAGGAGATGCTGAGGAATGACTGAGGGAAAGTTATGATGATAGTGAAGGAGTAATTTAGCGTATTAGGGGAAATATGTCAAACCAAACTGATTGCTATAAATACAGCCTTCTTAGTTCAGAATCTGGCGGTGCCCCAAGGATTTTCCCATGAAACTATGGAAGTGCAGCTTGCTTATTACTGGCTGGCTTTCACATCACTGTGCCTTCTTTTTCGGTCATGTGCTTAATGCCAACTAATTGGTACCTTTCCGAACATGTTCATTTTTCTTTTAGTGATCCTGTGTGAGACAGGAGAGACAACATTGTGACTCCAGTTGGCGGAGGGGGGGGGGTGTTGGCTTCCTTAAAGCTGATGTTATTCTTTAGGAGAACCATTCTGCTTAAGCGATTTCCTGGCTGGAGCAGATTGCAGGCTGTTGACTTGGAGTTGCCAAAGGACTAAGGGCTTTGGTGCTCAGCCCTAAGTGCTTGTGAAAGGAGAAGAGGGCACTTGCTGGGCTGAGTGTCGCAAGGAGCCTTTGGACAGAGCTGGCAGTAGAGGCAAGAAGCAGAGCTTGCTGAAGGTAGCTGGTAATGACCCGTCTGGGATTTGCCTGTGATTTTAACAGCTAGCTTTTCCAAACTGGGCCAAATTGCTTCCAACAAAGCCTACTTCTGCTTGTCTAGTGGGGTGTGATCCTGCTCTCATAGCAGTCATTACATTTCATACATTAGATTCATTATATTTTAATGTATATCCTCCTAATACTCAGATAATCCTTAGTGTACTGGAAATGCTAATAAATTCCTTGATATGCCAGAATAAGTGAGCACTTGTATGTCATGTCATTCAGGTTTTGACTGTAAGTGATCTGAGCAAGCCAAGGCTTAAAGACAAGTGCTTTGAGTTTAGAAAATGCTCTTCTGTTTATCTTCTAGGATTCACTTTGGGCAGCAAAGACATTTAATATGAGTGAGGAGAAAGGTAATTAAACATTACTAGGGTTTTAGACTGTTTTCTCCTCTGTATACATCGAACCCAAGTTGCCAACAATTAGAAAATAGAAACATTTCCAGCAGAATCTCCTCTCTTGTTTCAGTTTTTCTTTATGCCAAGTTACAGATTCTCTGCATTCCTCTTTCTTCTTCTTTCTGTCTTCTGTTACTGTCAATCATCTCAGTGCAGCTACAGCTCTGCTCTGGAGGTGGGACACAGCCTTTCTTCTTTAGGAAGGCCATAAATGTGATTTGTAGCACAAGCGATGCTTGCCACAGACGGGAAGTGCGGAGTGTGGTACAGATGCGACACGCAAGCAGAGCAGCTGATGTCATGTATGAGCAGAGGTGCTTCATTTGGGAATGCCCAGCAGTATTTTTGCCCCTCTCTGGGCTGTCTCACTGACAGTCTTCTACCATTTTTCCAATAATAAGCTTAAACTAAATGTCTTTCCCAGCATAACTGAGGAGTGATCGCAATGAGAACAAGTTAAGAGGAGCATTTTCATTATCCTCTCTTGAATATCTTTTAGAGGGGTACAGGTTGTTTAATCGCTTCACTTTTGACTTTGGATGATGTTTTTGACTCTTGCACTCAGAGTGGGCTGCAGAGCTTTCAGTAAAACTGCTTCTGCAATGATGATGTTATTGATTTAGATGCTGTGTAATGCCCACATGTACATGGCACCACATGGCCAGTCTCCACCTTGAAAAGCTTACAGTGTAGTGCTGTTGTCACTACTACTGTGAACCCCATCCCTTAAGTATGCTGTCGGCAGCCAGAGGACTGGAGCTGTGCAAAGGCTTATGGACTTTGAAGTTAGTCCCAAAGAAAACAGCAGTTTGGCCCCATGCTGGCCTGGATTTAGCTCTGAAGCTTGGGAGACACCAGTTCAAGCACAAAGGGCAGAGAGCATGGTTGGACAAGCGTCAAGATAATTTAAAATTTCATTTTGTTCTGTGTGTTTGTTTTCTTTTTTTTTACCAGAGAGCAACTTAACAAGTCTCAGGTCAAGAGAGCATTTTGGAACTATTGATTAATATTGTTAATAAAACAGTTAGAGTTGCTAAATGAGGCTCAGGTTAGGAGAACAACATAGTGATGTACTCATAGATCATAAAATGTAGGTATATTATTGTAGCTCATGTATGTGCAGCCCATGTATTCTGTCTTCCTGTCTGAGTATAGCTGCATACAGAACCACCTGAAAATGCCTTCAAAAAAACACTGATGTAAAAACTTTCTAAACCATAAAGTTCTGCTTTATTGCTGTCAAAATTTTAAATATACAATTCCCAGTTTCTTCCTGATGGAGAAGTTGCAATAATTTGGGGGCAAATTAAAAATACAATCCAATCATTCCCTTGTAAAACCTGGAGCTGACATTAGCCTTTAGTTATGACATTGCAATTATCTCCATAGCAACCTGGTGTGATGTGACAGCCACGATGACTGTAGGTTCACGTGCTCTTGAGCTGGTGCCAAGGGAGCTGATTTCTTGCCTGTGACATCCTTGATTTTCTCCTTTCTTACGGTAGTTTTGTGCTGGTGTAATATGGCTGCTCTCAACTTAGGTCCATATACCTATTGAAAGAGGAGAGAGTAAGATCCTGTGCATTTATGAGAGTCTTTCAAGCATATTAAGGAGCAATATCTTATATGATCTCTTCCATTAATAAATAATTTTGAGGAAGCTCACACATGAATATAGTACTTTCAGGCCATTAAGTGCAGGAATACATTATCAGTGCAGATTGCACCTCTGTTAACTATAAACCCTCTTCTTTAGTCAAACACATTTTGTGTCTCCCTGAAGCCTAGCAGGATACCTGACTGAGCAAAGGCAAGAGGAAAAAGGGCTTATTGCAGATTGGAATGGCTGAAAAGGTACAAGACAAAATGTACTTTTAGATTGGACTGTGTTTTATGCCTTAATTCCTTGTTCTGTTCTTCAATGCCCTGATGATAGTCTCTCAGTCTTCCCTAGAAGTACCTGTCTCCTGTGTTTTCATTTTTAGTCATCTGTTGAGGTTATGATATATAACTGCCCTTTCAAATTGAGGTTGTATTGCAAGGTTTCTCCTTTAGAGACCATGGCAGTGTGACTGAGCTGAACCCATCATCTATTCTAACACCTCCACCTTCAGGGAAGCAGGGAGGCCAGCTCGCGCATCAAGGCTGAGCAAATTCACTTTCAGCAGTGCATTTCCAGCTCTTACTGTCACCAAAAACGGCAGGAGTCAAACCTGTAGCACGCTCAGTGCCAAAATGACTTCTCAATACTAGCTGAAGGCATTTTGTCATAGAAATGAATTGCCAAGCATGCCTATAATTTGTTAGGTAAACTCTTAAATTATTCTTCTCCCCCTGGTGCAATCACGGATTGAATGGTAATGGAGCCATCCAGCACCAGCTTTAGTGCTTTTGGACCTAGCTGTGGACACTGCTTTTTGTAGTCGTTAGGCCACCAGGTTGGAAAGGCTATTATTGCCCAGGCCTGTAAAAGTGATGGGTGTGGATATATATATCTCCAATATGTCACTGCTACCACCTTTTAAGAGAAGAACTTGTTTTCTGCAGGCATCAAGACTAAGATATATTTCACCACCCTGATGTGCAGCGAGTTGGGTGATTAAATTTCTGTGTGGTGAGATAAGACAGGCTGCTGAAGGATTTATGTCCCACCGCTCTCTAGGCTATGTATTTGCTTTTGCGCTGTCTGGGTGAACTGTGCTGGAGGTGTTTCAGGGCTTGTGGGGGGGCTTTTCTTTCTGTGTTTTTTTGGATTTTACACCTAGCATCCCCAAAATCAGATTTTTTTTTTCAGTTGTCAGGGCAAGGGTAAGCTGAAAGGAGGTACAGTACCGTGCTATGCATGGCAGTGGGAGGGAGAAAGCAGACAGGAGTGTGTAGGCAGCTACACACAGCCTGTGGGGTACTAGAATGAAGGAGACTGCTGAGAAACGGGTTGTTGTGAGCTTCCTCAGGGTAGTAACTTGGTCCTATTTGCCTGCTTGCCCTTCCTCCGGCCTTTATTTTGCCTCTTTCTCATGCCTATGGTGTTCTTGAACTCCTCCATCACATGGGCACCCCACAGCTCTGATCTCTCCCCAGGAGAGGAGCACAGGGCAGGAGGCAGAGCTTGGGTGAAGGGAGCTGGTACAGAAGAGCCTCTGAGCAGTACTGCGTCTTTCCTTGATTCTTTCGTTGGGGGAAGAGTTGTCTTGGGTTCTCCTGGTGCATGACAAAGCTGCCTTTGATGTGAAAGAGCAGATATCTCCACCCCCCTCCCCCGCACCCCCGGGTTGTGTAAATCTGCTGAGACGTCAGGCGATCGGCTCCTGATGTGCAGGGTACGGGAAAACGCAGGGCAGCCAGACCGTAGCCTAGCGGCAGGGAGAGATCCAGAGAAACCATGAAGACTTTGGAAGACAGTGGCTCAGCACATCCAGCAGAGCTGAAAGTTAGCTGTTGTGGCGTTCTATGGGGTTCAATCCATAAAGAACTCAAAGCTGGACTTCATCATTGTGCTTTCAAATATTCTACTTCTATTAAATTTCTCTGAACAGCTGTTTAGGTGCTGCTTCTCTTCTAGTCTCTGTTATCCAATCCTTATGCATTATTTGTCCCCTGTTTTCAGAGCATGAAAAAGTGACACCTTACCCTCTGCAAAGCAAAATTGATCTTTTTCAGTACTGACAGTGTTTGCAAAATATTTCCATTTAAAAGGTTTGACTTTCCACCTGAGACCTCCAGTAAATCTATGTGCTGCAACAACTGGAGCTAAGAAAATTTGGAAAGGAATTAGAATACCCATGTAAAGGTGATTAAAGCATCCCTTTAGTGACATACTTAGCACTTCCCCTCCCCCAAGCATAATGCTAGTTAAGGGGTGGGAGTTTGATTTTGTTTCCTCCCACTCCAGCTTATTTGGAGTTAGCTGTGGCTTTCAAGATGCTGTCAATGAAAGGACTGATCCAACCCGACATTGCTGGTTTGGCCTTCAGTGGGACTATTTCAAGTCCTGTTATGTGCAGTTATGTAGGCTTGACTCAAAATCTGCTGAGGTGTCTCTGGAAATCCTCCTGTGCTTTCCATGGGGCCTTAAATTTCTGCAGATCAGCTTTTCCAGCGTCTGCCATGCTGCAGAACAGCTTCTCAACCATGGGGTTCGCCAGCAGCATCTCCTGTGTTCATTGTGCACTCTAACTGGATAGAGAGCTATTTAGGTTGGCTTAAGGTTTTAGTTTCTATATTCATTCTCTCCTGACCCTCGTTAGCTGAAAGGGAAAAACAATTCTGAGAGGGTTTGGTTTCCTAATATTGTATCTCCTGTATCTGCAGTGCCTGTTGTGGCCTATTAAGAATTAAACTGAGATCACTAAACTCATTCCATTTATGCCTTGGGCCTCATTCAAACCCTGGTTTCCCAGCAAAGTAAGGCCAGTGGATTAACGTTTCACCTAGCTCAATGGAGTGGTTTTCATCTCTTTTAATGCCTTTGGCATTAAGGGGAAAAAAAGAAAAGAAAGAGGAGGGGGTGAAAAAAAAAGAGGATGATGCTTTGACTGCACCAGAGCGTTTTGGTAGTGCTCCGGCAGTGCCTTTACTGGGATTATTTTGTAGTGTGCTGGACTTTATCCTGCTTCCAGTGGGAGAAGAGGAGTGGCAGCAATGTTTGTTGCATCTTTGCTTTGTTAAGCACTTCGTCTGACCACAATTCTTAATTTTATTAAATTATTTTTAAAGGAATTTGGGTCTTTCTCTTTAAAAGGCAGCCTGGTCTTCCCTGGCCATGACCAGCAGCATTAGCTGCTGTCAGACAAATTACAGTATGGGTGAAGCTGTGATATCGACATGTGCGACTTGATCTTTTTTAATGGGGGCACCACAGGGGTTTCTGACTGCCCCACTGAGCTTAATGTTCTGTAAGGAAAAACAGACACAGAACTGAAGGACATTTCTAATGGGCTGCCTTCTTAACCCTTCGCTAGCTGGCTCCACAGCATCTTTCTTCTTCCTTTGGGCAAATGTTAAAGGAAGCCCATGGGAGGTGACTTTCCTTTATCCTCAACATACTCCATAGCAATACCTGGGAAAACACTGTTCTGTAGGGACACGACTGTCCTTCTTCCGCCTCCTCTTCTCCTTCGTTCATAATTAAACCAAAGGGTTGCAAAGCCTCTGGTGAAAGGAGCTCTGTAATTATAACAACAAAATAGCTTGTAAATTGGAGTTGTCTGCTTCTTTATATTAACACCAGCTTTATGTACACGCACAGCTATTTATTTTGACCTTTCATAATAATTAGCTTCCTAGGGATAAAGAATTGGACATCTATGAATTCAGCAACACAGAACAGCAAAGGTGAAGAGACTGCTGGGGAGTGGGGAATTGGGCAGACTTATTTGGGGTTTATTTTGTGTGTGTGTGTGCATGTGATTCTGTCCTTTTTAAACTTCATTAACAAGTTCCAAAATCTAAGCACTCAGCTGCAGGACCCAAGAATTTCTGTAGGCACAGCTTCTCCCTGTGTGCCTTCTTTCCATCTCAGAGCGCTGCTCAAGCAGGCTCTAGGCACAAGGCACCAACTACCACTTTGCAGAGAGAAAAAGCAAACCTTGCAAGACTCACCAATTGAAAGATGAGCTTATCTGGCTTAAAACCTCAGCCCAAAGTGTCAGGTGTACTTGGGCACCTTAGTTACCCAGTTGAGTTGGTTTTCTCCCAGTCTTTGTAATTTACTCCTTTAACTTCTACCATGCCTCAGCTTTCACCAAGTCAATGGCCCATAAGCATGGAGCACAGGAAGTGCTGCATGCCTGTGAAGCCTTCCACTGGCTAGATTATTGCACTGTCCATTCATTATTAATTGTCATTAGCTCTAAAAAGCCATGAAAGCTCTTAGCATCTTGTTTACTTCATGCAGCTCATACAGAAGACTCCTTTCTAGCTCTTGAGATGGTGGAGTTGTAAATAGAATTTAAGAACTAATAAAGCCTGTATTCACTGCTGCATGGCAACTGCTTATCTCCTGTGCTGTACCTCTGGCAGCAATGGGGCTGGAAGAAGCAATGGGGTTTCTTTCATGAAATACATGGTTTCTAGTGCTGCTGGTTAGAGCCTGTACCAAAACCTCACACAAGCAGATCCTCATGAGGGGCAGGTAAGGGCTAGGAAATACCAAGTAGCTTTTTGGTTTTTTTTTCCTGTTGTTGCCATCCCACATTCAGATTCATCCAGGGTCTCTTAACTATTTCACAAACAATGCAGAGGAGTTTGGGCTTCATGCTGCTGCATTGGCTGCAGGAGGACAGATGTACCTGCTTAGCCTGTGGTCTGGTTTTGAACAATTCTCAACTGGCATGGTCAGTTTATGCCTCGGAAGGGACAGTGCCACCCAGAGTACTGCCACACTTGCCTCAAGAGGCCTTTTATCTCACCATTGGTTAGAGTTTCTGGTATGGAGTGGCAGTTATATGAGCCCTCTGCTTAACTGGTGTTCATGTGCATGCAATAGATTAAGCTTGAAAGGAGCTTGCTCAGGAGAAGCTTGAGACAGGATCATCACTTGGGTCTTGCTCTGGATTTCACAGAGGGTGGAGAATAATACTGAAGTGGTGCATTCCTGGAATACCCCCAACAATGTTCATTTGTCAATGTGAAACTAATGACTGGACTTGATGATCTTGAAGGTCTTTTCCAATCTAAGAAATTCTGTGATTCTGTGATCAGAGTCATCATAGAATCAGCTAGATTGGAAGAGACCTCCAAGATCATCCAGTCCAGCCTAGCACTCAGCCCTAGCCAATCAACTAGACCATGGCACTAAGTGCTTCATCCAGTCTTTTCTTGAACACCTCCAGGCACAGCAACTCCACCACCTCCCTGGGCAGCCCATTCCAATGCCAATCACTCTCTCTGGCAACAACTTCCTCCTAACATCCAGCCTAGACCTCCCCTGGCACAACTTGAGACTGTGTCCCCCTTCTTCCATTGCTGGTTGCCTAGCAGAAGAGACCAACCCCCACCTGGCTACAGTCTCCCTTCATGTAATTGCAGACAGCAATGAGGTCCCTCCCGAGCCTTCTCTTTTCCAGGCTAAACAACCTCATCTCCCTCAGCCTTTCCTCATAGGGCTGTGTTCCAGGCCTCTCACCAGCTTCATCACCCTTCTCTGGACACATTCCAGTACCTCAACATTAGCCAAAGCATGTGATAGAAGTTTGTGTTGGCATTTGTGCTCTCTGCTGGCTTCATAGTAGCTGTGAGATGACAGGTGATGCCTCCTTCAGGGTAAAGTATCTGCTGGGACAAACTCACCCAACAGCTTCTAATAAAATTTGCATTGGCAATGTGAGTTGATACACAATCAGCCCTTTGAGTAAAGGAGGCTGCAGGGCTTTTCATCAGGTAAGTGCCACCCTAAAACTGGCACTCAAACAAAGAAAACTGTGCAATCAAACCACCATCTTAGTGCCTGTCAGTGCAGAAGGCTCTGCCTACCTTCTTGCACCTATACAAATACCATATATCTGCCTGTGTTGGAGCAAAGCCACCCTATGCATGCTACCTTGTGTTTTGCAAGGAGTAAAAGTGGTAAATGTTGCCAGCTAACAGAAACAGGGCATAGATTGGTGTTTAAAATTTATAAACACCATAGCAAGAAGGGTTGGCCACGGCTGGAATATTGTGTCTAGTTCTGGGCCCCTCAATTCAAGAAGGACTTCAAGGAACTGCCTGAAAGAGTCCAGCACAGAGCCACAAGGGTGGTGAAGGGAGTGGAACATGTCCCTTATGAGGAAAGGCTGAGGGAGCTGGGGCTCTTCAGCTTGGAGAAGAGGAGCCTGAGGGGTGACCTAATTCATGTTCAGAAATATGGGAGGACAGAGCCAGGCTCTGCTCAGGGATGTCCAGTGATAGGACAAGCAGCAGTGGAGTGTAAGCTGGAGGCTCCACATGAACATAAGGAAAGACTTTGTCATAGTGAGGGTGACAGAGCCCTGGAACAGGCTGCCAGAGAGGTTGTGGAGTCTCCTTCACTGGAGGCATTCAAAGCCTGACTAGACATATTCCTGTGTGGCCTGCCCTTGGTGATCCTACCCTGGCAGGAGAGTTGGACTGGATGATCTTTCAAGGTCACTTCCAGCCCCTAACATTCTGTGATGTGTGAGAGTGCTGCAAGGACAACTGGGGAAACATTGTTTTAANCCTCTAGAAATCACCTGGCCCAGCCTTCTGGCTAAAGGAAATTCACCTGTGCTTTGGTTGCACAGAAACACAATGNAGAAGGACTTCAAGGAACTGCCTGAAAGAGTCCAGCACAGAGCCACAAGGGTGGTGAAGGGAGTGGAACATGTCCCTTATGAGGAAAGGCTGAGGGAGCTGGGGCTCTTCAGCTTGGAGAAGAGGAGCCTGAGGGGTGACCTAATTCATGTTCAGAAATATGGGAGGACAGAGCCAGGCTCTGCTCAGGGATGTCCAGTGATAGGACAAGCAGCAGTGGAGTGTAAGCTGGAGGCTCCACATGAACATAAGGAAAGACTTTGTCATAGTGAGGGTGACAGAGCCCTGGAACAGGCTGCCAGAGAGGTTGTGGAGTCTCCTTCACTGGAGGCATTCAAAGCCTGACTAGACATATTCCTGTGTGGCCTGCCCTTGGTGATCCTACCCTGGCAGGAGAGTTGGACTGGATGATCTTTCAAGGTCACTTCCAGCCCCTAACATTCTGTGATGTGTGAGAGTGCTGCAAGGACAACTGGGGAAACATTGTTTTAATGGCATGTAGCATCTAAATAGAAAGTGACTGAAGGAAAATGTCATCATGATAACTTCTGATTGAAATTATGACAGGCTGTCCTAAGGCATCCACTTCAGGTTCAGCCTGGAGTGGGTCAGTGTGACCAAACTGGGGCTTTTTCTAGTTCTGTGCCAAGTAATTCTCACAGTCAGCTCAGAAGTGTGANTGTGTGTGTGTGTGTCTAATACATACTTTTGAAGTGTGCAGGTACTCATTTTGTGGCCCAGGACAGTGAGAGGTGCACAGGCTCTCTGTGGTCAGGGTGATAAAGCCCATTTTGTTGCGTTTGCACTTGCTTGTGCCACTGCAGCTGGCCTTTGCGCTACAGCCAGGAGCGGTGGTTTTGGGGGTTAATGTCTGTTGCTTTGAGATCCTGAAATGTTAGCCCCTGGCAATTAATATAATTACGTCATTAATGTCACACCCCTGATGTTACTGTGTGTCAGAGTCAGACAATTGCAGTGTTGTGATTTCTTAGTTATGTAAAAGGCGATTAAGGCAATTAAGTGGGTGATTAAAGCTGCTCAGTCAGAGGTGCTGACTGATGCTATTACCGAGAAGCAGCCGCGGTGTATAGTGACAGCGATGTAAAGTGCCCCCATCAGCAGGGATTGCTGGCAGCCCAGTGTCCGGGCTGTGTCTCCAGTTAGCTGGCCCCCCACCCCCACCTATCCCACTACTTCTCCTGGCCACTGTGATTTACTAGCAGGTGTTAATGAGAAATGAACGCACACAGCATCAACTACATGGTTAAATAAAAAGCCTCAATGTTCCCTTTGAAATGAGCATTATTGGCTTTATTTAATTAAATATGGATTTACACTATAAATATTGGAGCTCGTGGAGCCCATATTTCAATTAATGGATCATTTATATGTCATGCTCGCTTTGTAATTACTGGAATGTGAAAATACAATGAATTGAAATGATTTCCCCTCCTCTTCAAATAAATCTGAGCAAGAATCAGATAGAAACTGTTTTCCTACCCAGAAGTGTGTGGGCAGGTGCCGGCACCCAGGACAGCCACGCACGTACCAGGCAGAAGTGGGGATTTTTGGCAGGTCATCACAGGATGAGCAGCATGTGGGGATTGGGAGGCATCTGTCTTAATAGTGTTGGTGATTCTGTAGGACTGAAATCTGTGCAGATGAAGTGTTTCAATCCCAGGGTGAGGCTGGCTGTTAAATTGACAAATACAATGTAGCATTTGGTACAAATGATGTAGATTCGTTGGTTTGTTTCTGGTTAGGAGACCAAAAGAGCCTGCTTAAAAGCTGTATTTTGCAGTGCGGTTGCAAACCGTTTGATGGTGAGTTGCTGGGGTAAGGACTGGGCTTGGTTTTTAGTGCTCAGAAAGCAAAAAATCATGGAAATGTCATTGTCTCTTGTCTTCTGAGTGCTGCCCACACACATTTTTATAGTCCCCTCCTTCCATTTGCAAGGATGTGGTATCCATTTTCCAGGGCATTTTATGTTAAAAAGAAATATAAATAAATATGTCAGGCTTTGCATCAAACAAACCCAGTGGTAATTCAGACTGGCAAGAATCTGATGTCAGGAAATGAGGCCTTATTATTTCCTGCGCAGCAGATGAACCAGCCCTGGCCTCAACCATCTCCTCCTCCTCCCTGGCCCCCAGCCACATGTCCCTGTCCCGCCATCACCGCTGGCAGCGCGGGTGCTGGATTCTGCCTGGCCACCATTTCCCGGGCAGCAAAAGGTGGCTCAGAGGGCCCAGGCGTGCGCTGCCGTGGCATACCTAATTCCATCTGAAAATATCCAAGGGTGGAAATCATTGTTCTCCGAACTAGCTGAGCTGGAGCCAGAGCAGAAACACTAAAGTCAGTTGTGCCTTTGAGCTGCCTGTAACAGCGCCCTTTGGAGACCCATTTCATACAAAATTTGAAGCCTGTGTTTATTGCCCATTAAAGCAACCTTTATTTTATGGCAAATGTTGCAGTAATTGCCTTTTACGAAGAGCACTTTGTAACACACATGCACTGTTGAAAGAAAACCACTCTGGTATTGTCTATCGGGACTTAATGGCGCAATTAATTTTACTCCATCTGTTCCTGAGACTTTAAAGGAAAATGGATTTTTTTTTTGAGCGCACTTTAATGAAGAAGATAAAGCGGCCCGGCTGGTGTCCCACAGGCTCAGCGCAGTAAGTTCAGATTATTGCTCAGTCTGTCAGAATGGGCTGCTTCCCTCGGCAGCCGCCACAGCGCGCAGCCCGCGCTGGCCCCTCGCCGCGCCATTCCTGATGACAAACTGCCAGCCGGCTCCCACAAAAGCGCGATTAAAATGTCAGCACAGGATGACGAAGGGGCCAAGAGGGTCCTCGGAGACAAACTGTGTTCGGTATGAGTTAATACTTCACTGCAGTGTGGGGCTGGGGCTGCCGCTGTTCCAGGGAAGCGCTAGGCAGAGCCTTACAATGGGCTGCTGTGGAAACACGGATACACCTCATGCTGGA
Organism: Tricholaema leucomelas; assembly: GCA_013400475.1. Lineage (NCBI taxonomy): Eukaryota > Metazoa > Chordata > Aves > Piciformes > Lybiidae > Tricholaema lacrymosa > Tricholaema leucomelas. The sequence goes on along the minus strand of WAAF01005021.1, from coordinate 89,091 downwards.
ACCGCAGCTGGAGAGCGCTGGCACCGCACCGCTGCCGCCCGCTTATTTATGCCTCCTGACGCTCTTCCAGTGGAGCCAAGCTGCTCTTTTTTTTTCCTTTTTTTATGTTCACCACCCCACATTGCACTGAAAAATAGAGATGCAGGGTTTGTTTCCCTTTCCAGGGCCTGTGCTGCATGTGGTGGTGCTGGAGAAGAGTGGAGGATGCTCCTGGGGCAGTGGCAAGAGCCAGCTGTCCTGCTGCAGGCGCTGGGCGAGGGGTTTTACAGATAGACGTTGCAAAGGGGCTAAAGATGGGGATTTTTGAAGCAGGAATTGTGGACCAGAGGCCCCGGAGCTCTGTTTCATGAGTCTAGGGCTGCCACAAGGGCAGAAAGCCCTCTTCAGGCAGTTGTAGTGCTGCCAAGGTAAGGCAAACCCCAAAGAGTTTATGTTCTGGTGCATTTTGAAAGAGCTGTGGTTGACTGAAGCTCATCTTGCCTCTAGCCCTAAGCATGCCAGTGCTTCCCCCAAGCCATCCCACCAGTGCAGCTCGGCATTGCTCTGTGAGCACCAGTGGCTGCATAAAGGTTTCAGAGACACATTTGTGCAGGTGGGGCTGGGGGCCTGAGGACTTGCTCTGGGCAGCCCTGGGAGAACCAGCTGACTTGTGCCCAAGTTGTGTGAGCATGCTAAACCTGTGCCAGTCGGGGTGAGAACCTCCATCTGTTCCCCTTGCAGTGTTTCACACACATCCTTTCATGGGGAAGAAGTGGTTGGGCTGCCTGTGTTAATTGGTGTGGGGGCGTGCTGGCATGGCCTCAGCCCTCACCCTTGTTTGCTAACTTGTGAGGGGGTAGGACCCACTTTGTCACTGCAGTTTAATTCCCTGAGAGCCCTCCTGAGTAGTTTCTGGGGGTGTGAGAGTGACAAAAGCCTGTAATGAAAAGGAGAGGAGATTTTCAGCGCTGGCATCCTGCTGGGAGCGATCTGCACTCCTCCTGGGCAGCAGGTGGGAGCTTCACCATTGTCCCTAATGGTTATTAGCCAGCGATGAGCAGGACAAATGTGGGGTCACCTCTCCTGCTGGCAGGGCAGCAGTTGCAGGATTTAAAGCCCCTAGGAGAGGAAGAAATGACATGGTTAGTACCTACAGCTCAGGATGTGACCTGCTCGATTTTAAATGATCTGTTACACTTTGGGGGAGGGAGAGCTGGAGTCCGCTAGAGCAAGTTGAATTCAAAATATATTGCACACTTGAATTAAATGCAATCAGAGACATTCACTGATATCATAATGGCTCTTGAATAATCAGCACAAGACATAGCACTGGGCTATTGAGTATTTAAAGCAAGATCTAGCAAGGCAGAGATTGCAGCGGGCTGCAAATGGTGAGGGGTGGTTTTTGTTTGCGATGCCATATGCTGATTCTCAATGAAGATTTAAAGCAAAGGATGTAAACCAGGAAGCCTCTAGATTTCCAATTAAATTTGCTTGCTTCTTACTGCTCACGTTCAATTAAAAAAAAGACACGTCTTCCTGGGCTTCTGTGCCCCTTTGGATTTGCCTCATCCCACCTCCCAAGTGCTGTCTGCTGCATCTTGCCCCTCCCTGCTCCTCTCGGCCTCTCCGTGCTAGCTCCTCTGCGAGCGCTCCGCAGCTGGGGGTTGATCTTTCTCTTGTGCCCATTTAACTGGAACAGCTCTCCCTTCGCTCCCCTGAGCCACTTCCTCACCTCAGGTCGCCCCTTAAAAACTACTGATTTGCTTTTCTCTGCTGCCAATGCTAAATGCTATATTATTGCACCTTCCCCTGCTACTTGAAATTCCCTTTCTCTTTTATTTTTTTTTGCCTTATTACCAACCTGCCTGAATTTGTACCCTATGGCTATTAAATGTTATTTTTGTTGTTTTTGGTTCTTTTTTTCAGACTTAACTTTGTCTCCCTGAGTCGTTTGCCCTGTCTGGGAGTTAGTGACCCAGACGTGTGCAGTAGAGTGTGCTGGCTGTGTTAATAGTTGCACAGCCTTGCTCACCCCGGGGATCTCCGAGCACTTTGCAAACAGGAGTTGAGGCTCAGGGTCTCCCGTGAGGGTAAATGCATTGGGTTCCAGCTGGATGAGCTGGAGCACTGGCTCTGCAAATGTCCTGGTCAGATGAGGTCGGCAGCAGGAATTGAGATGCACAGGGTTCACAGCTGGCTGGTGGCACAGCCAGCGAGCAGGGCTCCTCTTGCTGCTGCGCAAAGCTTGTTGTGGCTCTTCCTTCAAAGGGATTTGTATGGAACTAAATTGTGTTGTATGGGATTAGGGCTCCATAAGTTTACTATTTGCAGTATAGCATACATCTGCTCCCATAGTCATCTCCCCTTGGATGGGATGCGCATTTATTCTGTGAGCTGCTTCAACAGGAAAATAAATGTGCCCATATCAGTGTGTTATTGAGGGAGTAAAGGGACGCAGCTGGTCCCAAGCTCATTCAGCAAACCTGCACTGTGACTTACAACTCTGTTCTGCACACACTGTGCCATTGGCTCTTCATGGCTCTGCCTATTAATGTAAGGGTTTATAAGTAGGTTCAGTCAGGGCAAGATTCCTGTCTAACACTTGGTGCTTTCCAAACCCTGCGGTAAATCCCCTTCTGAATGGAGTACTGTGCTGGCTTTCAAGGCTGGGGAGAGGGGAGGATTGAAAGGTTTGCCTTTGCATTCTGCATGGCTGGCCTGATGCAGACATATAAACCACAGGAGGTTTGCGCTTGTGTTTTCCCAGCTCATTTCCCATAGCCTGAGAAGTGATCCCTGAGTGTCAGGTGGCATGAAGGCCACTTTCCATGTAGAGGGAAGCAAAAGAAACCGGTCTGCTCCTCTGTGTGGCTAGTTCTAATTTACCCTTTTAAGTGTTGCTTACCCAGAAATGGAAATGGCTGTCCCCAGTTACAGATTTGGACTCTCTGACGCTGAACTTCATTTTAGGAGCTTTTCTGTGTTAGGGCTGAGGAACCTTTCAGAGCTGCTGGATGGCAGGATCATTATTTCCCTCAATAGAGTTTTGATCTGCTTCCAAAGTGTGCCTTTCCCCATTCACTGGGGAGAATTAAATGCCAAGACAGTTCTTCTTGGCAGCCCCTGACTTAAGAAAGACTTCTTCTGGCTGGTACGTGTGCCTGGCCTGGTAGATCTGGCCAAGAGGCAGTGAGAGGCTGCAAGGTGGCTTCCAGTGAGTGGAAAATCCAGTGTTGACAGCCCCAAGCAGGTGAGAAGATTTGATTAAAATAATGTGCTTTGTAGTACTAAAAGTTGGGCTCTTCATTTTGCCTGGGGAGATTGAGCCACAAGGCATGGTCAAGTTTTTCCTGGGAATCACAGGGCACAGAATTACCTTTTTCTGGATTTAAATGAAAGCTTGAAGTCCAGCCTGGCCTCAGGAGCAAGGGGCTTAAAGGCTTTAAGAAAAAGTGTCAATATCATACAAATTGTCAAGACAGCTGTAGACCAAGTTACAGTTAGCTGAGGCATACTCATACCAGAAAGAGAGATTAAGATATACTCATTTTGCAGAGGTGGTTTGGCAAACTGGAAGACAAAAAGCCTGAGAACTCAGGACTTGGACATTCATGGTTGTCTGTTGTTTTCCAGATGTGATCTGTGGTGCACAGGACACTGCAACAAGGCTTATTTTTCCTCTCTTGTATGCAGCAGTGTCAGTCCTAATTAAATTCATTACAGGCAGTGACAGCACACTGTGGGAGACTGGACATGAGTAGGAATGAACCTGAACCATGGGGACATTATGAAGGAGTTTAGTTAGATTTGGATTGAGGTTTCAAATGCTGCTTTCCTTTTTTTTTTTTTTTTCCCCAATTCTAAAAAATAAGAGAAATCAAACCCCCCCAGACTGTGAAGTGCTCAGGTGGCTGCAACACCTGTATGCTCCTGAGGAGTCCCTGTAGTCACAGCATGAGAATCCTGGTGAAAAAACAGGCTGTGAAATCAACATCCAGCATTTGAAATCATATCATCATCTGGAATTTCAAGAGGTCTATGAAAAAGGAGACCAAATATGCTAAAGGAAATATACAAAATACCAGGAGACATCTTCTTTTCATGGCATTATATTTAAAGTACCACCCTGGCCCAAGGGAAATGTATAATAGCATTTTAAGACAGTTCTTTGAGAGCAAACATTGAATTTGCCCTTGTGTATTAGATCAGCAAGGAAACAAATGCTGTTTCTGTGAAATGGGGGTGGCAGAGGAGGGTGTGGAGCTGTCAGTAGCCCTGTGGGGTGTGTGAAGGGGATATGAATTCTCCCCGTCTCCTTCCAGCAACCAGATGGTGCCCCAAAGCCTAAAATTTGTTTGTCCTTCCTTTGATTTCCTAAACTCCTTCACTGGTCCTAAAATTACCACTACTGTTTTACTGCTTGGCTTACAGGGGAGCCAACCCCCACAGCCCAGCACCCATCTGCTTCCTCCAGAACACAAACCGTCATCTGAATTCACATTTTTTCCACCAGCCCAATTGTTTCTCTGGCTCCAGCAGGATCTCCCTGCTTTAAATGCAATTAAAACTTCGCAGGGCTCTAAACACAGGGCCAGATTTTCCAGCACCATCTCCTAAGGGTGCTGTTGCATGAGGTTGGAGCTGCAGGCACTCCCCGTCCTGGCTGATCCCTCTGCAGCCCTGGTCCCTCTATGGCTGCTCTGACAATGGCAGCCGCAGGCACGGGCTGGGCTCCCCAGCCCCTACAAAGTGATGGAAGGCGTCAGGAGCGATCTGTGCTGGCTGGCTTGGCTGTGCTTGATGCAAAGTGCTGTTGAGCACTCATGCACACATCCTTCGTACCTTCTCCTGCTTTATTCCTCCTGTCTACAGCAGAGTGTAGCTTAAGAGTAATACTCAGCATTTACCCAGTGATTTTTCATCCGTGGATGTCTGAGCCCTGCAGACTGATTCCTGTTGCCTTTTGAGGACAGTGGTGACGACCTACTGCCACCTGGAAAGTCAGTAAGAGAGCCCAACAGGAAAACACCAGACCCTCTGTGCTGAGCCTTGTCACAGAGTGAGCACCACTGTGACTTGTGATGGTCTCAGCTGCCTCTTCCCTGCGCCCATGTCCCCCTCTTGTCACTCTGCTGTGCTGTAGAAATAACCCGGTGGGGAGCAGACAGACCACCTGCAAGCTGTGAGGTGCTGAGCCCTTCTGCTGAGGTGGTAATAAGGCAGGGCAGACATAGGAACTTTAGAAAGGCTGCCTGGCAGAAAAAGCCAATGGGAAAAAAGGCCAAAAAAACCCCCTCCAATAAATTCCACAATTTATACAGTCTTAAAAACTTGTAATGATTTGGGCTTTTGTTAAAAATTCTACCTCTTGCTCTTCAGAACTGTAGCTAATGATGGGAAAGCCCAAAGCCACAGCCTTCTACAGAGGCTTATGTATTTGATAATAAAAGAACTTCCCCACGCCTTCCATCATCTCATATATATATATTTAAGCCAGTGAGACTGACTTTAGTTGTTAGAGTGGAGTTTTCTGGTTTATTGGGCTACAGCTGAAGCAAGTTGAAAAGGGCAGAGTTTTGGAGTGGGGGCAGAAGGAGTTAACTTCAGGCCCCACGGAGTGGCTGGACCAGCGACAACTTTGGCTTGTCAAGCTGGGAGAATTTCTGCAAATGAACTTTGCGAAGAATTATGCAGGGCTTGGCATTACAGTATTACACACTCGCCTGTTCTCAATCACTCACTGGAACTTATTTTGTAGTTAACCTCCATAAAGGACTGTACAACTGAGCAAAGGCCTGTCACACACACATTATTTAGAAGCCCTTATTATTATTTTATTGCCAGTCCTTGACAGCTGAGGAAAAGCCAAGCGCTTTAATCTTTCTTTCCCTTTAGTTTACAGTGTAAGAGCTGCATGTAAGATGGATTTGATTAATATGTAACAGAGATGCAATTCTCTGTAAAATGTGCTGTACTTTAGAACCCTGGAAAACAAACTGCATCACAATGGCTTAAATCTCAGTCCATTGTATTATATAGACATCATAAATAATAGAGAGCAGGCAGATATTGCTGCAGGCTTCATCTACATAACACATCTGAGCTCTCTATAATGTGTTCAACTTGTCACTTTTAGTACAGAAGAGAGGCAATAAAGCTAACAGCTGACTAAACCACATCAGCCTTGCTTCCACTTCCAGGGTGGTGAATGCTCATTAAGCAATCTTAGCTGTGACTTTTAAAATCCATAACTCTTACAAATGTAAAAAAGTTGCCACAAAAGATTAAGCGCAAAATAGATGTCAAAGCATTAATTTTCTGTGCGTAGATTCCAACCACCAACAACCTCAAATATTTCTCTCTCTCTTTTGTTTTATATGTGCTTTTGGTTAAAGCAGATCTTCATCAACAGTATTTGTTTCCATCTGGGGCAGAAAATACCTTTGCGATGGCAGTAAGGGAAGGAAAACTGTTTTTCATTCAGCTAGAACAGGCTGTGCATCCCAGACCCAGTAAAATCTTCACTTGGCATCAGTGCTGGCACGTCAGCTGAGATACCCTGGATTAAATTAATCCCTGGACAGAGTCCAAGTGCAGCATGACCAAGACTGAGGTGGTCCTTGCCAGGGGTTAGAGTGGGGGTAGACACAGAGCCAAAAGGAAGCTGAGAAACCAGAGAAATATTGCATTGGCATGAGCTAAAGGTTGGGCACAAAGCAAAAAGATCGGGCCAGGATCTAGGACGCTAACAGCTCTATCCAGTGAGATGGTCTGTGACCCAGGGCAGGGTTGGGAACATGAGCTACGAAGGATAAATGAGCAGCCAGCTGCCTGCAGAGCTGCAGTTACTGGCTGATGGGATTCTGCGGGCCACCCTCGGGACAAGCTCCAGCACAGCACTCGAGAGGCAGGTCTTGGCCCCAGTGACTCACTTTGTGCCCCAGAGACTGTGCCTCTGCCTACCCCTCTGATACCAGCTGCCAGACTGGCCTTTGTGGCTCCTATGGATGCACGCATTATCCTTTAAATACTCAGGAGGCTCTGCTGAGTGGCTGGATGGCAGTGTCCCAGTGCTTCTGTGCAGGGATCAGCCAAGCTCCTGAGGCCAAGCTGCTTCCTGTTCTCCAGCCACCTTCAAATCATCCCAAACTCCAGACAGATGAATGGGAAATGTGAGGAAAAGTAGATATTTACAGCAAGCAGGACAGAAATGCTTAGGAAAAGCATAAGTGAATTAAAAAATCACATAGGTTATTGTCAGAAGGGTATGAACTAGAGAGTCTGTGCTGGAGTCCAGTGGTCAAGAGGTGTTCTCCCAAAAGCCAGCACAGGATAAGGATTTCTTAGACAGTCTGGAGGCTCCCAAGGGTTCTGTCCTAGTCCAGCTGTGAGAAAGTCCCAGCTCAGGCTCAGTCCTGCCCTTAACTCCAGCTCAGCAAGGCAGTTAATCTCTGGGGAAGGAGAGGCTCAAAGTGAGACATGAGCAATGTATGGGCTCTGCACAAAGGGATTTCATCTTGTGACCAAAAAAAACCTTCTAATTAGGTGGGGGGGAACATTTCAAAGACAAAACATGCAACTTGGAAAGCCCCTTGCAGTAGAGTGGGTGTCAAGCTGCCCTCTTCAAAGTCTTTGTTTTTGTACTGCTGAGACAAAGCCCACATTTAGAATGAGATAGACCTGGAGGGAGATCCCTCCTTTCCCTCCCAGTTTCCCATTAGATTTAACAAATAGATTTCCCAATAAAATTAGTGGTCTCATATGCGACCTGGGACAGAGGCCTCTGTAGAACCAAACTGATAAGGTTGTGAGGGGATTGGTGAAAGGTTGTAAGGTGGAAATAACACAGGAAGTTGCTGAGAAGACAATCCAGCCTTTTGGCAGCCACCTTCCCATTACATCGCTGGGGCCCGCTGTTAATCAGGAGAATTTGGGGCTGCATGGGTACCAGCAGCCTCTCACAAAGAAGACAGAGGATTGAACAAGGAGCTTTGTGTCTTATCCAACACCCCCTTTTCTGGAGATCATGAAATTTCAATATCTTATCTTTTACATCTTAAAGCAAAACATTAATACCTGAGACTGACTATTCTTGAATTCTTCATCTGTGCCGTAGTCCCCTCCTCTCCCCTAATGGCACCTGGGACTCTCAGAGGGTGTGATGCTGTCACACAAAAAGTCTTTAAGAGTCTTTCACTCCAGGCTGACATCCCCACAGGATGCATTTTAGCAGTTTCAGAAGCTTTTCTTTCCCGTGGGGGTTATTAAATGTCTGTCTTGCATATGGACCTGTATTTGCAGCATTCATTTCAGATTGAAATCGGTTTTAATGTCCTTGTTAGGTGGTAAAGAAAATGCAATATTATTTAGAGGTTGTGGTCACAGAAGTGATGTGACAGCTAGGAGTCCTTGAAGAAACATTGGTGAGGAAAGGGAAAGCACTGTCCTGGCAGTGTCATTCTGCTGCTGAGGAAGATGATAAAAATATCATCCTGCAGACCATCTCTATTTGAGCGGAGTGCTGGAGAGACAGTGGTTTGTGTTGGTCATGTAGCCAGGGAAGGAATAATCCACACAGTCTGGTAGGTGAAGTCTGTCTCATGCCTAAGGTAAAGAAAATCCATCCTTCTTTTTTTTTCTTTTCCCTTGATAGAAGCTTATTCTTGTATTGGAACATAAGCATAACCTTATTTTGCTTCTTTCTTCCCACTCTGCACATACATATCATGCTACTGAGGGTGTTGAAGGGGGGTTTAATAGCTAGAAAGAAACCCAAGTAGAAAAAAATTTGGAGGAGGAGGTGGACAAAAAACCCTAGAAGATACAAAGCCAAGTAAGAGAAGGTATTCATTCAAATTCTCCAGCTTCTCCAGGACATGTCTGCCTTTCAGTGTCTTGCCATATGTTGGAATGACAGTGAAGCTTACCCTTAATATTTTTCAAAGCCCCTCAATGTTCAAATGACAGATAGACTTCACACATGCTCTCAACACGCCGCCTTGGTGTGAATGCGGAGGATATAGAGGCTGGGCCAGTCTGTTAGTCCTTTATTTTCCCTGTTGCTCTGCACTTGTGTGCTTATCTTCGCTATCCCTTGAGTCCCACTGTGCATTAGTGAACACTGATGCTGTGAAATGAAGATGCTCAGGTGCTTTGTGTGTTTGTTTTCTGTTTTGTTTTGGTTTTTTTCCCCACCGTTTGCCACAGGGATTAGAGATGAACTTGTCCCATGGTGGTATGGAGAGCGGTGCCTTCAAAATCACAGACCGCTTTGCTTAACTCTCCCTTGGAGGCCATCCAGAAAGAGCATGTTACAGTGGTGGCACCAAGGGAAAGACAAAGCCTGTTAGCTTTCCCATCCACAGGGTGATTGATGTGTTAGGGTTGGTACAAGATTAGCCCGACTGTAACATTTAAACAGCCTGTCTACAGATCAGTTGCATTTGAAAGAACTTCGAAGGGGAAGCATGCCAAGAGATTTTCGTTGCTGTTGAGGCTGGCTAGCGGCTCCGCAGGAAGATCAGAATCAACCTTCCACGTTGCACGCCTGATACCTGGCTTACCTTCCTCTTTATTACTATTGATCTGCAGGAGAAAGCGTTTTAGCAATTCTGGACAGCTAATCAGTATCGAGTGATTCCCATCTACGTGTGCCAGCAAAGGACGCTGCGCGGGAGCGTGCCTGCGTTCTGCCTGCTGGGGGATAAATAGAGGCCTTCAGTCTCCCGGGCTGTCAGTCCAGCAGCCTTTGCTAAGGGCTACCTTCCAGCCTAACACACAGCACCACTGTTCAGGGGCAGCGTGAAACAAGCTTCCGAGCACCCGCTATACGAGGGTGCTGTCTCCCAACTTCCCGGAGGCTCCTGGCAGAGCCATTTTTCCACCGGGCAGTGCGACAAACTGCCTGCAAATAAATAAAGTGACTTGCAAACAGCAGTGATGGGGGGGGGAAATGGTGCGATAACATTTGCGAGTGAATAATGTCGCTGGGGCAAATGGGATCCGACAGGAATCTTAGCTCAGCAGCAGCTACTGAACTCTTTACGGCGCAGCCAGATGGCCTGGTGCAACAACAGCCTTTCAGAATTAATAACTGCTTCTCTGGAGGGAGAGCTTCGTTCAGGAGCCGTTTCACGTTTCGGCAGGAGTGGTTTATTTTTTTTTCCTGGCGCTTTCTGTGCGCTTTGCTCTGGGTGAGATGTCAGCCCTGCTCCAAGGGGGCTTGGAAAATATTCTTTGTCTCCCTCTCTCCACTTTCTTCTCTTCCCCCACTCTCCCTCTGTGCTGCCTTCCCTCTGCCTTTGGCTTCGAACACTGCAGCTTTTAATCTAGAAATTATGGTAACTTGTATGTGCATTTTGAGAGTATATCATTGCTGCAGTTAATTAACAGTTATTAGCGTTAGCGTACTGTGCTGTATTATATGTCACAAATCATCGAGTCTCCCTGTGCAGTTACAGCAATTAAGAACTCCATCACACCTTCTGTATAGTCATTTGGTTCTCTTCCAGGTCTTTTCAAAACTGGAAATTGCTAATCAAATCATTTCTGCTCTGTGCCTCGGTATCGTTTATTCCATTCCTAATGATGTGCGACTTTTTTTTCTTTGGCCGTTAACAGAGGCATCCGTGCGTCTAACCCATTTCACACCACCGTCATGCTTTGGAGAGGTGATAATGAACTTGCAGGAGGAAGTGGAGGCTTTAGGCTTTGCTGGTTCTCCTCCTCCCCCCCTCCCCCCCCCCCACAACTCCTGCTTCTTCTCCCTTTTTTTTGATTCCTCCCCCCCCAGTGTCTTTCCTGCTGTTGGGTGATTGAATTTTGAAACTGTAAAATGCATTGACAGACTTACAAACCCAACTTGCCAGAGCTGTAGCTATCACAGTTTAGCTTCAATTCAGAGCTCAGTGAGATTCCTGCCTGATCAATTTGTCATCCCTCTAAATGGAAACTAATTACTTCCCAGGGAAAAATTGCAGGCAGCTATCACCCTTTGCATCAGCAGCCTGCTGCAGTGAGGTGGAAGTGAAGTCCAAAGGGTTTTAACTAACAGAGGACAGCATAAACCACTTCCTTTCTTACCCCTTTCCTTAGTCCTGTCAAGAAGAGTTTATTTTATTCATGCTCTTAGTAAAATTGCCTTCACATTTGCCTGGGTCCTATGTCAAGGGCATATTTTGCTTTTCAGGTCAGCTGCATGAGAACATCATCATCCTGACAAGGATGTTTGATGTCATCCAAGTACTAAGTCCTTTCTCCAGAGACTGATGATTCTGCACATTCCAAAGCCCAAGACATCCTTCTGTGTGTTTCTGTGGCTCTCTCAGCCTTCCTGGAATGTTCCAGTAGTGTCCATGCCACAGAAGAGTGCACTGCACTGCACCACACCACAGCATTTGGTTGGCTTGGGAAAACTTTGTCACAGAGTCACAGTTCTGGACATAAGCAGTTCTAGGTGTTGTACATAGCAGAGGAACCATCCTGTGACCTGTTAGGAGCACTAAGTGCAGGTGGTCATTACCTTGCCTGTGAGCAGCAGCTCTGAGCCCTTGGGGATCTGCTGACCACTCAGCAATCCCACCTTTGCCCACCAAATAACGATAACAAAGAACTACAGATACTTTCTTCTTGATACAGCTCATCCATTGACTTTTCTTTCTCTTGACACCTTTTTCTATATAACTTGACCCTCATCACAAGGTTTTCCGAGGATTATAGGCTGTTAAAATACATCAGGAAGGTGTGAGTGCAAAGCAATAGCTGCTACCTGCTGTAGGCAGGAAGAGCTCAATTCAGAAAGCAGAAGCATCTCCCACAGCTAATGACTGATTTCAGGATGTTGATGCCTCTCTACTCATCCCTCCTTGCGTGGGCCACATCCATAAGCAGCATTGACCACAACAGCCTCAGCCTCTTTGGTCTTCTGCTTTTGGCTCTCCCAATATTTTCATAACTTTATCAGACAACACAACTGAATTTTAGACTGAACTTCCTAATTTAATGATCTCTGTTTTACTTCAGTTGTAGTTCTGCATCCATAAATGTTGTACAAATGGTGTTTTGTAGGAGAAGCCCATTACAGAGTAAAATTGAACTGAGTATGGTGGATAACTGTTTGGAAGCAAAAGCTTTAAATACAAAGTTGTCATTGTTTGCTTCAGAGATCATAGAGCTGTCAATCAGCACAAAGTAGACACCATGTTCAGAGGAGCATCTCAGCATGCTGGTTCTTACAACCTTCTGTAGAAACTCAGCTGTGGCTTTTCTCAGAGTCCTTTGGTCTGTTGCAGTTGGACTGTTCTCGAATTGTGAGGAACATCACAGTGTCACAGTATCACCAAGGTTGGAAGAGACCTCACAGATCATCAAGTCCAACCTGTTACCACAGAGCTCAAGGCTAGACCATGGCACCAAGTGCCACGTCCAATCCTGCCTTGAACAGCTCCAGGGACAGCGACTCCACCACCTCCCTGGGCAGCCAAATCTCCTTATGATCAAGAGTCACAGGACACACCACATACCTGGGGAGGCCTGGGAGTGGTTCACCCATAGGAGAAAGAAGTGAGGAGACTTCACACAGACCAAGGAGCTCCATGTTGTGGAAGAATAGGGAAATAAGTGTGCAATTGAGGCTTAGGGAGCAGTGGGATGGGGAGTCCCTGCTAAATGACTTCTTCCCATGTCTGATTTACCCACACAACCTCTTGTGCCTGTGTGTAGTAGCCCTGGGAACCGCTTGCAACCTAAACATGGCTCAGCCAGTGGCCTTGCATTGCTCCTGGGGCTGGTCCTCCTCCTGTGGTGCTTTTTTAGACAGGCAGATACAACAGAACCATAGTCTGTGGCAAAGGTCTTAGATGTAAATTGCTACAGATCATTTCAGTCATAAGATATTAATTTGCCACCCTGCAGAAAGGTGTTAGCTCATTCTGTGTGTCGCTGAAATGAGGGTGGAATTTAAGTCAGGCTTGTCTGACAGATTCCTCCTCCAGGTTAATTCTTGGATACAAGAGATGTGAGAGGTCTGGGACTTGCATCCGGAAAGTGTTTTGTGTCATATAAACAGCTGGAAGTGCAGGGTAGAAAAAGAGGCTTTGCTAAATGGCAGACTTCAAATAGATGGAGGTTAGCAGTGGCAGGGCCCCTCTGCTGCTTGGGGAACTGGTTAGCTGGCAATGAGCACGCTCATTTGTGGTTGTTCTGCTTTCAGAAATGTGATGTTGTGAAGGGCCAGAGGCTTGTCTGCTCTTCACTTTTCCTAATCAACCATCACAGCTGGGAAGGAAACTTGGGATGGGATTGGATTTTGTAATTATTAGTACTTTTTCCCCCCTGGAAACCTCACATCCATCTCTAGTGTAAACCTTGGGGTCTGTGCTGATCGTTCAGCTTCCCCAGCAAATGATGCCAGGATGGTTTGCAGTAAGTTCTGCTGCAACATGCTCTGACTAACAAAAGTAGCTGGTCCCACTGGTTTCAGTGAGATGTCAGATGTTTGGATTGTTTGTGGGCTTCTGAAACATCTAGGATTAATCCTAAGATACTGGTAGCCCTTTGCTTGACTGCTTCACCTGATTCTTGCTGTTCTTCAGGCTATGCTTCAGGAGAGTTTTCATTTAAGAACTGGAGGGTGGTCACACTAGGCAAAAGCCCATGGTGGGCAGGAGATGCTGTCCCTGAAAGACCCTCTCCCACGTGCTCACAGATGCCTATACTGGCAACTCCTCCCTGAAGTTATGCATTTTCATATCTCTCTTGACACCTTGCCTTGAGGGCAAGTGTCAGTTTAAAGTTTTCACCTCTTCCTTTGTGTGTGCTGTCTTGAGACAATTTTTTGATGGCCGAACTTGTAACAAATCATAAACTAAATCCTCAGAAACATTAGGGGTAGCATCTACTTTTCCTTGAAACATCTACATCCAGGATCTGTGTATGTACCTCTCCAAGCAGATGGACAGTACTGAGAAGAATCAACAATGGAATCTTCTCAAGGCTTTATTTTTGACTCACATATGGTGTAAATTGAAAACAAGTTGTTAAGACACTGCCACCTTCATGGACCCTTGTGTGTCAGTTTGAGTGACCTTGGTCTAACTCAGGTCAAGGGAGAGCAGACTTCTGCTGAATCAAAATCAGCTGCCCTTCAGAAAAAAATAGGTCTGTCCTCACAGCTTTCAATGACACTTCAAAAGGAGCAGTCAAACAGCAAGTTAAGCAGTGCCATACATTCAGGCTTGCTAAACAGGCTTAAATGGCAATAGGATTCCCTTCTCTGTCTCCTGAGCTGGACGCTCATTAAAGGCATGGCTTTGCTTTCTGTTTACAAGCCTAAGCCACCTATAGCATTTCAGTTGCTAAAATTGGATGTAGCTTCAAAGAGGATACTGTTAACGAGCTGAACAGCTGTATGGTGTATTTCTTATAGCTCAGATATTTCTGCAGCTATTTGGAACGTTTGCTGTGACCTGTCTTACTCTGTGAAAGCCCAGAGGTAGCACAGCTGGATTGCTGGGGCTGTACCTTTGACTGGTCTGCCTTTGGAGATGTGTGCAGAACGCTGTGTTGTAGCAATCTTGTATGAAAATTAAGTATTGTATCTTTATTCCTAAAGCTGCATGGATTGGGTTTGGTCACCTGTGCCTTAACTTCCCCAAAGACCAGAGAGATTGATGGTTTAGGTTTTCTACACAGCCAAATGCAGAAGCTAATTACAGAAAGGGGAGATATGACCAAGGCTTGGTGGCCATCTGATAAGGAACATTGCCATTATTGGACACTTTAAAGATTCATCAGAACAGGGTTTTGGGACACCTTGTCCAGACTGTGCTTTTGCAAGGAGAGATGATTCTTGAGGTCCATTCCAACCTGGTAGTCCATGATTCTGTGGTTATTTGCAATTTATGTACAGTGGGGTTGTGCAGATAGTGCTCAGATGTCATTATTAAGCACATACAATGGATCAGTTTGTGTCCAAAAATGCTTGCAAAGTTAACCAAGAAAATGAAACAGCAGAAGATAGGGAAGGATTAACTGCTTCCTCCATTTACACATAAAGGGATTGCATTTTAGGTGCATTTGATAACATAGCAGAAATCACAGAATCATCACAGAAACATCTAGCTTGGCAAAGCCCCTCAAGATTCACCAAGTCCAACCTCTAACCCTACTCTACAAGATTCACCTTAAACCATATCCCTAAGCACTACATCTAAATGACCCTGAAACACATCCAGGGTGGGTGACTCCACCACCTCCCTGGGCAGCTCATTCCAGCCCCTGACCACGCTCTTCATGACAATTTTTTTCCTGATGTCTAATCTAAACCTCTCCATACTCAGCTTGAGGCCATTCCCCCTTGTTCTGTCTCCAGTTACCTGTGAGAAGAGAGAAGCAGCAGCCTTTTCACAGTGTCCCTTCAGGTAGTTGTAGACAGCAATGAGGTCTCCTCTCAGCCTCCTCTTCATCAAACTGAAAACTCTCAACTCCCCCAGTTGCTCCTCATAAGATTTGTTCTCCGCACCCTTCCCCAGCTTTGTTGCCCTCCTCTGGACCTGCTCCAGCACCTCCACATCTCTCCTGTATTGTGGTGCCCAAAACTAAGCACAATACTCAAGGTATGGCCTCATCAAAGCTGAGTACAAGGGGACCATCACCTCCCTACTCCTGCTGGCCACAGCATTTTTAATGCAAGCCAGGATTCTCTTGGACCTCTTGGCCTGTAGAGGCTGCCTTGGCTGCCTGGCTGCTGTCTCATATTCAGCTTGTCTATTACAACCCCCAGATCCCTTTCTGCCAAGCAGCTTCCTGACCACACTGCCCCAGGCCTCTAGCATTGCTTGGGGTTGTTGTGACCCAAGTGCCATTTGGCCATGTTGAAACTTATCCCATTAATCTGGCCTATCTGAGTCCCTCTGAAGAGCCTCTCTGCTCTTAGGAGATTATTCTGGTGCTGTATAGTGGCGTTTCAACCTCCAAAGATCATCATTCTTCTCTGTGTGGAATTCAGTGAAGTAGTGTCCAGTGTGGATATTGCTCATAGCTCATGGGAACATCTGCTCAGATGAAGGAGAGGGAGTTTGCATGCTGTAGATGGCCTTTGCAATGTTCCGCTTCAAAGCTGCTTTCCTACCACAGTGCTGATCTGTAGGCTGAGGTTTGTGATTCAGTGAAGGTCTTGAGGTTCTTTTCCTTTTTTTCTTTTCCATAAGATGAAGAATACCTCTGGCAATTTGAGAATTGGTCTTTGTGAAAGGGAGAGAGCAGCAGCTCCCCTGCTCGCCGCAGCATCGCCCTTATCTGTTTAGATGCCATTAACTTGTCCTTTGAAGGTAGTAGACGAGGTTGCCAACAACAATTAAAAAACAATTTTGGGGAAAGTGTTGGGTTTCTCAGGCCCTTCTCAGATCAGGAAATGAGATTGAATTCAGTTGCTGAAAAGCTGCAGTGTTTATTTGAATACAGCAGAGCATGGCAGCTTGGGCCACCTCATTAAAGGCAGGTATTATAAGCAGCCTGGTATTATGTTTCCAGCTTGATAAAACACATTGTCTGACAGCAAGCTCAGTGCAGCTCCAACTATATATGCTGGCACATATTTTCTGCCTCAGTGGTTCCTCTCAGTAGGATAGCCAGCCTCTGCCTTTCTGTTTGACGTTTTTGCTAATAATTACTTGAAAAATCATCCACTTCTATTTAAAAATTGCTACATGAAGTACTAGTCCGTCTTTGCATCATGACAGCAAGAGGCCAATGAAGTAACGGGTGTTCAGCCACATGAAGCTAACTTCATAAAGCATTGCCCAGGGTGCACTGCAGGATGACTTGAAATAATTAGCCTCTGGAGGTTGGAAACCTATGCTGTAAATCCCCGAGCTCAGAGTGAGGATAGTTTTTTATCACTGTCCTTGACAGAAAAATTGTACCATCACGGCTCACTCTGTCTTTGACATAATAAACTTATAGTGGTGCTTTTCAGAATCCTGTACTTGCACCTCCGCTTGCCTTTCCCCCTCACACAACCTCTTCTGGATTAGCCACTGTGCTGCAGGAACTTTCCTTTGGGCCTTAAACCATCACGTAGACATGCAGGCGTCTAGCTTCCAGTGAGGATCAGGCCCTCTCTAAATTCGATTTCCACTGGTGATGCAATCTCTGCGACCTCGTGGAGAGGCAAGATCTGTACCTAACTGAAGGGCACAGAGAAGCTCGTCCACACTGGCACCTTTTGTGGGTGGAGGACGCCTGCACTTGTGTACCTACACAGTGGTTTTGGCCTCTCAGATGTTGTTAGCACCTCGGTGTTTAATGCTGAGATCCAGAGTGGAAGGAATCTGCACAGATACTTGGGTAAATTGTTGTGTGTATCAGGAGTGTCTTGTAAATGATAATGAACAGATGCCTTGTACGTACTACACAGTAAGCCACTTGAAGTTGTCACCAGTTGTTTATAGACGTTATTAATATTAATAATTTACCACTCATTTCCATATGAAACCACATTAGGCTTGTCTACACTGCATCCAGTTACCTGCAGAAGCCGGGACACCGTGGCAGCGTGCCCGAGCTAACACATCCTGCTGAGAAAATGCTGCCTTTGTTCCTGTCTCAGTGGCACAGAGCGGAGCTGGCCGGGTGGAGCGGGGCCTTTGCTGCTCGCTTGTGTAGCCACACATAGCACAACGAGTTGCAGTGATTAGTTCCTGCTCTAGGGACTATCTTGAATGTTATGCAGCATTCAATGTCTGCTCAACAAGGAGCAGTTGTACCGTGGTGAAGGTGCTCTTCAGATATGGGAGAGGAGGTTCAAAGCCCTGGGGGGGGTCTTTCCTTTGCAGAAGAATTTTGTCACCAGGTCCATTTTGTCAGGCAACTGGCAGGAAAATTTAATCATAGCAATTCATCTGGCTTTAGAAATGTGAAGTTCCTCTAATTTAGGCAAAGTTGAAATCTTCTATGTCTAAAAGCCAGATTTTCTAGAGCTTGTAGCATGACTTGTGTCTTCTCCAAAGGAACCTAATGGCAATATGCCTGCTAATGTCTGTAGAAGATGCAAGCCAATGCCAAACATTTAAAAAGCTATGTGAAATGTTTCTTCCACTCATCTCTTCCAACCTGGTTGATTCTATGATTCTATGATTCCTCTGTTTGCAATGAGGAGGGAACTCCAATGAAGAGGTAAGCCTGCAGATCCTGGAAGAACAGCTCTGAGCTCTAGTTCCACACACCCTGCCAAGGCATCTGTGTGGCACAGGAAGATCTTCTGGTGTAACCTCAAGCCTGAAATGGAGGTTGCCAGACCTATTTCTTCAGGGCTGGGATGCACTAAAGTCACATCCTCAAACATTGCTGTGTTCTGAGTCCAGTTTTGTGTGGTTTAACACACAACAGCCTCTGCTGAGCCTAGGCACAATTATCAGTATTTATTCCCAGAAGCATGGGGAGCTTTTTGTCAAAAGACAAAGCCACAAAAGTTCCACAGTATGCAAAATACAGACCTTTGTATTGCAAGTGAAATATTTAGATAGGAATCATTACCGAGTCCTTTTACAGCAACCTTGCCAGCCAAAGAGAGAGAGAGAGGGTTGGGGAAGAAAACACAAAGGAGGTAATAATATCTGATTAGCCAAGCAGCTGGAGAACTGATGGGGAATTGTGAAGCCTATCAAGGCATCGTGACTTTCTGTGTGAGTGACATTCTGCAGCAGGAAGCGGCTACCAACTGAGGAGCTGCTCTTGAATATTACCCCCAGGACTTGTCTTTTATTGGTAACCTTGCAGTATCCTCTGCTGGAGTTGTGTGTCTCCGAGAATTCGGTGACTTGTCTACAAGGCTTAATTGACAACTCTGGTCGCAGTACCAGCTGGGTCAGCTTCGTCTCGAGCGCAGTGCCAGGGAAGTCGGTGGCCGCGTGTGCTGGATGGATATTTTGCATCTGTCTTCTGTCATTCTGTGTCTTTTCAAGGCTGAGACTGTTGCAATGACCTTAATAATGTCTGCCTCATATGCACTCTGTGAATTAATACAGTAGTATTTTTTGCATGCATTACGCCTGTGATATCTTGCTGTCTTCTCATTTACACCACTGCAATGCCATCATTTGGGGGAAATCACTTATCATTTAAAGTACAACAGCAGAGAGAAGACTCAATTATCCCATTATTTTATATCATATTTTTTGAGCTATAATCAAAAGTGATAAGAAGCCTTAGGGATTGTGGTTTTGTCATCGGAGGAAGCTGGAAGGAGACTTGGCCATTCCTTGTACATGTTTCTCTGTATTCCTCCTATTTCATTAGCATCCTTCAGGATTCTGATGTTTGCAGGTACCTTGTTTTCTCCCCTCCTTAAGGTTTAATTTGGATGTTAGGGTTTGTTTTGCCTTCCTTAGAGTATTCCTATACTGGCAATTGAGATACTGAGCAGTGATTTGTTCCTTGCTCTAATTGATGGGGATGCTTCCATTAACTGGAACAGGGACAAGACAGCACTGCTTTGTAAAGACTGTAGGCCACCAAAGATGTTACCCACGTGGATTTTCACATTAACTTTCAGTGCCATGCTCCTTCTTCAAAAGCAGTTCATCATTTAACTAATAACTCCATATTTTTCTGAGATCTGAGCAGAGAGGAATCCAGCTGAATTCTGTAATGAAAGAGCTCTTTCGAGAGATTAGGAAATTCTTCCTACTGTGTCCCTTAGGACCCGGAAATGTGAATGTGAACTTGATGTACCAACAGTGAGATTGCATTCTAGCACTTCTTAACTTATTTTCCTTTCTAAAATGTATGGAACATCTGAAATCTATGGCCACAAATTCTACACTGGCAGGTGATATCTACTCAAGAGCACAATATACAGTATGCAAACTGTAAGAAAAAGGATTCCAGCTTCCAGAGCTGGAGGAATTTGCTATACCAACTTAATCTGAGTCTGCCTCCAACAGAGATGATGTAGGAAAGAAATGAAAAGTATATGTAAAGTTTTGTCTATTCATTACTTTTTAAAAATACTTTTCATGGGTAAAATCTCTCTTTAATGACGCATTCAAACTGTGGTGCTGAGAAGCATTGCAGAGCTAATGCATTGTTTTGTTTTTGTTTATTCTGCAGAAATGATGGAATTCCATTTTTTAGTGAAATTACCAGTGCTGCTTTATTATTCACAAGTCTTAAAATGCATGACAAGCTGAACTACTAAGTCCTCGAGGATTTTAATACCAGCTTCCTTGCGAATCTAAACTGGTTTTCCAGCCCACTACTTGGTGGGCCACGGGGGTTTTTACTGTAGTGTAATACACATTTAAAGCTTCTTATGGATGGCTACGTCTGCAAATAAGCTCAGAAAGTAGAAGAGGAAATGCATTGTGTTATCTGGAGTTGAGCAGGGAGGAGATTATGGTAGGAGAAACCTGAACAAGAGGTGTGACAGTTTAACAGGCTGAGGTGCTGACTCTCAGTATCTAATAGACACAGGCAATTTCTAAAGAATCACGGAGTTAAGAGTCCAGCCTTCACTCATCATTATGAGTAAAGAAACTCCTGGCTCTCTTCCTTGCTGCTGATGAATAGCAAAGGTGGAACAGACCAGGTAGTAAAGGATAGTGTATATTTAATTCGCTTCTACCATGAGAGTTTGTTTGCTCTTTCACTTCTCTTGAGAATGCTTTCAGGAAATAAAAGGAGTGCATTAGCCTGCATTCAGTGGGGCAACGAATGTCTTTAGTATATGTAATGTGCAGCTCCAAGACAGGGACTGTCTTTTCATTTTAGACAACCAGAATGCAAGTTCATAACTAAGGCTCTTAGGCAAGGCAGTAACATAAAAAAGCAGTATGGGAATTTCTCAATTATAATCTTTTTTGAAGGAAATTTATAGACTTATAGTTTATATGCATGGCTGGCACAATGGGAACTTGGCTTTGCATCAGGCAAGTTTGATCTCCTTTCCGTTCTGTTTGGATGCATTCTTGCGTGATCAGGGGAAGTCAGACTTGATCTGTGGAGGTCCCTTCCAATGCCTACCATTCTATAATAGCACCATGTAGATCTCCTGAGCTCTTAGAATCATAGAATTGTTTAACTTGGAAAAGACCTCTAAGACCATCAAGTCCAACCATCAACCTAGCACCACCATGGTCATTAAGCCATGTCCCTTAGTGCCATGTCCACTCATTTCCTGCACATCTCCAGGAACAGTCGCTCCGCCACCTCCTTGGGCAACCTATTCCAATGCCTAACCACTCTTTGATTTACTTGAAAATAAAGGAGGTCAGAATCTCTCATTATATGATCTACTTTCCCTTACTCTGCCCACCAAAGCAAGCTGACAGATGAGAAGTGAGTCAGAGCCTGTATTACAGCCGCACAGACCTGCATGGCTTTGTCTGCCGTACGCACCCTTGCGGCGCCAGCCCTGTTTCTTACACACAATATTTATACTTCGTTCAGAACTGGTGCAGTAAAAATGATTTAGTGAAATTCACAGCTTTTGAGAGAGATTAGCATACTAGAGTGTGTGCTCCAAGCTTTCTAAAAATATTTCTGTGTGCATGTATTTAAATAAGGATGGATTTGCAGCAAGGTGCACCTGCGCTGCTGCGTCGTGTTCCAGAGCAGCCCTCCCAGCTCTCCGCCGCTCTCTCCATAGCTCCTTGAGCGCTGCACTGGGAAGTGAATGACACAGAGGTGGAATGGGATGTGAAATGGTAGATTCACAGGTTGCATCGGGTTGGAAGGGACCTCAAAGGTCATCTTGTTCAACCCTGCTGCGGTCCCTGTGGGGACACCTTCAGCTAGATCAGTCTGGCCAGGGAAGTATCAAATCTGATGTTGAATGTCTCTGGGGACAGGGCATCAACCACATCCCTGCTCCAGTATTTCACCACTCTCATTGTGAAGAACTTCCTCCTTTTGTCCAAACTAAATCTCCCCTGCTCCAATTTCAAACCACTGCCTCTCATCCTATCACTACAGGTCCTTCTAAGCACTCCCTCCCCAGCCTTCCTGTAGGTCCTTTTTGGAAAATGAAATGCAGCTCTAAGGTCTCCCTGGAGTCTTCTCTTCTCCAGGTTGAACATCTCCAATTCTTTCAGCTTGTCTTCACAGGAGAGGTGTTCCAGCCCTTTAATCTTCTTTGTGGTCATCCTCTGGATCTGCTCCAGCAGGTTTGTGTCTCTCTAGCCAGCTGGAGACCCTAAACTGGCATTGTGTGAAACACCAGACACTTCCACTGGTGCCCTCGTTGCTGGGTTACAGACCCACAGCTGGTGTGTCAAGCTGTTCACCTGGATGCAGCTCTCAGCAGGTGAAGACCAGTCAAATGAGCAGGTCTGGGTGTTTTCCTCTGTGTCTCTGCCATGACAATTGATGTGACACTGAAAAGCTCTGGTAAAAGAGCAGTCTTGCTGCCCAGTGTTAAAACCTGCCCGGGACCAAGTTACCTTCATTACCGTGCAGCGTGGCCAGTTCAGTCTTAGGCAGCATGGCACAAATACTTTCTATGCTTTTCAATTCATAGATATTATTTTTTTTCTCTCTGTAAGGCTCACCCCTGTCTAGTGTGCTGCAGAGATGAATGGCAGAGAAACCAAACCTCAGAGCCTGAGATGGTGAAGGCAGTTGAATGCAGGGAGAGCTGGGCTTGCCAGCCACCTAATATGCTGGGGCAATGTGATAGGGACATTGTATTCTCTCTGATCTGGCCTGGGGATGGAATCTGGATTCATGGACAAATCCCACAGTGAGGATGTTTCTTTTAACTCCAGAGCTGACTTTGGCAGCCATAGGCTTGGGGCAAGCTGCAAGGCCTCGTTATCACTGCTGACAAGGTCAGGAACAGGCAGCGTTGGGCAGCTATAACTTCCCACAGACATGGAGTTGACTTCATGGTGTCCTGAACATCTGGAGTGGGGATCCTGATACCACCAAAGCATTTGTATCTGTCTGACACCAGCAGTGTAGAAGACATTGGGTGAATTATTATTAATTAGTAACATTTAATTTCATTTGGTCTTCAGTAGGACATCAGAAGGGGTTCAGGTCTGTCTTCATTTAAAGAGGCTGATTGTGCATTACCTTATCTGTTTGATACCCAGGTTGCTGTTGTTCTTTGAGTGACTTTGACCTCTCAGCTCCTGAGAGGTGCTGAGCTTTCTCCATTTCCCATGAATTCAAGAGCACAGTGTGGTGCTCAGATGTTGTCCTGAGCCAGGTTGCTCATACTCTCCAGGGAGGCTCGGGCAGCAATTTAGAGCTGCTGTAGCTGCAGCCTGGTCAAAAGCAAGATGTATTTGAAAGCCCAGGAGTAAAGCTTGTGCTGCCGTACTTTCGCTCTAGGCAGGTGCACAAAGAATCAGAAGTTTCTTGCTGAGTGTTTATTCCTCTAAGCTCGATTTTGCAGGTGCAAGTAAACTGAAGCCCTTCTTTCATCTGCTTGTCCAAACAAGACCCATTAAAGAGCTGTCTGTGTTCTACAAAATTCCAGGTTAACTCCAAATCTGCTGCAGACCTGCTGTAACCTCTCACAGGAATTTAATCTGGTATTTTGATGTTGCTTTTCACCTAACTGTGACCTGGTTTACATGTGTAAAATGCATATAAAAGTTTATAATTCTATATACTCAGATGCATACAGACCTGAAGGCACAGACCAAAAACCAACTGCATCTCCTCTGTAGCCTGCTGGAAGTTGTTGAACTTCTATAGAATAATCAGTCACAGCTCTGTGATTTCATGCTTTATCTTCTTTGGTACATGTATGAGGGAAATTATAAACCTTGTAATTTCTCTCTTACTATACAAAAAGCTTTAGATAACATCGAGATATGGGAGTAATACAAAATAAGATGCCTTGATACATTAATGAACAAGATTTAATATAGGCACTGTGCACCTCAATGGCATGAAAAGGAAAGGGAAAAAAAAAGAAAACAGCCTTGAATGGTAAGATTAAAAAAGCCTGTGTGGGGGTGACAGAAAGAGGAAAAGCAAACTTATGAGGAAGAGGGCTTCAAAATAGAGCAAAGCATGCCATAAAATCATAAAATAGCACTTCAGTCTTCTTTTATAATATATGAAACGTGGTAGATGGTTTGTGGCAGTGGGATTTCCACCTTTAGACCCCTGCAGCGCTTTGTGCCAGGGTTGAGATCTGTTCCTGCTCCCACTGTCACCATCTCTGGACTCTGGAATGTCCTGTCCTGTCCACCAGACAAAACTCATCTGGTTCAAAACTATGGGTTTATTTTTCCAGTCGTGCTGGGAATCAAAGCCTAATACAGGAATGGTTGAATGCGTTGAACATGTCCTGTAGCACTCAGAGAGCTCAGCTAGGCCTGTACAGCTATGTCCTCCTGCAACCATGAACCTATCCCAAAGCACACATGTGGCATGTGGGATGTCTACAGGGTGGGATGTGCCTTGGCTGTCTGAAGATTCTGCACTATCCCCTCTCTTAAAATATAATGCCAGTATTTGAAGAGCAATCATTTGAAAGTGGCATCTAATTCAGTTTTATTTGCATGAAGTAAATCACCAGATAAAAGCCACAATGCAAATGAGGACATCTATTTGGTTCTTTAAAGTGTGGATTACATTTTATTGGTCTTCAAAGTATGGTGGTGTTACAGGCACCTATCCTTTCTATTCCAGAGAAAAAGAATGTGGTGTTAGTCTGAGGCCAGGATGTTCAACATCTTGGTGAGGTGAGATGAATCTGGCCCTAAAAGCCTGCCTCTAAACACCCAGCCTTAAGTAGTTGACTTAAGAAAAGAATGTAATGACAAGAGAAAAATAAAGATAATACCCCAAGGTGTCCTGGCACTCCCCGTGTCAAAGGCAGGGCATCTATCTGGATGCCATTAGTGATGCAGTGAGCTGGGTAAAGGTAGAGGAGAGTTCCTAGACACATTTTGCAGCCTTTGCTTTGCAGTTTAGCACTTCAGCAGAGGGGTGTAGTTACTTCCCAAGGTAGGTTCAGGAACATCCCTCCTAAACTGGGCAGGTCAGGAGCTGCGTGGAGAGTGAGCATGGTGTCAGCAGCTTCCCATCAGGCTGAGGTCTTGAACGGTGCCAGGTCACAGCAAGCAACAAGATTTCAGGATATGAGTGATGATGGTGGCCGTGCCTGCACTCCACTGGGAAGGTGGCCTTTCCTCAGGGGCATGGAGACTCTTGATGCACACCATAAAACCAGGTGAGCAGAAGGTGTTGAGAGAATAGAAAGGAGTTTGGTAAAGGTGAGGTGAAGGCAGCGGGAGGCTCGGCTGGCACAGCACTGAGCATCTCAGCTCACCCTTGGTCTGGGTTAATTTGATTTTCCACTGCACAAACAGTTGTACATCTGCTTCGTGCAAAATATTTTGTGTGGTTTATGTGGCAAAGCTTTTTCTGTGCTGAAATCCAACAGAGGTGCTCCTAGCACAAGGTCCACACGTTCATTTCTGCTGCAGCTATTAAAAAGTAATGTTTAAAGGTTATCTTTCTGCCAGCAGCAATTGGATTTGTCAGCTCAGGCTCCACCTTTAATTGGCATAGTTTTGCCTTTACAGCCACGTTTTTAAAAGCTGTATTTAATTCTAAAGCCATTCACCCTGTTTGCACTGCTGGCTCTCTCTGAGTGCCGATCCCTGGGCCTGGCTGATGGCCGAAAAGCAAATAGATGCTTCCTCCCATAAAACCACTTCACTGGAGTGGCCAGTGCAAACTGCAGGCTAGCACACGTGGGCTGCCAGAACGAGGAGGCAAGAAAAATGTTTTCAGATACCTGGAATAGCTCCTAAAATTCTTATGGGTAGTGGAGGTGTGGGGGAAGAGAGAAAGGAAAGAGATTTTAATTGATTAGCTTTTGCCTCTGGGTCTAAGCTGGGAGTAAGGCTGAGGATACATTATCTGGATGTACAAAAATCCTCAGGTTCCCAGTTTTACTCATCTACAGAATTGTATTGGTGTGCTGAAAACCTTACAGGCAGCAAAGCTTATTCTGTGAAGGTTTGACTGCCAAAAATAACCCTCATTGGGATTCCTGAGATGGCTGCTGTCAAGGAAAGTCAAATTTGGAGGTTTAAGCATGTGAACAGTGTCATTTTAAAAACTCTGTTCACCAAGGAGATAAATAGGGATTAGCCTCCCAGGCTGCCTTAGCTCCCCTGCATCCCTGCACATGCCAAGGAGGGAAGGTAAGAGGCACCAGTGGCAGGAGATTGTATCAGGGTTTGTCCTGTTGGCCAAATCCTGGCCAGCGCTGCTGCAGGAGCAAGCAAGGGCACTATCCCCTGGCAAAGAAACTCAGACAGTGTGCAGGACTGCTTGTGCTTTTCTTGTTCACTGCATAGTTGTACCTTCTCCAGTGTGGCCTCCTGAGCCATTTTTCTGAGTCTGTGCCCAGGTTTGCTGAAGGGCAGGCTAGGAAAGAACAGTTGTGTTGGGCTGGGTTAAAGCATCCTCAGCCCCACAGGCTTTGTGCCATGGTCATGTTGCTAACTGCAGCGGGCTGAGAGCTGGCAGCTATTCCATGCCCATTATCATAGACCAGCTGAAAAGGCAAAATCAAATCAGCCAACATAGAAAATGGTTATTTGTCTTTTCCAGAACACCATTGTTTGTGTCTCTTTAAAGTACTGACAGTTGGAAAACTCGAGCTCCTCATAGGTACTTGTGGCACATTGAACATGCAGATAGCATTTTGTGGTACCTCCTTTCACTGTTGTGCTAGTTTGAAGCTAGCTAGAATGTTTTGATGAGAAGAATTAGATGAGAGGCTGTGAAAAGGAAACAATGGTGATGTCTACTTCACTCATAGGCTTGCTGAGATGTATAAGAACAAGAACACAAACACAGATAACAGAGTCTTTCTCTGGGCTCTGGGGCTGCATGAACTTCTCTCTAACCTAACCTGACATGCATGTGACCAATCCTTCTGCTTCTTAACCCCTCTGGCCAACCCTCCAAACTCACCTTGAATGTAAGGTAAAGTCTAGGGTAAGGCAGTGGGGTGGGAAGAAGGTAGAAGGGTGGCTGAGAGCCCCTTCTGGGGACTCTGGTTTCTGGGAGGGCTGTTGTGTTTCTGGATTACTTTTTAACTTCTGTATTCCTGGCTGTAGCTGTATAGATTGTAAATACCTGCTTGGATATTGTGCTAAGCTGTAAATATAGCTTCATTCTTCAAATTTCCAGTGGCTGAGTCTAGTCTGGGTGATTTTCTTAAGTGGGGGGGGGGACAGGTAACACCCAAACCATCACAACTGTATTTTTCTCAGTTTCTGTTGTGGATGTGAACCATGAATTTTTGGATAGCTGGAGCCTGGAAGAACAGCTCTGTCTGAAAGTGCTTCAGCGAAGAAACTAAATCAACAGCAGCCTTTTGCCACTGCTAACAATTGCCAGGTACATCCTGAAAGCAGTTCCTTCCTCTTGTACAGTTCCAACAACATCATTTAAAAAAATTCTTGTCCTTTGTACTTCCTCCCCCCCTCCATACATGCACATATCTTGTAGTAAATTCATTTTTCAGTCCTGACTTTGTGCAAACACAATGTTGTGCTGCAAGCATTAAAAGGCAATTTAGTACTCAAAGGATTAAAAGCTCATGTTAAATTGAAGACTACACTTGGCATAAACATTAAAAATTGACAGAACACCCTACACATTAACTGCACCAGGGCTCCATAATTAGCATTTAAAAGTAAAACATCATTTCCTTACTGTTTCCTACTTACTCATTTATAATGCATTTATTATAATATGGATGTGAATGTGAAGCTTTCCACTATTGTGAGTTAGTAAATACAAAACCCCTACTCCTGTTAGATGCATGGACCTATATTCAAGGAATAATCCAAATCTCCAATGCATGATGAATCAGCAGTGACTAACTAACCTCATTCTAGGCCTAATTCTCTTCTGTGAGCATCCACAGAGAGAGCTCGAGGCTCAGCAGTGTGGGGTTTCATTGTCTAGCATGAGCAAAGGGAACGCGGGATAAACTCTACTTGTCTGGATTTTGGTATATTGTGTTGGG
The DNA here is from genome assembly GCA_013400475.1 of Tricholaema leucomelas. Taxonomy (NCBI): domain Eukaryota; kingdom Metazoa; phylum Chordata; class Aves; order Piciformes; family Lybiidae; genus Tricholaema lacrymosa; species Tricholaema leucomelas. The sequence continues at coordinate 61,094 of WAAF01005021.1, read as the reverse complement.
TCTAGTGTGGTGCAATGTGGGAAAATAGATATATGGTTCATCCTGTAATGTGGAAAATGTGTTGCAGATTGAAATTTGAATGTAAAAGCAAAGGAATGAGAAAGCCAATCTCATTAGGGAAGCGGGAAAGGGAAACTATCCAATGTTAAAGGGATGGTTCTTCATTGACTCGTTTTATTCTTGGATGAGATGGTGTTTTGTTCATGCATACTAATGCAGACCTTTTTTGTCATTAAAAATGGAAACTAAGATGGCCAAGTGCTGACTCTGCTGGATTCCAGTGTACTTCTGTGCTTGGTTTAAATCATGTCCCGTGTCTGCATGCGCACAGTATTGCCTAAATTGCAGCTAGATTGACACTTTCCTCCTATTCCACATCCCCTAAAACCACTTTCCTGTACTTCCAACACAAACCTCATCTTTCAAGAGATCTGTAGTTCTTGGAGATATTGGGAGAATATTAATTAAGCTGCTCAGTTTATCCTTCTGAGGTTCCACCTCAACACAAAGGGGAACTTCTTTACTGTAAGGGTCACAGAGTACTGGAACAGGCTCCCCAGAGAGGCTGTGAAGTCTCCTTCCCTGGAGACTTTCAAGGCCTGTCTGGATATGTTTCTCTGTGATCTGTGCTAGATTGTGTGGCCCTGCTCTGGCAGGGGGGTTGGACTCGGTGATCTCCTTGGGTCCCTTCCAACCCCTAACATCCTGTGAGCCTGATCTCATTTGATCAAGATAGCAATTTGACAAAAAAAAGTCTTGGTGTCCAGACCTGGGTCAGTGAGCAAAGGTTCTTCTTCTGCAGCACAAAGGAGATACTCACTTCATTGATCAGGGCAGCCACCTTCCATTATGCCTGGCTCTGATCAAACCCTGGCCCACTTGCACAGGGCCGATCTGAAGATGTCCCATGGTCAGGCTAGTGAGAAGGGAGCTGGCCACGCCACTTCTGTGGTTGCCTGCCAGTGTTTATTCCTGTCTAGAAATGTGGCAATGTGCAAATGATCTCGAGCCAGCTTCACTGTTCCCTCTGTGCAGCTTGCCAGCATGATAAACTTCTTTTTGTTGCTGCTCTGAAGCCTCACATCGTATCCTGTGTCCTCCAGGGTCACTGCTGTGTGGAAGACAAGACTACGTTTTGTTCAGCCCCTGTGAAATGCAATTAGAAGCCCCTCCACAGCTAGCAGGAGCTTAAGTTAAAAGGAGAGAGGGGGAAAAAAGGGACCTCCCTGCTATCCAGCAGTGTGTTGACTTTGAAGTCCTGGGCCATCTTTTGTGTCCCCCCCAGAGGGCCTTTAATCAGGACCTTTGCCTTGTCACTCGGGAGGGGGAAAAGCCTGACACAGTTGGTGGGGTTGTCCCTGTGTGTGCCAGGAAGAAAAGTCTTTGTCAGAAATTTCCACTGACCCAAGCACTTTGTTTCTTTGTCTCTCCCAGACGACTGTTTGAACTAAAAAGAAGACAAAACCTCTCGTATGTGCTAACAGTATTTTAATAGGGAGCCTGTGTGACTTCTGGCGAGCTTTCCTGCCAGGTCCAAGGCAGAGATGAGGCTTTTGGTCTGAAGGCCTCTGAAAATAAACCTAGCTCAGACAGCTTTTTATAGCCTTTTCCTCTGCCTAGGTCCTGTGTGATACAAAGAGGTTCATGCTGTAACATTGCAACACACTGCTAAGTAGAAAGACTTAATTATCATATGATGTGTAGCATTCTATAGACAGAGAAGCTCAGCTTGGTAATGATTAACATCATACTTTTTGTTGTTTGCACAGCAGCGATTTATAAACCAGCTAAAACTCCTTAAATAAATAGCCCTAACCCCCAAGCATCATCCATGCTACATAAATGCTACAAGATGTGGAAGCAGCCACACAGAGACACCAGAATCTGGCCTTAGCGCTGGGAAGGGTATCACAGCCCCAGCCTTGCCGGTGATGCACTGCACAGCCCCAGGGCAGCCACTCGCCTCCTGCTTGCTGGGATGGAGATGACACTGGGCTAAGCAGGAATGATTTATGCTCTGTTTTCTGTAGCATTTTACAGATGAACAAAATGTTCCACTGAAATGCTGAGAATTATATTGCCATTCGGGTTGCTGGTGGTTTTACTCATGAAAAAAAAACCTGCTCCAGCTACTTCTTTAAAGAGTCTTTTTTAATGTATCTGTTACAATCTCACTTTGCTATTGAAATATGTTCAGCTGGACTCGTAACTGTGACTTTTATTCCTCAGGTAGAGGCATAAAATAGTGCTCAGTGCTTTTTAAACGATGTAAAATATTTCTAAAGTAACTCTTCTGTCCCAGTTAAACAAACATTATCTCCTCACCCACTTTTCCATTCACATTTTGATGTGCTGCAGCTTTTTGCCTACATTAACTCAGTTCCTCTTTGGGAAAAAAAAGAAATTACTAAAAAAGAGGGGGGAAAAGAGGGGGAAAAAAATGAACAAACAGATTAATAACTAACTGTGATAAGATCTGGCAACCTTTCTTAGAGGTGTATGTGTGGAGTAGGACATGCGGCTGTATTATTAGCTTGGAGAAGAGGAGGCTCAGGGGCAACCTCATTGCTGTCTATAACTACCTGAAGGGAGGCTGTAGCCAGGTGGGGTTGGTCTCTTCTGCCAGGCAAGCAGCAACAGAATAAGGGGACAGTCTCAAGCTGTACCAGGACAGGTCTAGGCTGGATGTTAGGAGGAAGTTGTTGACAGAGAGAGTGATTGGCATTGGAATGGGCTGCCCAGGGAGGTGGTGGAGTCGCCATCCCTGGAGGTGTTGAAGCCAAGCCTGGCTGGGGCACTTAGTGCCATGGTCTGGTTGATTGGCCAGGGCTGGGTGCTAGGTTGGTCTGGCTGATCTTGGAGGTCTCTTCCAACCTGGTTGATTCTATGATTCTATGAAACAGGTTAATTTTTTGCCATGACTCCGATGTATTATATTAGATTCTCAAAGCTCACCTCCTTCAGTAATACCTGGAATAATCCAGACTGGATATAGATTAGCTAATTAACTGAATCTCAGAAACAGTAGCTTGGCTTTGGTATCAATTGTACTCTTTTGACTTCCTCTCCGTGGCTTTCCTATCATGAATTTTTATTTGTACCATTTGGGTTTTATCCCTTTCTTCTTGTAAATGGGAATATTTGTTTGGAAGCAGATACAAAGCCTTTACCTTTATATGTTCCATCCCATTTTGGAGACATTACAGCAGAAAATGAACCTCCTGCTCCTGCTCACACTCGCAATGCACACAAAGTGACACACAAAACAAGTGACACGATTAATGATAGAGAGACTTAGTGGAATGGATCTGGAAATCTTTCAGCCCTGGCACTCATGAGGTTAGCTGTGTATTTCTAGCTTTATTTTTTACTCAGTAACTGTGGTTCAACCTTTCAAAGGCTTTGTTCCTAATCCAGTGAAATGTGTAAAATGGTGTTTAAGTCTGAATGCCAGAACAGCCCCATTAGTGTCAGAAGGACTTCTTTTTTGCCTAAAAGTTAAGCAGATATTTAAGTGCCTTGCTAGCATAGGGTCAAAGTGTTCAGTACCTTGTTGGACTATGTCTTATCTACCTCCTCATTAAAGAAACATCAGAGCATTTGGCATGTCTTTATCAAGCAGAGAGGTGCAGCCAATTGACTTTATGTGACAGCTAAAAGTAAAGGAGATCAAGGGAGCTTGAGAGACAAAGAAGTTAGGTTTTGTTAGAATCTTAAATGAAAGAAAAGTGGCATTTTGAGAGCTAGTCAAATCTTATGTTAGAAGGATTTTGTTTTCAGAGGACTTCAGATCAGGACTTTTTGGGAGATTTGGATATGTGGATGGAGGCTGGACTAGAGCAGAGTCCTTCTGCGTAGTTAGTGGTTGACCTTTTTGTTGTGACTGTCCTGACCTTCCACGGTGATTTGAGCCCAGACTTGTGCAGTCCTTGGTGAAGACACACAGGAAAACTGGGAGTCTTGAAGAAAGTATTAGTGAGGCTCTCATATAATTTTGACAGGTGGGCTAGAATCAGCAAGGTGCCTTAGTGATGAGTGAAACTAGACAGCAAATTTACAACAAGAGGTCAGCTCTATGATATGAATCGATCCCCAGAGTTCCCAGAATGATGACCAAGGAGAAATTTTCTCTTTTGACTGCAAAATTAGCTCTATTAGTTCTCAAGATAATAAATTACATGGTCATTTGCTTTTATATTCCCATTAATGATCCTGTGAAAACTGTTGAAACACAACATTGTGTCCATGTTTTCTCTCATGCTCAAGCTCAGCTCATATGTATGTGATGAACCTCACAGCAGCAAGCTTATGAGGGTCTAGACTCACTGCAGGATCAAATATTAGGTGAAACGAAGCCTTGTTCAGTTTTTAGAGCTATCTTCATTTATCTTGCTTGAATTTTCTCCCTTGAAAAGTGGGAAATAACCATGGTCTTTGTCTCTGGTTCATTGTCCTGCCTGTTGCATTGCAAGTTGTGTCTACTCCCACATAGTTGTGCTGTACCTCTTGCCATGAGACCTCTCAGCCAAAAGAGCTGAGTGAGTTAGTTCACGTGAGATGTGCCAACGTTGGTTGCCCAAGGCTCACCAAAATGATGGCCAAGATGCATTTTTGGAGATCCAAGAGACAGGAAAGGGATGAATATTGTCCCTTGAGTGATGGTGGCCTCTGTTTTAGGGATAGAGCTGGAGTCTCCTAAGGACAGCTGTGTTTTGAGCAGATATTAGGCAGTTTTGTCTTCTTTCATACCCATATCAGTGACACTTATTGTGATGTGAGAAGTGCCTCCTTCCTCAAGTCAGAGGTCTGCACAGCAAACTGCCCAGTTTATCCCCACTGTTTTTTGCCCACAGGAGGAGATTTTGCTGTCTGCCACCTTTTCTACATCCTGAAGCTTTGAAGCAACTACAAAAATCCTTTTTTAATAAGATTGCCAATATAAATGCAAGCCATGCAAGTGTCAGGTTTGCATTTGTCCTTATAAGGCACATCAGTGCTGGATGTGCATCTCTGCTTGGCTTCCTTATTAAAGTGTTCTGCGTGGCAAAGGAAACCTCTCCAGTGTTATTTTCAGGCTCAATGAACTCCAGAATGTGCCTGTGAGGTTTCCAGTTATGATGACATCAATGTGGAAAAGTGAGGAAGGGGACTGGGCGACTGCAGGCAGCTTTCCTGCCACTGCTAATTTGCTGTCTTTCTGAGCAGCAGATCCTAAACACTTGAAGTATTAACATCATTTCAGCTCTTAAGTAAAGCTAAAGAAGTCTTTTCATCTTGCCATTGAGTGGCGGGCTCCTTAAGTAGATCACAAGCTTTATGCTGTGTTGTCTGAGTGAGGAGGAAAACTTTAATTGTTCCCATCTTCTAGCGCAGGTATTGATTAATAAAATGTATTAGCAAAGATCTTGGCCTACTTTTTGCACCATCAAACAAGTACTTAATGACTGTATTACTACGAAAATGGCATTGCTTTAAAGCATTGCATTTGAGCCCCTTTGTACTTACCTTTCATTTGATTTGATGTTGTTTTTTTTTTCTTCTCCCATTACAAACAATAAAGTTTCTTTTGTACTTTAATATTATACAGCGGAAGGAAGAAGAGGGATGAGCAGCTCTTAGCTGAGGGTACCAAACCCAGCCAAGCTGGGAGCTGTGGTGCTTGGGATGTCCTCAGGCAGAGAGATGAGCTGCCAGCTGGGGAAGCTCTCTGCAAGTGCAAACTGGTCAATGAGCAGATGTTAGATGGTGAATCTGTATAATTTACTCTAATTTAACATTCGGTGGGTAGGAATATTAATATGACTCACATGCTAAGAGGGAGAAGGCATGTTTATGAGGAACATAACTAATAGGTCTGTGTAAGATAAAGAACGCTGCCTCCCACCTCATTTAATTGTCTTTCCTCCTCTGGATCCCATTTGCAGAATCTCACCTAGTTTACACCCCTTTGCAGCTTTGTAGCTACCTACCAGCCTACCTCCTCCCACCACACATCTCTGTGCTCATCAGTGTCTATCGTACATCACACATAAAGTTCTTGTGTTTTGCACACTCAATGACTGACAGATCTGCAAGAGTGGTCAGGCATTGCAACCAGGATGCCCAGGGAGGTGATGGAGTCACTGTCCCTGGAGGTGTTGAAGATATGTGTGGACATGGCACTCTAGGACATGGTTTAATGGCCGTGGTGGTGTTAGGTCAGTGGTTGGACTCGATGATCTTATAGATCTTTTCCAAGAAAAACAATTCAATGATTTACCACTTGCTGTCAGGGCCCATAGCATTCTCAGTCTTTAAATACATCATCTCATATTATAGCTGGGAGTTCTTGGAAATCCTCCCTCGCTGTAGCCTCAAAATGCAACTTGATTTAGTCTTGTTAAGCCTCTCCAGTTTGTGCCTTGCCAGGCCACGATGTCATACTAAACACGTTCATTTTACAACACTTTTGAGTGTTAGTACAGAATGGTTGAAACCTGACAACAATTTGATGCTTTCAATCTTGATGCTTTTATCAAACCTGTCTTTGCCTGTACCTGCTAACGCGTTCCAGCCAGGCTGAGTACCAAAGCCAAGTGGAGCTTATGGTGACTGAAACAGCAAAGCATTTCTTGACACTTAAAAAGTGTTATTGCAGAACAATTCATAATCTGTGAATTTGGAATCAGGGCTCAACGTTTCATAGTACCAGTACTGGGAAGTCCCATGTCTGTAACTAAAATGTGCACCATGGTGGCAATAACACTTGGATTTTATGCGATGCTTTTATATCCCACACTGAAAATGGAGGCGTAGAGAAGTGAAATGAGAGTCCAACTGCCTTCCACACCAGGGAAAACTGCAAAATATACCCACAGCTGACTGGTAGTCCGTAGCTGCTGGGCCACACTCATACCTTAAGTGCATGTTAGTCCACCTTTATAGACACATAGGTCTGCAGATCTGTTGCAGAGTGGCTTGGGTGCCACACTGGGGTGGGAGGAGTGAAGAAACACAGTTGTGTCGCTTAAAATAGCCAGAAAAGGACCCTTAGTCCTTTCTTGCCTTGTTCCTTTCACGTTCACAAATGTTCATCTCTGTCTCTCCTTTTTTTCCATCCTTCCTAGGGGCGATGACTGACAGATTAATATATGTCTAGCTACGTGTCTTAGGAATCAAAAGGAAGGTGCTGTCAGAATCGCTTGTCAGAAAATGAGATTAGGCACACTTGTCATTTGCTGAGGATTGCAGTCTTTCAGAGATAAGGTTGCATTTAATGAGTGTAAAAAGCCTCCTTGTGAAAAAGGGGGTGGTGCAGGAGAGAGAGAATGATTATTTTTCTGGTGTCAGCTGAGTGCTTTATCATATAACTTGATACCGTGGCACCCTGGCAGGCACTGATAATGGCTGCTGGGGCTATTGCACCTCTTCAGTTGCTCTGCAGCTTCAAAAGTGATGACTTGTTACCTGCTTTTAAACTCTTCTTGGATGTCGAAACCCACTATCCTAAGGGAAAGAAGTAAAAAGCATGGAGTGTGTTTTAAAGAAAGACCTGTGAAAACACACAGCATAAAGGGAATGTGCTAAATGTATAGCCACTTTCTCCAGCAAACTAGAAAGAATACTCAGCGGGTTTCTGTGAAATATGGAACTTGTCTGACAAGTGAAGGATAACTAATGAGAAACAGAGCTGTATCCCACTGAAACCAATTGTGTTTTGTTATGGAAAATATTTATCAAGCTTCTTCTTTTTTTTTTTTTTCCCCCCTTCATTTATTGGTTCTCCTAACAGTGCCATAATAACTCCTCTTATGTATGTGATTTGGTTTCTCTCATACGCATCTCAGTTATTTAAATACCTGCAGCAGGGCAGGGGCCTCTTTTTGAGGGGGGTTATCAATTGGGTATTATCATACTGCACATGAATATTTTAGGTGAATGTTTCATTCGTCAAAGTAATGGTCATTCTTTTGCCAAGTTAATGTCTTTGCACGGTTTAGAAGCTGGCTAAATGTGAAGATTTATTGTTCATAATGTACTGTCTAAATGTGAGATGACAGTCAAAAATGGAATTTATCTCTTCAGCAGAAGAGACCCCTACATTAGCTCCGTATTTTTGCACTAGTGTTGCTTTACTTTGGCATACCTCTCTTAAAATCATCCTTGGAAGAAGAGATTTCTGTCGTATATTCTCCTCATCAAATGAGATGTGATTTTCATTATTTTGCTTGAATGTTAGAAAATGAAAGAAATTACTTGATTGGGTTATGGCACTGATTCAGCATTTTCAGGGCTAAAAATGACCTGAAAGACAGAATGGGATTACAGCATGCAATAATGGATGCTTTATTCAGTGATAAGAAAGTCTCTTCTGTGACTGAGAAGAGGAGAATGAAAAATATTTCTCTCTTATTAGTTGATTCAGTACCCAGATATTGACAGACAAATTAATTTGAAATACTTCTTCAGTTGCAGAACTTGCTAGCAGGCAGAAATTAGAGAAAGATAATGGCCATGGCCTGAAAGTGGTGCATTTATGAAGTGTACTCACAGGAGTGCTAGTGGGTGGGGGAGAATTTATATTTCCTCCTCTTAGTGATATTACAAAGGTTCCAGATTAGGCTGTAATGTAGGTAGCATCTCAGCAGCCCAGCAAGGCCTCTAAGAGCTAAATCCAGGCAATCCATGTTCCATCACATATTTAGTAACTCACAATTGCAATCACAGGAAGGTAATACAGAAGAGGAGATAAAATTCCTGTATTTTCTCATTGAAACGTAGCCTGGAGTCACCTTGGGGATTCTTGCTCTTCACGGCTGGCAGAGGGAAGGAAAGACGATGGTGGTGTTCACCTCAAAGACTTCACACTGTGTGGAGAACCTTGGGGCAGAAATGGCTTCACAGTTGTAGAACAGTGAAGATTTCTCTTCAGAAAATTATCAAACCTCTTCCAGGTGTGTAAAACCGGGTGAAATTCTGTCCTCGGAAACAGTGGAGACCACTTTGTATTTGATAGGATCTAGACCATAAGGACAGGGAAAAGGGAGCAGCCCTATTGTTCCCTGAGCCCCACTTTTTATCTTTGTTTCCATTTGAAACCAAAAAATCATAAAACTGCCTGCAGAGCAGTTGCCTTGCTGTTCCTCTAAATGAGAATTCCAGCTTTTATGCTAATTCAGTTTCAGGTTTCTTTGAACCTGCAGTTTATGGGCCTCTGCTTAAAACTGCAATCTGTTCTGCATAAAAGAAGGGATTACAAAGTGGTTTAGTTTTGCAAATGCTGCAGAAAAATAAAAAACCCTACAAAAGTTGCACTGTCATTAATATGCTCCAGCAAAAGTGTTCTGCTTCGTCAAAGGGAAAGCTTTACCTACACGGAGAGCTCCTCGGTGCTGTTAGACAGTCCCACAGTTCTGCTCCCTTCCAAAAGGTGCATCTGCTTTTTTCTATCACCTTTTCCCTCAGCAGAGTGCACATGGGTGCTCTGCCTCTGCTGGAAGGGCCATGGAGAAAGCATCGCTTTCATCTGCTGCCAGGAGCCCTCGGGGCCGATGCCAGGCTCGCACAGCAGTGCAGGGTCCAGCCTCCTGGCAAAACCCACCCTCGCCACAGTTTACTTCTCCTGACATCTTTTCCTACCTTTTTATGGCATCGACCAGCGGTGGTTTTGTTGTCGTTAGGTCACTCTCAAGAACAGGTCCTTTTCTTGAGCCTCTTTAAGGAATTAAAGCACTTTCTGGCTGGGCCGTTGTGCTGTGGCTTGCTGATCAAAGTCATAAAACTCCGCTGATAGCTCCATAAATTCTTTTTCCTGGGGAAAAGAACCTGCATCTCCTGCCCAGTAATGGATAGAATTGTGAATGTTCTCAAAGCATTATGGAGAACTTTATAAGGCATCATAATCACACTCCGACCTCAGACACCAGCGTGTCTTCTGGAAGGGTTAGCAACTTAATGGAAACAGAAATGTTTCCAGTCTTGCACAGAATACCAAAGAACTGGAATATCCCATTTTCTTGTTGCCAGGAAAAAGCTGCAGAACCTTCCAGGTGAGGTGAGGTTTGCCATAAATAATTTAATCCAATATAATCTGCTGTAATTTCAATATTCATTTGCTCCTCGTGCCAGAGATGGGTAATTCTTCTTTGGAATTACTCTACGACTTGGAAGCAAATGTCTGTTTCTTTGCCTGCCATCTAAGCAGCTTTAGGTCATTTTTATAACATAGTTGGATCTGAAAACCTCTTTTGGAGACTGAAAGATCTTGAAATCACTTCTGATCCAAGTTCAAGGCACTTCATTTGGCTGTTGTTGTGGCAGAAACAAATGTCGGTGCTGACAGAGACCACAGACAGATGAAAAAAACTAATCTGGCAAGGTCCCACTTAGATAAGAGACAGAAGGTTTCAAGAACCCATCCAGGCATAACCTAAAACATAGGGAGAATTGCTGTCAAGAGAGGGAGAAGCTTGATCCAAAAGCGTCTGAAATCATTAAGAGGTGGTGGTGGTTGGTTTTTTTTTAATTTGATTTAATTTGGCTTTGGGTGAATTCCTAAACTCTGAACTTCTCATTCAGAATTGTGAAACTCATGTAGAGCATGTACAGTGTTCTAGCAGGAAAATAGAGGTCCTCTACTTATCTCTAAGGCACGAATAATGAACATAATGAGACCCACAGCCCTGCCAATAAACCTTAACAGCCCTAGGGAGATGAGTAGGTAAACGCATTTCTGATTTTGTGTACGCTGAGATTTCAGGTGTGGCATGTGGTTCATGTTGGAAAAATCCAGTACAGACAAGCCTGTCATTTAATCCCAGCTAAATCTATCAAATTAGAGTCTTGTGAGGAGCCTAGGCTTTAATTAGACCAGTTCTTACCATGTCAAGATGTGGAAAGTCTTGACCAAAGCGCTCACAGAATATCTGAGCTGCCACACCTCAGTATTGCGCACCTAGTTCCTCGTCCAGGTGCAGTCTCACCATCCCTGCCGTCCCCGACTCCTCTGGACATTGTGCAGAGAGCACTCAAGTGGCTTAATGCCTTTATTAGTTTATTTTTGCTGGAGACTTCAAACTGCACTCAAGCCATCTGTTTCCTCTACTGAGCTCCTGAAACAATCAACTGCTATGGCATTTGACCTCTGTCCACCACTCATTCTAGAAACTGGATGGGAAACCATCTCTGTTAGGTTTCTAGAGGAGGAGGTGGAAATCACCACTCTGATGGCAGAAGGTTATCTTTGGCACAGAGATGTATTAGGAGATGCAGCAACCTGTGAAATGTTACCAGCCAAAGTCCACGCTCAGTTATGTTGTAGGAATCTAGGGCTAAGGTAGACAGCTTTGAAGACCTCTTATTTCCATTGCTATAACCAGGATCTGACCACTCTTTTTTTAGTCTTCTGATGAGGGTAGTTTGTCACAGTTTAAGCAGAGCCCCTACTCCTGATCAGACACGCAGCGAAAGCCCTGGGGCATTTGCAGCCATCATCTGAGTTTGGAGCTGTTGTGGGTGCGTTTGTCTCCTGCTTATCACTGTCGTTTCTGGTGTGCATCTTCCCACGTGGTTGTCCCAGTGGAAATCATGGCAGGCAGTGCAACTGTACCTCAGATAAGAGTTTTAGAACAGCCACAATGTAATGCTGAGGAGGAAAACTGTTCTTAAAATGATCATGCACTGATGGAAGGAAGGATGAATGATAAATATTTACATAAAATCCTGTAGTTCTACATTGGTAATTGGTAGGAAGGTCATTTTAGGAGATTTTCCTTAAGAATAGCACTTCTGCTTGTGCAGGCTCATGCTGTAGTGTTTGCTGTGGGTAGGGCCTTTGGAGCCACTGCAGCAGCTGCTGTCTGGCTGTGCCCAGGTCACTGCAGTACTGCTGCCTGGGGACATCTGAGAGCCACGTGTCCATTTTGGTGGTGCCCAGCAGCTGGAACAAGGGCAGTCCTGCATCTCACATCACGCACACCCTGTCCCCAAGGTGAACTCAGAGCTGGGCTGGGATGTGAACATATCTTTCCAAGCTCCCCTTGGATTTTGGATGTGTAACCCTTCACTGGCTCAGGTGAGGCCAATCACACACAGCCATCGCTCTACTTTGGATTTCTGGGTGGAGTAGGTAGTTCCCATCTTTCTCTTAGGAGAGTCACCTTCTCCAGGCCAAGCTCTGCTGCAGGTATTGAAGTGAAAAGGGTTTGTCAACCCTTTTTCTGAGGATTTAGCTCAAATCCAAGTGGAGCACACTGGTGCTTAATTCCATTGGCCCTCTTAGCCCAATATTGAGTTGAAATCTTGTAAACACCCCTTTAGCAAGGCCTCATGAGTCCATATAAGACCTATCTTAGCAGCTATCCATTTCCCAGGAAACATCTCGTGGTAAGGGAATACCATGCCAAGGAGCATAACCGCCTCATCTTCACAGCAGCTTGGTTTATAGGAGACATCATTTGGCTCTGACTGCCCTGCCTCAGTGAATAATCATTTCTATAATGAGGTACCTTCTGCGGTGGCTATTGCTAATGGTGTGAGGCGCTGGAGACAGCCCTGCAGTGACTAAGGGATCCAATGCCCACTCGGTCGTGGGAGCAGTGGAGCTTTGCAGGTTGACCAGCCCCCACCTGCACATCCTCAGAGTGTCCCCAGGAGGTGACAGCAACTTTGAGATCAGCTGGATGTCCTCACGCAGGCCACCTCCGCTGCAGTTAGGGACATATTGTTTCCAGTTAAAAAATTACATTTCCACTCTTAAAAAGCCCAAGGCATTAGGATCTTTTCGATCGTGTTTCCTTCCGCCGAGCTTTAGCGACTGATGTGCCTGCGCCGAGATCTCCGGGGCACGGATGACGGTCCGGGGCCGTGGCCGCGAATGGGTCCCTTCCACAGCACGCAGTCCAGGAGCGGTGGCTGCGGCATCCCCCTTAGAGTGGCACCGGCAGTTTGGCCGAGCCGCGGTACGGGGAACGCGCCTGCCGCGGACGTTCCTCCCTCCCTCCGCGGGCCGGGCCGCCCCCGCCGCGGGGACACCGGCGGAGCGGGGCGGGGCGGGCGGGGAGAGGGAGGAGCTGGCGGCGGGCGGGTGGGAAGCGGCTCTTGGAGCGTCGCGCAGTGCGGAGCGGAGCGCCCGGGCGGCGGCGAGGGGTCCGGCCGGCAGCCCGCAGCCGGGCCGGGCGGAGCAGCGCGGAGCGGTTGGGAGCGGAGCCGCCCCCCGGGGGATTACAGGCTTGTTTGGAGCGGGTCTGGAGGAACTGGGGCCGGGCCGCTGCCCTCTCCCTGATGGAATTCACCTGAGCGCGGCCGCAGCGAGCCCCTGGACGGCGGGAGAGACAGTGCCCCGACGGGAGCCCGCTTTGTCTCGGGAGAGGACGGGCATGACTTTTTAAAACAAACAAAACAATCACCCCCTCAAAAAAAAAATCCTAAAAAGCAGAAGAAAAAAAAATATTGCAAAGGCGCCCGAAGGAAGGGACGCGCTGCCGGCTGCAGCTGGACCCTGCGGAGGGAGGTGCGTGGCAGGAGGGGCTGCACCGCCCCGGGACCCGGAGTTGCCGCCGCGGAGCCGCTGCTCTCGGCTCGCCGCTGCCGCCGCACATGGTTTTCTTTGTCCTGCTGCTGCTTTATTAGCTTTCCGCGGCCGCCGCTCTCCCCACGCCCGCCCGCACACACACACACGCACACCCCTCTCTCTTTCTCTCTCCTCCCAGGGAACCATCTTGCGGGGAGAGGGGAGGGGGGGTTTCGGCTGCCCAGGAAGGATGTCCGCCGGGCGGGCTGCGCGCCCGGCCCTCGGAGTTGTCCCCCGAAGGATTAGTTGGGGTTTGGCTGCGGGACTTTGAGAGCCGCGCTGGATCGGAGTTTCCTGGCGCTGCCGCACACGCACGCACCTCCCGCACCGCCATGAGCCCCGCGCTGGCAGCCGCGCTTAGCCCCCTGCGAGCAGGTAACGCCGCTTCGCTTCGCCCCGCGGGGCCGGGCAGGGGGGACGCGGGGGCCGGCTCGGCTCAGCACGGCTCTGTTCAGGGGAACGCGGAGGGCAGCGGCCGCCTCAGCCTGGGCACCTCGGGACGGGACCGCGCGGGGAGGGGGACGCGGGGCGGTGGTGGTGGCTCCGCCGAGTCTCGCGGGCGCTCCGCGCGGCGCGGGCAGGTGCGCGGCGGCTGGGGCCGGTGCAAGTGGTGCGGCGGGGGCCGTGCCAGGAATGAGTCAAGCCGCGCTGTCTGGACAGGAAATATTTCGGTCATACATCCACTGGAGTGACAGTGCGTGCCTTGATGAGGGGAAAATGCTCTTCAGCTTGTTTTTTTTTTCTTTGCCTTTTCTTCTTTCTTCCTTAGCCGGGGGTTGCTGACTTGTCTCGTTTCGTGTTGAAAGGGATTAAGCTGCGCTCCGTAACAAGGAGATTTATAAGCAGCCAAAGTGCAAGGGAAGGGAGGGAACTGTTCAGAATCGGCTCCAGCTCTGTTTTTCGTGCTGCCTGTGCAGGAAGCTGGGTGAGGGGAACTTGATTTACTCGGGAGTAAATCGCCCCGGATAGTCACCGTGTACTGGATCTGTGAGGTCTCCCCCAATGTAACATTGCCAGCGGATAGTGCCTTTCCATCAGCTGCTCAGGGAAGACCTGGAAATGGTCAGAATAGAGGGGAATTGAAGAGAGAGTTTTACTTGTTTGGTGTAGAAGAGATAGCCAAGCTCCTCTCCGTTGCTTAAACACCAAGGTTTGACCACGCTGCCTTAAAGCACCCATGGTGGGAACGGGTGCACTTTGTTGTCCGCACGGATTCCTGTCAGCACAGCAAAGGCACAGTATTTTATTCTGCTGCATCGGTGCTGAGTGGTTGGGGCTTTTTTCAAATGAATTTGGCCTTTTGTTCCTTTATTGTTGTTGCAAGACGTGCTCTCCGAACTGCGGGAAAGAATAGTTCTGCGGCAGCTGGTACAGTGCCTTATCTGCTGGCAGGGATTGTGTTCACCACTCTGTCACTTGTACGTTACCCTAATTGCTCTTCCATATTTAAACCCAATTTTTAAAGTAATGAGCAAGCAGTGTTCCTGTCTCTCTGTTCAAGCCAGCAAGATGGCTTTGGGCTGGTTTTTTTTCTGTTAACCCAAGTAATGAGGGTTTTCAAGTTGCTCTTCCATTCAGTAGTGTGTGGTCAGTAATGCAAAATGAGATTCACTTTCAGACAAGCTTTGCCTTTGTAAAATTGCTCCTTTATTTTAGGTGCACATTGTCCTGATAACCATCTCCCAGTTCGATCACACTCTCAAGCAGAGTGTATTGTGCACCACGTTATGTCTCAGAAGTGGCACTTCCAGATTTGACAACAGTGTTTCTGACTGGTTTATGCGACAGTACTCTGCGAGATTTCACCTGAAATACCACAGCTTAAAAACAGCTACACTTGGCGTTAGAGAAAACTTCCTAAAAATAATAAAAAACCCCACACGTTTTCCTTCTTGCATGGAAAAATAAAGCAAATAGGAAAGTTCCCTGCGCTGTTTTGTTCTGAAGCAGTAAAATAAAAGTAGAAGCTGAAAGAAAGTGTAACAAGTTTGGGGTTTAATGCTGGATTTTCTTTGGAAAGAGAAAGAATGTTTCAGGGAGTTTGGACTTCTCAGAGAAGGCACATTTGAAAAGACATCAAGGGATTATATTCACTGGAACAGGTTACTAGTTTTAATCAGAGCAGGCTGATGGGCAAGGTTAGGAAAGCACTGAGCATCGCTTAATTTATTGGACTAATATTGGACTGCTCTTTAAAGTTCGCGGCCTTCTTGATCTCTTCAATTTGTGCATTATTCACATATTTTGGTGAATTTAGAGAAAGTCGTCACTGAATAATAAATCCATCACTGGGTAATAAATCCAGTGTTTACAGGGTATTTAATCGAGAAGAAATACACCACTTCAGCTTTTAAATAAGCCAACACTAAGCTAGTAAAATCTGTCGAGAAGTCGGATAAGGAATGAAGCTATTTTTAATAATTAATCATAGAAATCCTGGATGTTGTTAACTTGAGGGCAAATAAATTATTTCAGTGTATTACTAGACTGTGAGCTACAGTCTGAGCAGTAGCTACTTATTTATTGGTCAATTTTACAGACAGGTCGTTAGTGTAGTCAAGATATCTAATAGATTTTGCTTGTCTGATGGTTTTTGTCTGGTTTTGAATAGAGAAATTATTTCCTTTTTACAGAGAAAAAAAAATCGCCTTTCCAAATAGTATTTTTACATTTTTTTTTTCTTGAATCCAATAAGAAAACAGTTTCTAGGAGAAGACTAAAACCTTTCTCAAGGGCTGGCTGCCTTTTCTGCCCTTTTGCAGTATTTGGTGACTGAGCGTATTTGTTTCAATGTGTACTCAAACAGCAGAGCCTCTCTCAGTGGGGTTGGGTCCAAGATCCAGTTCAAAATCGAACCTCTCTCTGATTTTGGATATGCGTAGGTGGTGAAAGTTTGAGCTTTAGACGGCTGTGTGTGTATTATGTCTGTGTGTGGACAGCATACAGCTGCATAAACTTAATGCTTTGGGGCTCAGGTTGTGTAAAATGAACATTGCAATCCAGACATTCTCTGTCTGGTTTCTTACCATTAGTTTATGAAAGGAAGAGCTCAGCGTTTGGGTGTGAAACTTCAGGAAGGCTTTTTAATAATAGGTAGAAAGATTAACTTGTGTACAAACAGCAGTGGTAGGTGAGGTACTAATACAGTATTAGGAGGAAAATCCTCCCACGGCTGAATCTGGCTTGTTGAAAAATAAAATGGGTTTTTAGCTTATGCAGAACACGGTGTAAAGAATCAGTTGTTCTGATGAAGGCAAATCTTGGGTGCAATACATACTGATAGCAAATGCCAACATGCTCTTTTATTTTTGAAAGAGTTTATGAAGGGCAATTTATAAAGGTACTGACCCAGGTTCTCAGCACTCCTTTAGAGATGGTAAAAATCCATTGACTGCCACAGGAAGGGTCTCCAAAAATACTTGAAGGAAAAAAAAATGTGTAGTTCTGCGAATTCCTTCAGCTTCAGAGCCGCTGCAAAAATCAATGTCAGAATGCACTGGATAATTACGGTGCAAAAATAGAGTTTCTTTACAGCTAATAGGTAGAATAATAATACTAGTAATAATAAAAATCTTTCTTTATTAAACAGAAGCATTCCAAATAAATATCTGCAGTGCAGGGCGGCTAAGCACAGCCAAACAGCACCACCTCATGGACATCTTCTGGGGAGGCTGCAGCTTCCAGCAGCCCTCCTGGTTTTGTCACCTGATTTGTTTCTCTAAAATATCCATGCATGTGTGTGTGAATGCACTGCCATGCCTCTTGAAATCTGTCACTTGCAGAAAATGTAACTTCTTTTCTTTTTATTGGTCTTTCAGGCATCTGATGCCAGCTCCGAAAAACTGTTCAACGCCGTTACAAATAAAGGTAAGGCTGCGATTCACATCGCAAACATGTTTGCTGTTTTCTTTTTCCCTCCCCTCCACGTTTCTTTTCATCGCAGTTTCAATGGGAGATGAAATGTAAGTCGTCTTCCAGAAATGTTGCAATCAGCTTGTTAGTGCTTTTTATGTTTCTCTTGGTTTCAGACATGTTCTGTATGCTTGGTAATTGCTTTGCTTAATATAAAATATAGGCTTTAAATAATGCATTGCCTGCCAGGTCAGAATTAATTTAAATAACAATATTAGGGAATAGTTTATTTTACAAATGGCTTTAATTTGAGCTCATTTAAATAACTGTAAGAGTTTTCAAAATGTTTTAACTTGATTGTTACTCATCAGCTCCATGATAGACGTGGAATTATGAATAGCCAATTTGCACTGCTGACAGTAATAACCAGCCAACGTTTAGTATTCACGGGATAATAGTCATAAACCATGGCTTACTGTGCTGTGTGCTTTCTGTAGAGTTAATAAATGATACAGAGGGCCACATTTAAATATTCAGTATCCCATTAATTTCTTCAAAACAGCAATCCAAAGAGAGAGAGGCTAATGATATAACAGTACATTAAGGGAAAACTTACCCTAAATCATTGCCAGTGAGCTTCTGCGCAGAGCTTGTCCTGAAGCAGCACTATTAGAAAGACTGTAGGCCTTGGGGATTTTCTTTTAATTTTTAGTTCTCCTTTTTTGTTTTGTTCCGTGGTTTTTGCAAGCAGGGTCAAGGGAGCAGCTGCAGGCATGAGTCTTGCCAATGAATGTAATTTAAAGCCTTCAAAAGGTGGTTTGGTTTTGCCCCGCTCTCCTACTTTTTAATGGCTGCACATGGTAACTGCTTAGTAAAAAGGGTGTTCTAATAGCTGCAAGCTCATAGTATTTTTATCTTGCTGGGTTTTGGAACGTTGGAGTCAGTTTGCATTAGGAGAGACAGACTGGATTAGTTTGAAATGTAGGTATTTTTTGTGGACCAGGTGTGGATTTGCTCAGTGTTTGCCCTGTGTACCTCTTACTCGCTTTGGGTTTGTTATTCCGGTGGGTCATTCCGGTGTTTTTCTGTGGTTTAATTCCACAAAGCTGTAGTGGTTTAACTGGGGACAGTACATGACCCTGTTATGTTGGGCATCCTCATGCTGATACACCATTGCCTCTGAAGTATTTTGCTGCCTATTGAATTACACCTGCATTTAATTGCATTACAGGTCCCTATTCCTGTTTTTCATGTATTAGCATCCTTTGGAAGTGCAATCTGGATTATTTCTGTGGCCTAACTCCTTTATCTCACTTGGCAACCTTATTTATCCCACCTGATTAACTGCATTTGCAGGCTCCCTCTCAGCCTTTCCATCAGCAGAGAGTGGCATGGAGAAGTAGAAGGGGAAAGTTGTGTGTTTGGCATGGTCCAAGGCCCCCTCAGCTACATGTGGCTACATCTGTATTTTGCTAATTCACTGTAAAAACCCTTGGGTTTGGGGCAGCCCTTTGCTGGGATTGGGCCATGCTGTGGAGGAGCCTGGAGTGAATCCACATTCCTGACAAAGGCCTGTAACCAGGGTGAGGGCTCTCCTCCCCGTGACTGATGGATGAAGAGGAGGCCTCTTTTCCTCTTCCTTTTTTTTTCTCTCTTTGTTTGAATCAAACACATTTCCCACATTCTTATTTTTGTTTACTTATGAAGTTTGCTTCATGGCATCTCTCTGGTTGTGAATACCCATGCTTGACAGGGAGGTACTTTTTCTTTGGTGATTTAGTTCCCTTGGAAGGATTAAGCTTTCTTTGTGTAGCCTAAAATCAACATGGGCTTTTGGAAGCTTTGCTTGGGAAACCATACACAAATAAGCTTTTTAGTTGACGGTAGATTATTCCTTTGCCCCTTATTTCCATCAAAATGGCATCTTTCTTTCCTCCCCCTGAGTTTCCCCTTAAAGCCATATGCTAATTCCTGTTGGTAACATGAATGACAAGGGAAGAATCAATGCAAATCCAGGTGCGGCCAAACTAGGCTGACTGGTATTTTCTTCTTCTTTTTTTTTTTTTTTTTCCACGGGGGAGAAAGAGATTAAGGGAAAAGAGGCCCCCCAAAAAAATAAATAAAGCATAGGGAACAGTTTTGTTAAAAGGATTAGGATTCAGACTACTAAATATCAGGGAAAAAAAGCCTCCCAAAAAAGATGCCCTGTTTGGAGATAATGTCAATAATTGCTTGCAGGCAGGTGCAGGGGCTCTGGCTGTGACCATCGGTGGTTGGGAGGCTGTTGCCTTCTCTAAGCGTCTGCCCTGGGGACGGCTGAGGACTGCCCAGGCGCTGTCAGTTTGATGTATTCCAAGTTCAAGTTGTCTCTCTGCGATTCAGTCTGTTTGCTTCCAAGCCAGTTCTTCCCCCACTGTGTTGTCCACGGCTGCTTTTGCCAAAAGCAATAAAAGTCGCTCGTAAGAAAGGTCAGATTTGCATTGGGTAAATCATGATGAAACCTTCAAAGCTCCTGGCTGACGGAGCAGGCTGGGAGGGCTCGGCAGACTGACAAGTGTGCATCCCTCTGTGTCCACAGCCATTCCTTTCAGATGTCCTGCAGCTGCCTGTGTCTCACATATACTTTTTTCTTTTTTCACCCTGCCACTTTCATTTTGCACAATTATTTCTAGCTGAGGTAGCAGAAATAACAGATTCATGTTAGGAAATATTTACAAAGCAGGTAGCTACCCTGGAAACATCCTTGGTTTGTATGTGTGGTTTGTCCCCTTTCTGTCTTTTGGTTGTGGACTTCAAGGCTAGCAATGAGGGCAAGTTGAAGGTGTGATGGACTGGTATAGATGTGTAATGTGGAACTGTCCCTTCCTCAGAAATAATGATAATCAAAAAATCTAAAGCCAGGTTAATTCTTCCCCACCAACCTCCTTTGAAGAGGTGGTAAACTCCCTTGAAGAGAAGGCTCTCCGCTTCCATTTAGGAGTTACTCAGCTTCCATTTAGGAGTTAGTTGCTCTTGGAGCAGAATGGGAAGGTGTATCCCTAAATCTGGAAAAGCCCTCTGCGTTTTAGGGGGTGGCCTGTGGATGCTTGGTCCTCTCAGGGCTGGGATACATGTCCTGGCTGAGAGATGCTGCTTTGGAAAGAGCAGTGGAGCATCCATGTCTGCTGTGTGCTGCCACAGCTCCTGGAGGTCCCCAGCCCTTTACCTTGTCTGCAGCTAGGCTGGGAATTTGGGAGGGACATGGCTTGGCTCCTAGGGCAGGAATCGCTGCAGCTGCCACTGCAGTGAGTTGTGCCAGGTCACGAATCGGAGCCCTGTGCTCCATCACTTAGGCAGGAGTACTTTACCTCGTAATGCTTAGAATTATCTAGGGAAATGATTCCTGTGGAAATTCAGGTGGCTGTGTTGAGAGGTAAGCACCTAAAAACTCCCCAGGGTCTGGGCCCTTGGGTAATGCTTGAAAAAGGAACTGTTGCCAGGAGGTGGAGAAGGTGTGGAAGAGGAGTGCATCATCCGCCTGCAGCCCAGACTGTGCCCTCCCTCCCTGCAGGCTGGGCATTCCAGTTTGGGATTGCTGGCTATAGTCTTTCAAAAACCAGAACTTTTCCTTGCTCTCTGAGAGCAACAACCTTAACACCATTAATCCTGGCCACAGTACAGGTTTTGTTTGTGATTTTTTTTTTTTTGTAGCATGACTTTCCAGCATAATTAAATTCCATTATCTCTTAATAATTTAACTAGACACATCTGAAGCTGTTGAGCAGGCAGCTCCTACTACTACTGCTGTGTATTTCATTTATGTTAACTCCCTCCTACATACCCTTGGAAAACAGTTTTTTCCCGGAGGGAGAAACGAGTCTCAAAGTGATGAAGTTTTCATTTGTGCAGTATATTGAAGTTTGCCTTTGATCAGAAACACAATTGGGCTGTTACAGCTTTTTATGTTCAAATTGTTTACAGGATGTTCATGTAAACTTTATGAATCCTTCTGCTTCCTGGCACCGCCAGCTGTCGGGGAAATATTTATACTCTCAGCTGGAGGTAGATCAAGGCGTCTGGGTTAGTCCTCCTCACTGGTGGCTGCAATACCGGTCAGATCAAGCCCTGGCTTCTTAGGTGGTTCCACAGCAATATCCTTCCCTAGAAAAACAGGCGTATTGTTGTTTCTCCTTCCTCTGCCTGTGGTGAATCGTTTCTTCAGGATCCTCTGCAACATCTGTTTCTGTAAACAGGCAGGGAGCTGAAGTTGGCAAATGCTTCTCTGCTGATCCCATTCACAGGAGATCCTTGGCTGATCTCGCTCTCTCCATGTAAACCATCCTCACAGCATCTCGTGTTGAGTGTAAGTGGATCCACTACTCTATAGATGGCACGTGTGTAGTAGTAACGTGGTCAGTGTGGCAGAGCTTTGACTGCTGCTGCCTGCCTTCTTTCCAAGGGTCTGTAGGAATCTCCCCAACATCCTCACTCACTGGGTGTATGTTCTCAGTATTGCTTTCAAGTTTTTAGGGGGACCGACATCTGCATGTGTTGGTCCTTTCATGCTACCTGCCTCTTTTCTCCTCACTGAAATGCTTCTTCATAACTTGCTGTCAGGGCTTGGGAGCAATCCCAGCACTGCAGGAAACCCACACATTGGCCAGCAAACCTCAGGGGCTGCTAAATTATCCAAGTAGTTCTGCAGATTTCTTTCCTTGTGGTTGCTATGGTGGCTCACTCTCCCAAAGTGATATAGCCTGGCGACGGTGTCTTCTTTCCTTTCCGGTGGAGACTTCTCTGGTGGCTTTGGATCACTGGGCTTGTGTTTTGTGGGTTTAAATGGCTTGTCAGGATTGACCATATGAAAGCTCAGTGTCTCATTAGTGAGGGCTCAGACTCAGACAAGAGCCTCTTGGTTTGAGGATGCCGGATTTCTTGCACTCACAAGTTAGATTAGAAGAACCTCACTTCACTCTAACTTCCAAGTCAGAGAGACAAAAAAGTCGATGTATGTCTTAAGATGGTCCCTTTGTTCTGGTACACAAGAGAGAAAGGCATTTTTTTCTGTGCCATAAAGGCTTTATCTGAGTGAGGAATTTGTTCCATAACTTTCCCTTTGGCTGCACCTTTTGAGCACAAACCACTCCCCTCCATCTGTATGCTTTCCGTGTCCTCTTCTTTATGTGCTGGAGGTTTTCTGACTGGCACATGGCAGTCTGCTGGGGTTGCCTGTGCTGGGCATAGCTGCTCTGGAGCTGCAGAAACAGGTCTCTGGACAATGTGATGTACTCAGTGTAAAAGTCAAAAGGAGCCCCTTTCAAACCCTTTCAGATTCTTAAATCCTAACACTTGATGATATAAAGCAGGAGCCTTCCAAGGCTTCATTGATAATTTTTAAGGTAGTAATCCAAAACAGAACAGTAAACCAGCTAGCATGGTACAAGCTCCTGTAGGCACTGGCTTTTCTTGACCAAACTAGCAAAGGGAGACAGTTTAAAGTGTTGTTCTCTATGTCCTTCCCCTTCTGAAGAGGTTTCACGTACCCTTTGGTGTCAGTTGGTGATCCTGTTCCCCTGAATTCACTTAAGACTGCAGATTTTAGCCAAGTCTTGGTGAACAAACCAGCAATATTCACTAATAGGAAACGGTATCTGTTCTGGAGAGAGTAATTGTTTTATGGGTTATACTGCATCTGATATTCCCAAAGAAGACTGAACAGCATTGAGCTGCAAGATAACAAATCATGAGAATTGATGCAAACTAAGATTGAGTAATTCCTGGGATAGGACTGTTTTGATGAGAAGGATCCTGGCTTGACATACCTGCAGTTGGTGAAGTCCACACTGCAGTCAGGCTTGAGTTTTCATAAACGAAGCATCCTGCAGACCTCCCATATCTGGCCTGCTGTTAGTCTCTCCCTTGTAATAAAATGCTGTTTTCACTGAAAATGTATGTTTATTTAACTAGGTCTCTTTTTGCTTCACAATCTGGATTCCATTCAGTCAGTTACCACTCCAATTAACTAACAATTATTTAACATTAACAGTAATTACAGACGCCAGTTAAGCGCCTACAGATGTCAACTGTTAGCTTTGTACCTAATCACTCAATGAAATGGAGAAAGTTCAACAAACATCAATTAGCCAAGCAATTAGTATGAGGTAGGAAAGAGCATGTTATCATGTGTGAGCTGATTCAATTTATTTTATTTTGTCAGTAAAACACACACAGGCAGACAAGCAGCAATAAGTTGCTGAGATTAGATAAAGCTGTATTGTTGTGCTGTTTAGACAAGGTTTCCCCCCTCCTCCTCTTCCCCTTGCATAACTCCAATGTGCTTTGCCGGGCGTTTGTTATCTTATCAAATACGTTTCGTTTCAATTGGAAAAGCACAGCAATGTCATTTTCAGCAGAGAGGCAAAGACCGTTTACTGCAGCAGACGTGAGCTTTACCCCAGCAGAACTGTCACCTTAGCAAAGCTACTCCTCCAAGAAGGCTTAACCCAGGGACCACACAAACACCAAGGTGCTTATGCAGTGGATATGTGGATTTAGCTAACACCAAACAGCATGAATTGGTTCCTTCATCTGATTTATCTATGCAGAGACTGGGTTGACTTTGGCTTCACAATGCCTTCATTACAGGTTCACAGATTGCATCATGCTGGAAGATATCCTCAAGGGTTATCTTGTCCAATCCCTCTGCTGTCAGCAGGATCACCTCCCAACTAGATCAGGCTTCTCAGGGCCTCATTGAATCTGATCTTGAATGTCTCCAGGAATGGGTTCTCCACCACATCCCTGGGCAACCTGTTTCACTATTTTACCACCCTTATTACTTCCTCCTTGTGTCTGAGCTAAATCTGCCCTGCTTCAGTTTCAAACTGTTGCCCCTATCTTATCACTACAAGTTCTTTCAAACAGTCCCTCCCCAGCCTTCCTGGAGGTCCCCTTCAGATGCTGAAATGTAGTTGTGAGGTCACCTCAGAGCCTTCTCTTCTCCAGGCTGAACAGCCCCAGTTTTTTAGGTTGCAAGAGGATACCTCAAAGGGTGAGTCAGCACTGCCCCAGCAAAAGGGTGGGAACAACCTGCACAGGGTGTTTCCATTTCATGCTGCTGTCTGAACAGAGCTGTGTATCTCACAGCCACCTTGGGCAGAAACTATGCCTCTGGCAGTACCATCTACCTGTCTGCTGTGAGCTTGTGTGGCTCAAAAAAGTTTAAAGAAAGAGTAGGAGTGGGCCATAAATTAACTTCACCTTCAGAAAGCAGCAGTTGATTTGTAGCCACCATCCAAGGTGTATTGCAAGTTTCTCTTTTCAGATCTTTTGAAGACTGTAGACCTGTGCAGAAGGTGCTCGGCAAGCAGCGTACGGCATATGCGGGGTGCCCGGGCTTCCCAAGTACCCAGCTGTGCCACTAACCCACTGCTTCACCTCCACAGTCTCTTTCACTGTAGGATCTAATGTCCTGGCACCATCTAACACCCCTTGTTCAGGCTGTATTACTTCCAGCTACTGTTAATTCGCCAAAAAAAGAGGCACTCCAAAGTATCTCACATCCTACAGTGATCAGTCTTGACACTCTGGACGTCAGCAGCAGTTTCACAGGGGCCTCTACATATGAATGGTGCTTTTTTTTCTGGTTATGTAAAGTCTTTCTAGCTGCTTAAACACCAAAGAGGTGTTTAAAACACCAAAGCAAAGAGGCTTTTTTAAAATCCAGTTCTCAGCTGTCCCTCAAGAATGCCTTTTGCCTTCATCACTGCACCAACGTGTTTTAAGTGTTCCTCCACGTAAAGTGATCCCATGGAGCAAGACATTATTTTATCGTGCAGCCTGGCCACAAGTCCACAAAGCTATCTGAGTTAGTCATTGTTTCCCAAATTGCAGGGATTGGAGCACAGGACCACAAACAGATCTCATTGGTGCTTTCCAAAGTCTCAACTTTGGGGGTTGGACTCGATGATCTCCTTGGGTCCCTTCCAACCCCTAATATCCTGTGGACTTTATTTCTTTTTTCCTGGAAAAACACAGGCTGAACATGTGAGGAAAGCCTTCAGTGAGTGACTCGAGCAGAGTGATATTTGTCTGACTAGGCAGAAAAACTGAAATTGAGCTTCCAAGGAAGAGCTACCACCTTCCTTCTGGTGGCAAAGATGACCTTGTGGAGGGTGATGGTGAGGAACTTTTTAAGGTGTCAGGTAGTGACACCTTAAATGGGGTTTGTGGTCTTCCAATATCTTAAGGGGGCCTACAAAAAAGCTGGGGAGGGACTTTTTAGGCTATCAGGGAGTGACAGGATTAGGGGGAATGGAGCAAAGCTGGACATGAGGAGGAAGTTGTTGAGCATGAGAGTGGTGAGAGGCTGGAATGGGGTGCCCGGGGGGGTGGTTGAGGCCCCGTCCCTGGAGGTGTATAAGGCAAGGCTGGCTGGGGCTCTGGGCAGATTGATCTAGGGTAAGGTGTCCCTGCCCATGGCAGGGGAGTTGGAACTAGGTGATACTTGTGATCTCTTCCAAACCTGACTGATTCTATGATAGGACTGGGGGGAAAGTAGCAAAACTACAAGTGGGTAAATTCAGACTGGATGTTAGGAAGAAGTTCTTCCCCATGAGGGTGGTGAGACACTGGAACAGGTTGGCCAGGGAGGTGGTGGAAGCCTCATCCCTGAAAGTTTTTAAGGCCAGGCTGGATGTGGCTCTGAGCAGCCTGATCTAGTGTGAGACATCCCTGCCCATGGCAGGGGGAGGGTTGAAGCTCAATGATCCTTGAGGTCTCTTCCAACCCTGACAATTCTATGATTCTATGGTGCTTTAAAAGGATGAATTTTGAACTTTGTGATGGCTCAGCACAGATTATCCAGAAGAAAAGGCAGGGCTTAATCACAAAGTGGCTCCACTGTGTCTCAGGATAGGAGAAAGTTGTAAAGTCTCACAGAGCAATACAAATAGACCCTAATTTGTTCTCATTTAGGCTTCAGTTCAGTAATGTGCTTCTGTAGCTTGACTGACTTTAAATGCTTGTTAACACCAAGCATTTACTTAAGTGCTTTGCTGGATGAGGGCCACAGAAGTAAATCCTGTGACACCCCCCCACCCGCCCCCCGAGACTTTCAGGCACACAGCAATCATCATTTACATTTCTTTATCCTCGCTGTAGTGCACCTCTGTGACTGAGGAGGGCTTAAGCCCCTTCACCAGAATCTCCCCAGCAGGTTCCACTCTATTCTCCCACCTTGCAGCTGCCCTGGCTTTGGTTGGACTCCATGAGCTGAGTCATTTCTCAACAGAAATCCAGACACAGCAAGAAAGGGGGGGTGGGTGGGAGTGGTGGTTTTGCAGCTGAGCTGCTTGAGTGAAAGGTCCAGGTCAGGTCTAGGACCAGACACAGAGCATGGATGAGGGCAGAGGGACTATCCTCACCTTGGCACTGGCAGGATGAGCCTGGCTACAGCATGGCTTCATCTTGTGATCACAGCTTGTCCTGCTACCGTTAAGTCTGTGCACAGTTATTTAATGTGACCTGTTTTCAGGCTAGCTGTGACTAGTGCAGCTGCTGAGAAATGCTTCAAGTGAGTGTGTGTCAGAAAGGGGGTTGGGAAACATTCAGCAAGCTGTTTAAAATAGCAGAGTAAATGTATACTTTAAAAGTGGCAAACAGAGGAGCAGATAAAGTGATTTAAGTGCCTTTTAGAACAGTTAATGGCCTTGACTTACATATTCTAGGAGAATAAGGCAGGAGCTGGGGGTGAGGTTGTTTACTTACCCAAAAAATATTATGCTAAAAAATATTTCTGTCTGAGTTGAGGGCCTGAACAAAAGGATGCTCAAAGGTGGGCCAGGGGAGAGGACAAGATCTAAACACAATCTGACTGCTGAAGCCTGAGTTTACTGCAGTAGGATTTCCTCAGGCATTTGAAATCCTGGCCTAAGGCATGCTCACAGCTTGCCCTGACCTTACCAGGGCTGCCTGGCTTATTCCTATCTCCTTCCCAAACCCCTGTGTTACCTCTTTGCCTGCAGCTATCCAAAAGCTGTGCACAGTCTTTGGAGCATGGGCTGGGTCAACTCACCTTCCTCCTCAGCTCTCTTTGGGAACTTTCTCGCTGGATTCACATCCTGCTCTGGTTCCTTCATGGGTTTTCACAAAATGTGGGTTCAAGAAGCCGGGTAGATAGAGTGCTTGGCTCACGGTGAGGGGGAGGAGGAGCAACCCGCAGCTTTGCTGCTGCCTGTGTTTTATGGGATGCTAGGAGGAGTTGCGAAAGGGAGGAAGTGTAATGCTGCTGAGCTCTCACAGCAATCTGGTATAATTTCCAAATATTTCAAGTTAGTGGGCACTTTGGAAAATTGGAGGCAAAGGAATTTGAGTAGCTTGTAATAGAAAACAGCTGCTGCAGAGCAGGCTGTGTCCTGAGAAAAAAGAGCTTCATGAAAACAGGTCTGCTGAGTAATAAAGCCACAAATTAATACTTAGCTCATTTGCTAGGTTGTTAGTCCCATAAGCACTTAAGCTTCATTTGTTAGAAAAACCAGCATTACAAAAATCAAAAGCAGATGAGCAAAAGCCCTGGCTTTACTTTTGGTTGCTGGTTTCTATTGTTGGTTTGGTTGTACATTTGTAGCCTCTGCAGCTCTCAGCTGACGTGATTGATGCTTAGATACAGCAGACCCTGTTGTAACAACCACAGCATTTCGTTCTCGCCTATATGATAGTTAACTGGTGGGTTTTTTTTCTTCTTTTCTTGCTTGTGTTACTGCAATTAATACTAAAATCTGACTATGGCAGTTTTTCAGTGCTGGGCAGGACCTGTTGTCTCCAAAGAGGGGTGAGAATCTGTGCCAGGAATATAATGCCTGCTCTAAATCTCAACTTCAAGTGTAGGTCTGCTTTGAAACATTAAACAACAGCTCCCCTTGGCACTTTGGCATAGTGCAAAGAGAGCACTGGCATCACAAGAATTGCTCCTCTGAAGTGCTCATCAGGTTTTGGTTAGGGGGAGCAATGAGACACTTCAGGCTTTGGTGGCTGGAAAGTCTGATAAAGATGCTGAGTTTCAGACACTTCCAAGAGAGAACTTCTTGAGTTTCCCTTCTTGTGTCCAAACAGGCCTTATTTAGTTGACTAGGAGAAATGGGGTGAAGTCATAGGTTGTCACCTCACCTCTTTATCAACAAAGACAGAGGAATGATCTTGGTCTTTGTTTTGGTCTTAAATCATTGCCTGCAGTTCAGTCTCATGTTTCTAACTCCAGTCAAGTGGATGTTGATTTCAAGATAAAGATTGTTGTTGAGTGAATAAACAGTGGCTTTGAAGTCTGGGAAGGAGTTACCACATGGATTGAAAAATGGAAAGTTGTCAGAATTTTGGAAAGAGCAGTGTGGATGGGTAGTGCTGACCAGGTTCTCTCCATGCATACATCCATCAGGGATGAAGGTATGCTCTGAACGAGATCAGCAGTCACAGAACACCATATATATCTTCTTTACCATGCCAGAAGAAATCCCATGAACACATCAGGCATGTTGAAAGCAGACCACTGGCTCCTTATAATCCAGTTCATATTTGAACAGTTGATAGCAGATGGAATAAACAACCCTTGGATTACACAAGCAATTGCCTGTGAGCTAGACCACGTAACTCATGCTGGTACTGGTTATTTGCTGCTTCTGGTGGTGCTCTCCATAGATCAAGAGAGATGTTACAAGCCATCTGAGACCAGACCCACTGCCATTGCCATCAGCAGACAGGTTCCCATGAACTATGTTTTCTTCAGGCTCCAAGAGAAATCATTATCTTTTGCGACAGAAGCTTGGACATGAGCATGTGTAAGGTTAAAACAAAGCCACATGGCTCTGTGGATTGGATTAGGAAACTCTCATTTGTTTCTGTGGTGCAAAGGTCGCTTTTCTTGTTTTACAGCTTTTCTCTGTGCTGTTTTCCTTCCTTAAAAACTGGCTGTTGTACCTGTTTTCCCCAGGGTTTCTCTAGGTACGTTCTGCCCAAATAAGCAGCCTATGTATTTGCCCTTGTAGGGAGAAGAAGCTGCTGCAGGTGGTGGAGTTGCTAGTGCTTATCTCCTGGAGTGTTTCCCTACGAGTGCACCTGCAGAAGTATTTTACAGAAATCAGTGTCTTCTTTTAGTAACCCTCTTGAAAAGCTGATGGCCCAATGCTGTCAGATCATCAGCTGATATACACATTTCTGGTGCTGTTGAGAGGGCAAGATGTAAAGTGTCTGCAGATAAGCCACGGTTTGATCAGCCAAGTCTTAACTACTTTCTACAGTGTGTTGATGACCATCATGATGATTTCCAGTATTTGCTTCTGTGGAGCCCTGTCCTGCAAGATGCTGGACGTGTTTGTGGGCATTGTGGGTGTGAGTACAACTTACTGGAACGGTCTCATACAGACAGCAGGTGAAATCCAGAGAGCTGGAGAGAGGAGCTGTGCTCCACTCCAATTCAGGTTGCTTCAATGCCTTAAGCATCATTTGAGCCACCTTCTTATGCTGGTGAATCTTGAGACCTTGAGGAACCTGGTCTAGTGCAAGGTGTCCCTGCCTATGGCAAGAGGGTTGGAAACTTGATGATCTTTAAGGTCCCTTCCAACCTAAACCATTCTACAAATCTATAAATCTATAAATCTGTGGCTGAGGTATTTTTCCCATTTGCTTCTCTATCTGTTTGCTGTATCTGTATGCTGACTCACCTGGGCTCCCCAATTCAAGAAGGACAGGGATCTACTTGAAAGAGTCCAACAAAGGGCTACAAGGATGCTTAAGGGACTGGACCACCACCTTATGAGGAAAGGCTGAGAGACCTGGGGCTGGGTAGTCTGGGGAGAAGACTGAGAGGGGATTTAATAAATAACTGAAGGCTGGGGGTCAAGAAGGAAGGGACAGGGACAGCCTCTGCTCACTAATAGATGTGCGTGACAGCACAGGAAGTTCCACCTCAACATAAGGAAGGAATTCTTCACTGTAAGTGTCACAAAGCACTGGAACAGGCTCCCCAGAGAGGTTGTGGAGCTAAAGACTTTCAAGACCTGTCTGGATGCAATCCCGTGCAGTCTGTACTAGATTCTATGATCCTGCTCTGGCATGGGGTTGGACTCGATGATCTCCAGAGGTCCCTTCCAACCCCTAATATCCTGTGATCCTGTGTAACTCTTAATTTCTAGGCTTTTGCACCATCTCGGGTCCTGTTTGCAAAGCCCTTTTGCACTGTGCAAACCAGGCCTGTGGCTGGGGCTTGTGGGAATCACTGTAATACAATTAAATGTTGATCATAATCATCTGGCAAGCTGTTAACACTTGTCTGGAGCAGGCTGGGTAATATCTGCGTGCGGGACAAGTCTGAACGTCTTCTGAATTAATCAAAAACTAAGTTTGTCGGCAGTCCAGGCTGTAGTAAATTAACACCTTGCTTAAAGAGTTAGCTGACAGCTTGAAGTGGAGGAGTGGCATTTTAATAGTTAAGCTGTTTTTTCTCTGTCTTCACATGCCCTGTCCAGCATCTCATCTTACTCTAACCTAATTGCTATCCAGCCTTTCAACAGCACATCATCTTAGCGCCTTGCTGCCAAGACAGTTACTCACCTAAAGGCCTCATTATGTTTTGCCAGTATTTCAGGGGCAAAAAAGAGCTTGACAAATATCTGCTCGATACGCAGGTCTCTAAATGACAAACAAATAATTGGGTGAAGCAAACCCAAAGCACAGCGTGGCTGACGCAGGCCACTGTGCACAGAGCCCTTCACGGTAACGGGCACCGCTCCGCCTGCTCCGTGTCACAGCAGATCTTGCAGCAGCAGACACAAGGGTGACAGCTTGGGAAATAGCCTGCTGGTTACTACAGACAGTCAGGAGCATCTCTTCATGCAGCCTGGGATACGTCGCTGTCATTTTCCTGCAGGTAAATGGCTGACATCTTAGAACAAAAGCTCAACAATAGCATTAAAAAGCCACCCAAACTGAAAAAGAAATCACACACTTGCTGTCATCTGAGAGGGCTTAGGGGTGGGCCAGGAAGTGATCCAACCTTGCCTCAGTCTGATACTGTAATTAATTTAAAGTTGATTGCTGCGAGTGGCTGTGCATACTTAAAACTTCCATTAGTCAGTTGTCTCTAATGGTGTATTTTATTGCTCGGGTCGTTTGCACAGAAGCAGTGTACCATGCTTTGGTGTTTGAATTCGTCTTGAGAAAGGAGGAGTGACCTGCATCAGGGCTCCCCAAAAGGAGGGTTGAATTAGAAAACTTTCATTTGTTTCTGTGCTGCAGAGGGCACTTTTCTTGGTTTACAGTTTTTCTCTGCGCTGTGGTCAGTTTTCCTCCCTTGCTAATTGCCTGTTGTACCTGCTCCTGTGTTTTCCCAATGATTTCCCTAGATGGGTTCTGCCCAAATAAACAGCCTGTGTGTGATGGTTTGAGTGTTACCGCCCCCACACACTTTAGAAATCACTCAGACTAGACTCAGCCGGTGCTGAAAATTGAATGAAGCTTTTATATTTACAGCTTAGCAGGTATTTACAGTATATATAGTTGCGGACAGAAATATACAAGTTAAAAGGTAATACAGAAACACAACAGCCCTCCCAGAAACCTCAGCCCCCAGGAGGGGCTCCCAACCGCACTTCCACCTTCTCCCACCCCTCTCTACCTTACCCCAGATGTTGCCTTGTGCCCAGGGAAGAATGGAGGGTCGGACAGGGAGGTTAGACAGCAGGTGGATTAGTCAGGTTAGGTTAGAGAGAGAAAAATGCAGCCCACAGCCTGGACAGAGAGCAACTTTGGATTCTTGCTCTTATGCCTCTCAGTAAGCCTATGAGTGAAGTAGACATCACTATTGTTTCCCTTTCACAACCTGTAATCTAGTTCTTCTCACCAAAACATTCTAGCTAGCTTCAAACTAGCACGCTGTGTATTTGCACTTGAAGGGAGAAGAAGCAGGAATGCTCATGTCTGCTGCAGGTGGTGGACTTGCTAGTGTTTATCTTCAGGAGTGTTTCCCTGTGCATGCTTCTGCAGAAATAATTCACAGAAATGTTGTCTTCTGGTGACCTTCTTGAAAAGCTGATGGCCCAGTGCTGGCAGGTCACCAGCTGATCTATGCATTTCTGGTGCTCTAGAGAGGGCACAATGTGAAGTGTGTGCAGACTAACCTCAGTTTGATCAGTCAGACAAGTTTGAGCCTCCTTCTAGGCTGTAGTGTTTCCCCAGTGAGACAGCCTTGTAATCTTTCAGCCTGAGGGATATCCTGCTGTGGCAGCAGGCAGATGGAGCACACACAGGCAGAGAGCTGTCTGCTGACATGGGGGACACAGTCCCACATCCCTGGGTGGTCCCATATTACCCTGGGTGGCACAGTGTGTTGGGCACTGCTCTTCCCAGAACAGCACTTGCAGCACTTCACAGCATGGACTCAGATTTGCTTTGCTCATCATCTTGGCAAACCTCAAAGTTTTGGAGACTGCCATGGCTTAGTGCTTTGGCATGTCTGTAGCAGTGCAGGTGCACACAGGGAAACCCACTGGAGGTTTCAGTGCATCCTTGTGTTTTAGAATGTGCTATAGTGTGTTCAGGTGTAGGCCACTCACTCCAAGAAGGACATTGAAATGTTGGAGCAAGTCCAGAGAAGGACAATGAAGCTGGTCAGGGATCTGGAGAACAGCTCTTGTGAGGAGCAGCTCAGAGAACTGGGATTGTTTAGTCTGAAGAAAAGGAGGCTGAGGGAAGACTTCATTGCTCTTTGCAGAAGTGTTTAGCAAGGTGAGGGTTGGTTTATTCAACCAAGTAATAAGTGATAAGACAAGAGGAAATGGCTTCAAGTCGCACCAAGGGAGGTTTAGATTGGATATTGGGAAGAACTTTTGTCAATGAAAGGGTTCTCATGCATTGGGATAGTCTGCCCAGGGAAGTGGTGAAGTCCCCATCCCTGGAGGCATTTGTGAGTTGTCTAGATGTGGTGCTTGGGGGTATGATTTAGTTAAGGACTTGTCAGTGTTAGGTTAGTGATTGGACTCAGTGATCTTGAAGGTCTTTTTCAGTCTGGGCAATGCTGTGATTCTGTAATAATTGTGTCACTTGGTGTGTGTGGTAGTACAGAGTTAATACACCTAGAAGTGTGTGACAGACACTCTAACTAGAGGGTTCTTCGAGTTGCTCCTTTTCTTAGTTCAGATATTACTTTTCCCATGCACGTGAGTGAGCCACAAATGGGGATTTCCAGCCCCGTGGATGCACATGGACAGCCAGGCATGGGAACTGGGCTTTTCCTGCTCAAATGGCTCATGCTTGCTTTTTAAGCATAGTCAGTGCTGGTAGCAGATAGTGGGGCAGAGGAGGGAGCA
Organism: Tricholaema leucomelas; assembly: GCA_013400475.1. Classification (NCBI taxonomy): domain Eukaryota; kingdom Metazoa; phylum Chordata; class Aves; order Piciformes; family Lybiidae; genus Tricholaema lacrymosa; species Tricholaema leucomelas. Next base: position 27,359 of record WAAF01005021.1, on the reverse strand, counting down.
GCATTACAGTGTTGTTGAAAGTGGTTCAAAAAGATGCTAAGGGGTAAGCTTTCAGTTGTTCTGGCAAAGAATCTACAGCATTTTTCTGCAGCATTTGATGATTCTCCTGCTGCTGGCAGTTAAAATTGGGAGTGGCCAAAATTTTTCAGGCAGTTAAGGAAACTTCAAAGCCTAATTTAGAGCTCAGAGTTTGCTTTCATAATTAATATGTCTGTGGCATTTATTCTGGTAAATATATATGAATAAAGTAATTTGCAAATGCAAACAAATAGAGGGAGGCAAAGAATGTGATTGTGTCTTGGAGCCGATTCCTCCGGAAACGGTACGCAGATGTTAGCGGTTCTCATTTGCATGTTGAGTTGGTATTTACTTTCCTTTGGCTAACTCTACAAGATGAGCACTGCTTAAAATCGGTGGTGTATTGCTGGGCCTTCATTTGCTCTCTGCAACTTCAGCTTTGTCCTTTGTAGATAGTGTGAATTCGTGCTGCTAGGCTACGCTTTGAATATATAAAATGCAGAGAGATAACCTGCTCTGACAGGCAGAAAGTAAATGGTTTCCCCAGATCTCAGGCAGTTTAGACTCCTTTTATATATATATATAAAAGAAAGAAATTGCTTCTACTCTGTTTACCTTTTTCCCCCGAGGAGTAAACGTGAGGTGTAGGCATTGCATACTTTTCGACATGGCGCATTTGAGTTTTTTATTCATTGCAGCAACACGTAGCCCAGAAGTGAGGTTCCTGAAGGCGATTTGGTGGTGCAACATGCTGAACCTTGCCTTGTCAACAGGAGCATTCCTAGGACTTTATTCAATAGCATGCCTCATGTGAAATGGGAGCTTCACCGAGTGGTAATTCACGTTGTGTTGTGAAGATTAGGAGCAAACAGCAGCTTCTACTTAAGTATAAAACTTTAAAGCTAGAAGGAACATGAGAGAGTAGCTCTAGAAATGCAGCATTACCTGTGTATGAACTGGAACAGATGACACTTGGGACAAAACATCGACAGACATGAATTCATTTCAGATGTCCCACAGCCTTTTGATGTAAAAGTTGGCGATAAGAAAAGCTGAGAGTTAGTAGCAACCAAAGTATATTGAGATGTTGAGGTACTGGAAGGTGTCCAGAGAAGGGCGACAAAGCTGGTGAGAGGCCTGGAACACAAACCCTGTGAGGAGAGGCTGGGGGAGCTGGGGGTGTGCAGCCTGGAGAAGAGGAGCCTCAGGGCAGAGCTCATTGCTCTCTACAACTACCTGAAAGGAGGCTGTAGCCAGGTGGGGTTGGGCTCTTCTGTCAGGCAAGCAGCAACAGAACAAGGGGACACAGTCTCAAGTTGTGCCAGGGGAGATATAGGGTGGATGTTAGGAGGAAGTTGTTGGCAGAGAGAGTGATTGGCATTGGAATGGGCTGCCCAGGGAGGTGGTGGAGTCACCGTCCCTGGAGGTGTTCAAGCAAAGCCTGGCTGAGACACTTAGCACCATGGTCTGGTTGACTGGACAGGGCTGGGTGCTAGGTTGGACTGGATGATCTTGGAGGTCTCTTCCAACCTTGTTGATTCTGTGATTCTATTTGGAATTATTCAAAGAGCAGTGCAGGTAAGAAATCACTGTCAAATTACAGGGAAAATTGTTCAGTCCTTGACCAAGTATTCCTTGAGTTAGGTAGTTTGGAAGGTTATTTTGGCTCTCAAACTACCAAGGCAACACTGTTTTAAAGCATCTTGTGTCATCTCCCTGGAGATACTGAAGGTGAGGTTCAGTGGGGCTGTAGGCAGTCTGATCTACTTGAGGATGTCCCTGCTGACTGTGGGGGGAGTTTGACTGGATGACTTTTTGAGGTCCCATTCATCCCAGTCCATTCTATGATTCTATACTATAATTTCTCGGTATGAACTTGCCCAGCTAGAGCTAGCATAGCCCTCCTGAGGACCCTGGCAGTGGCTTATTTGGCTTGACTTGAACTCCTTCTTCACTGATAGGAAATTCTTAAGTGATGGAGCTGTATTCACATGGGCTTCTGTCTCCACACCACTCTTCTCATCCATTTACTGCTCTTAAATTCCTTCTTTAATTAATGCTGTACCATAAATGCTGCTACCACTCACCCTTTTGAGCAGAGCTGACGGTCTGGGTGTGACATGGGCAGAAAAGTTGATAATGTGAGATAAAAGCATGCAGTCAGCTTCACTGAAGTAGTAGAGGGGTTTTTAATGTAGTTTTTGTCCATGTTTTTGTTTTGGTGATTTTTTTATTCATGTTTTGGTTTTTTTTTTTTGGTTGGTGTTTTGGTTTGTTTGGGTTTTTTTCCTCATTTTTTTCACACTTCTGTGTTTTGGGTTTTTTTTTTTCTTTTTTGGCTTTTTTTTAACAAAGGCTTTTTTGTCTTTTTTTTTTCTGTGTGTTTTTTACGTTGTTTTTCTTTTCTTTTTCTTAATTTTTTCCCCTCATTTTGTTTTCATGTTTCTGTGTTTGTTTGTTGGGGCTTTTTTTCCTCCTTTTTGACTTTTTTTTTTTGTGCCTTTTTTTTAATATAG
>WAAF01005021.1:0-24770 GCA_013400475.1 Tricholaema leucomelas | reverse complement strand
TGTTTGGGTGTTTTTTTTTTTTCCCTCTATTTTCCCCCATTTTTTTCATGTTTCTGTGTTTGGTTGTTTGTTTTTTTTCCTTTTTTTAATGAATTTTTTTTCCATGTATTTTTTTGTGATTTTTTTTTTCATGTTTTGTGATTTGTTTTTTTTTCTCCATTTCCCCCCTTTTTTCCCCATGTCTCTGTGTTTGATTATTGTGTTTTTTTCTCTTTTTTTACTTTTTATTTTAATAAAGGCTTTTTTTTTCCGTATTTTTTTTACTGTTTGGGTTTTTTTCTATTTTTCTCCATTTCCCTCCCCCCTTTTTTTTCCATGTCTCTGTGTTTGTTTGTTGGTTGTTTTTTTTCCTCCTTTTTGACGTTTTTTAATAAAGGCTTTTTTTCCCTTGTATTTTTTTGTGGGTTTTTTTCATGTCTTAGGGACTTTTTCTATTTTTTTTCTCCATTTTTTCCCTCTTTTTTTTCATGTTCCTCTGTTTGGTTGTTGTTTCTTTTTTCTCCTTTTTGACTTTTTTTAATGAAGGCTTTTTTTTCCCATCTATTTTTTGTGGGTTTCTTTCTTTTTTATTTTTTCTCCATTTTCTCTCTTTTTTATTTTTTTCTCCATTTTCTCCCATTTTGTCATGTTTCTGTTTCTGTGTTTGTTTGTTGTTGTTTTTCTCCTTTTTGACTTTTTTAATAAAGGCTTTTTTTTCCATGTATTTTTTCTGAGTTTTTTTATATGTTTTTTTTTCTTTTTTTTTCTCCATCTTTTCCCCATTTTTTTCATGTTTCTGTGTCTGTATGTTGTGTGTTTTCCCCTTTTTGACTTTTTTTAATGAAGGCTTTTTTTTCCCATGTATTTTTTGTGTGTGTGGGGGGTTTCCTTCTTTTTTTTTTGCCTTTCTTTTTTTTCCTTCTTTTTTTTCCTTCTTTTTTTTCCTTCTTTTTTTTCCTTCTTTTTTTTCCTTCTTTTTTTTCCTTCTTTTTTTTCCTTCTTTTTTTTCCTTCTTTTTTTCCCTTCTTTTTTTTCCTTCTTTTTTTTCCTTCTTTTTTTTTCCTTCTTTTTTTTTCCCTTCTTTTTTTTTTCCTTTTTTTTTTTTTTTCCTCCATTTTTTCCCACTTTTTTTCATGTTTGTGTGTTTGTTTTCTTTTTGGCTTTTTTAATGAAGGCTTTTTTTTTCTTTCATGTAATCTTTTGTGGGGTTTTTTTTTTAATGTTTTGGTTTTTTTCTTTTTTTTTCTTTTTTTTTCCTCCATTTTTTCCATGTTTCTGTGTTTGGTTTTGTGTCATTTTTTCCCCTTTTTGGCCGTTTTTTTAGGCTTTTTTTTTTCACGTAGTTTTTGGGTTTGGGGGGGGGGGGGTGTGTGTTGTTTTTTTTGTTGTTGTTGTTTTTTGGGGGGTTTGGTGGGTTTTTTTGAGTAGTGTGATTGAAATTAGCTTCCGTGGCTTTGTGAAGCTGGATATGTGCTCGAAGTCCTATGGTAAAATTTCAGCTCCCATTTTCTGATATATGGGAAGAACTGTAGATTCAGGCATCCCTTGGGCATCAGCAGCTAGTTTACAGGACAAAAGGTTTTACAATCACCTGCCATTAAAATATCATGTTAATTAAAAGGGAAACCAAAATCACAGCCTCTGTATTTTCTCCAAGTGTTTGCAGGAATGCAGTTCGAAGCATATACATCTATATATGTTTTTAATCACTCTCTGTCGTTTGACGTGGTGTCTTGCCAAAAATGAAATCATTAATGAACTCCACAGGGTGTTTATGCAGATCCAAAGCTGCTCATTATGTCTATTTTTAAGTACTTTGCTGCGCGGAAGGCGAGAGGAATTTGTTGAAACCTGTAGTGTAAAACTTGTAATTCTGTTTGCTAACACTTGCAGAAGATTACCAGTGTGATCCCAGCCCCTTTGAAGTCAAGGGGAGTAATGGGATCATTAGCCTAGGAATTAGTAGGTGTTTTTCTGATACAATGCTCTACACCAGGCTTGGGAAAAGCTGCTCCTTTCCTCCCATCTCCTCCCGGGTGGGAAGTGCACATGGCAGTGCATGTGCATGGAGGTTGCTTTCTCAAGGCTGGCTTTTCCAGAGGCTGAAAGCTTGACCTCTTGAGCGTCCATCAAGTCTGTATGTCCGCAAACTCTGTGTCCCAGTTTGGGCCACCAGCTTACCCCATTCTAGGGGACAGAAACGACTCTTACCCCTTCCCAGGAGTAAGACTGAGGATACTGCACACTGAGTTGCCATCCCTGGAGGTGTTCAAGAAAAGCCAGGGTGAGGCACTTAGTGCCATGGTCTAGTTCACTGAATAGGGCTGGGTGCTAGGTTGGACTGGCTGAGCTTGGAGGTCTCTTCCAACCTGCTTGATTCTCTGATTGGAATTAGGAATAAATAGGAATCCTATTTACAAGAGCATATATACAAAAGGCAGTCAGGTAGAAGAGATACAAAACCCACTAGGCCCAAACTGGTCTTCTAGAATGCTCCACCCCTTCCACCCTCAGTCAGCCTGAGAGTAGGCTGAGAGCACCCTCCTCCAGCTGGGGCCTTCAAGGCCTCAGTGGCTGAATTCCTGCCCACCAACTCCCCCACCCTCAGTCAGCCTGAGAGTAGGCTGAGAGCACCCTCCTCCAGCTGGGGCCTGCAAGGCCTCAGTGGCTGAATTCCTGCCCACCAACTCCCCCGCAAACCGGGAGATAAGAGCGCAATGTTTTCAGAGAGGAGAAGTGGAAGCAAGAAAGGTAGGGAAGAGTAGAAGGGGGTGAGATCAAGCCAGGCACTCTCTTTTGAGCTGTGATACCAGAGAACGGAACAGAATAATGATATTACAATATCCTGGGATGAGCAGGGTGACCTCTGTCCCTATGGTTTTGTTGAAGGGGGACCCAGGATCCTTCAAACTACCACACTCTGTCACTGGGTCGTTTTACAAGAAATAATCCAAGAGCTTCTCCTTCCCCTTAGAGCCATTTTTCTGGACTGCTGCTTTTGTGCGTGAAAGGTGCACAGAGAGGTTGTGGAGTCTCCTTTGGAGACTTTCAGAGCCCACCTAGACACGTTCCTGTGTGTTTTTTCACCAGAAAAGGTGTTCTGTGAGCCTCTCTGTTCCCGAGCAGGAGCACAGTAGGGTTATGGATTTACAAACATCGTCTTAAAGCTGCCTAAACAAAGGGGCAACAGAGGCAAATGCAAGTGCAGGTTTTCATACGAGAAGGAAGAAAGAGCCTCCTGTTGCAGTGAGATACAGACGCAAAAAAATAAGGTTAGACGTGCGTGCAGGAGCAAAAGAGTTCCATTTGCTGCTGGTGTTTGGTTCTCTACGGGTATTTAATGAGTTTTGCTGAGACATGCTCCCCATTGTAAAATAGTTCTGGAGCTGACAGACTTTGCTCAAGGCAAATTCTTTTCATTAAAAAAGGATTTAACTAATTAGACCCGACCGTCAACTGACAGGTTAATTGATAAGGGAAGTGGGCCCAGTAACCCAGAGGTGAGATTACATTGTGATTTTGAATCTTTATAGTCTCTGTTTCCGCTGGAATGTCAGAAAAATCACAGTGGCTTTCTTGCAAGGCACAGTGTGTGAAAAGATTTGCAACAATAAAGCTGCGGTTCCCTAAAATTTCTTTTTCAAAGTAAAGGTCTGATCCAGTAAATTTGTTCCTAGATAAGGCTCACTGAAGCCTATTTCAGAGAGAGCTTTGTGCATCTCTATGCTTGGGCTCACAGATAGTTCAGGTGGGGCTGGTGGGGAGGTTATCTGTGAATTCTTTAGTTTTAAATTAGCTGAAATAAAACTTAATGCATCATCTGAGGGTCACAGAGCACTGGAACAGGCTCCCCAGAGAGGTTGTGGGGTCTCCTTCTCTGGAGACTTCCAAGGCCTGCCTGGATGTGTTCCTCTGTGATCTGTGTTAGATAGGATTGTCCTGCTCTGGCAGGAGTGTTGGACTCCATGATCTCCTTGGATCCCTTCCAACCCCTAACATCCTGTGATCTTCCTTTTAGATGTTGAAATAAGCAAACCCTTGACCAATAAGCATTAGTTGTGGAACCAGTCTGTTCTGATAATTGGATTTTTAAAGTGAGAATGTGCTTGGTGGTTGGTAGGAAGGTAAGGGAAGTACAGGGAGACTGGCTGAATCTGTGCTGGGACCTGCAGATGGATCTGGGCTCAAATGAAATCCTTTTCCAAATAAATCTAGTGATCAGGAATAAGAAAGAGGAAGACTTCTGGTCGTTATTCGTTCAGCCATGTTGAATGTATATTTTGTAGGGTAGAAAGATAATAATGGAAAGATAAATAGGACAGGGTCTGGGTCACCGTCCCTGGGGGTGTTCAAGGAAAGACTGGCTAGGGCACTTAGTGCCATGGTCTAGTTGACTGGATAGGGCTGGGTGCTAGGTTGGACTGGATGATCTTGGAGGTCTCTTCCAACCTGGTTGATTCTATGATTCTATGGCAAACCAACTGTCTTGGCCTCCACCCAAGACCACTCAAGCTGTAGGAGGAGACTGTGGTGGGTAAAAGCCACTCGTCCATATTTTGCACTTTGCTTTGTACAGGTTTATCCTTAGATGTGTCATTAACTTCCTTTGTACAGGTGGGAGTGGCTTTGAGTTCACGTAGGGAAGATTTAGACTGGAGATTAGGAAGAGATTCTTTATAGTGAGGGTAATGGAACAGGTTGCCCAGAGAGGCTGTGGATGCCCCCTCCCTGGAGGTGATCAAGGCTGGATTGGATGAGGCCTTGAGCAACCTGGGCTAGTGGAAGGTGTCCTTGCCCCATGGCAGGAGGTTGGAAGTGGATGATCTTTCAGGTCCCTTCCAACCCAAACCATTCCATAAATCTAGGTACTATCTAGGCACAAGAGAGGCTGGCTGGCTTTGTGTTAGGCAAGAGCTGTCAGGCCAGTGTCAGATCATGGGAAGGAATTCAGAGAAGCTACTGTGCAGAAGGGTCTCTAGTGTTGTGCTGCTGTAGAAATCTGAGCCTAGTTTACAGCTGGGTTTTGGCAGTCTTTCTGAGGAAAATCACTAGTATGAAGAAACATGTTTCCTGGTAAGCCCAGAGCACCATGTCGCTCATCAGGTTCAAAGGAAGACATTTCAACTGCTATAAATGCGGTGATTTACACTTGCTAATAATAACTGTAACTATAATTTGGGGGGGTGTGAGTCCTAAGGATTTATAATAAGGGTTGTTTTCATTGGCATGCTAATAGCTGACTGTGAGAGCTGAGATGTTTCTGTTACAATCCTTTCCTCTTGGATAAAATTAGGTGCATGGATTGCATATATCAGTATAATCAACCCTGCTAAGATGTCAAAACATAAACCTAAACTCATCTTGTTTTCCTTTTATTTTTTTTTCTCCTCCTTGTGCTCTGTCTAAAATAAATAACTGGAAATAACTGGATGAATAGAATCTATTCCAAAGGAAGAAAAATAATTGCCTGCAGACTTGCCAAATTGCATCCTGATGTGAATTGCAATGGACAAATTATAATCTTTTCAAACAAGGAAAGAAAGGATGGAGTCTGTAAGTGACCCTTCCCTGGTAGGCACAGTCAAAATGAAACTAAACTTGGCAAGTGATTTGCACTCACATCAGGGAAGAGTTGGTCCCCAGGTCATCCTTGAAAGACATTAACTTATCAGTGAGAGGAAAATAGCTTGCCATGCAGGCTGATGGCCTGGGGTTGAACAGAAGGTAGTCTCAAGTGCTATCAGCTTTGTGCACACCACAAGCTTCCTATTCCAGCACTTAAGGAAAAAACCCAAACCAAACAACCAGAACAAAGCAGTTACAATACAAAGCACGATGGAGGAGGGAAACCCTACCAAGGGAGTCTCATCTTTGCAGGGTTGGTCTTGCAAAGACATTTTAAAGAGTGATGCTGGTAGGGATGGCCCCATCAGCAAGATCTCAGTATCGGGCTTCAAGAAGCTCGGTATTGTCAGCTCTCTGTGACCAAGCTTCTTTCTTTGGCCCTGCCAGGCTGCAGGTTTTGTAAACGGTTGCAGTCTGCTCTTGGTTATTTAAGAGTGCCATGGTGCAGTTATGTGTATCAGCCAGTCTCTGGGCTCTGCCTTGGTTTACTTTCGGTACATGCAAAGCAGTTTCAGGACCTGCTTTTGTCATGTCACAGCAATATGGGGTAGCTGCATGCCTTTGGGAACTCCAGTGAGTGGGCAGGTGGTTACCTGAAGAGAAATGATTTCCATCATGTGTTTTAGGTTTGCTTGCGTCCTTTATCTTGTTTTGAGTATTGGAGTTAGCTCTCTGGTACTCAGCACGCTGCAGTGCAGAGGGATGGGGGTAACTGGAGATGTTAACTTACAGGAGGTCCTTTACAACAAGGTGAGAACCGTAATGCTTAATAATACTAAGAGTAAAGGGTCATTTTTAACTCCAGAAAATACCAATGAAGAAATTAATCTTTCATTTTCAGATGGGAGTGTGAAAATTTGCTCTGCAAATTATATGCAAAGCCTTACCTTGCACCCAAGGAATACGAATGGTTGTCTGGTTCAGGAACAGTGTGGCCAGTAGGACTAGGGAGGTTATTCTTCCCCTGTACTCAACACTGGTCAGGCCACACCTTGAGTACTGTGTCCAGTTCTGGGCTCCTCAATTCAAGAGAGGTATTGAGGTGCTGGAAGGTGTCCAGAGAAGGGCAACAAGGCTGGGGAGGGGCCTGGAACACAAACCCTATGAGGAGAGGCTGAGGGAGCTGGGGTTCTTTAGCTTTGAGAAGAGGAGGCTCAGGGGGGGACCTCATTGCTGTCTACAACTACCTGAAGGGTGGTTGTAGCCAGGTGGGGGTTGGTCTCTTCTGCCAGGCAACCAACAACAGGACAAGGGGACACAGTCTCAAGTTGTGCCAGGGGAGATATAGGGTGGATGTTAGGAGGAAGTTGTTGGCAGAGTGTTAGGTGGAAGTTGTTGGCAGAGAGAGTGATTGGCATTGGAATGGGCTGCCCAGGGAGGTGGTGGAGTCAGCATCCCTGGAGGTGTTCAAGAAAAGACTGGATGAGGCACTTAGTGCTATGGTCTAGTTGACTGGATAGGGCTGGGTGATAGGTTGGACTGGATGATCTTGGAGGTCTCTTCCAACCTGGTTGATTCTATTCTATTCTATTCTGGTTTGGTTTTGTATTTTGAATCATTGTCTATGTTATTTTACAGCCTTCTGCTGTAAAATATAAGAACACTGCAAGGGAAATACAGTGCACAGTGTAGCATCAACTGTATGTGGGGGGAAAAGGCAAAAATAAACAAACTCCAAAGATAACAAACAAAAAAAAAAAAAAACCTCAAAGTGTTGCAACTCACCTGTAGAAAGGATCCTGGTCTTAAGCCAAAACATCTCAATGAACACAGTAGCTTCTGCAGCACCTGCAGTGCATGGGGGCGCTTGCTGATTGAATGGAACATCTCTCTCGAAAGGAGAGTCTGAGGGAGCTGGGGCTCTGCTGCTTGGAGAAGAGGAGACTGAGAGATTACCTCCTCAATGTTTGTAAATATGTAAAGGTGAGAGCCAGGAGGCTGGAGCCAGGCTCTGCTGGGTGATGCCGGATGACAGGGCAGAGGGCAATGGGTGGAAGCTGAGACATAGGAAGTTTCATGTAAACATGAGGAGGAATTTTTGATTCCTTCAAGAACAAAAATTATTTTTCTTATATTTAAAACATATTCATTCTTACCTCACCTATTTATATAGCCATGCACATTCACACATGGGTCCTTCAGTTTAAAAGGATGTTGAAAGACTCAAATATGTCCAGAGAAAGGCAACAAGGATGTTGAGGGGTCTGGTGCAGAGCCCTGTGAGAGTTGCTGAGGGAACTGAGAGTGTTTAACCTGGAGAACAGGAGGCTCAGGGGGGACCTTATCACTGTCTACAACCACCTGACAGGAGCTTGTAGCCAGGTGGGTTTGGTCTCTTCTCTCAAGCAACCAGTGACAGAATGAGGAGACACAGCCTCAAGCTACACCAGGGGAGGTTTAGGCTGGATATTAGGAAGAAATTCTTCACAGAGAGAGTGATTGGCATTGGAATGGACTGCCTGGAGAGGCAGTGGAGTCGCCATCCCTGGAGGACTGGATGTGGCACTAAGTGCCATGATTTAGTTGATTAGATAATGTTGGGCATTAGGTTGGACTTGATGATCTCGAAGGTCTTTTCCAACCTGCTTGATTCTGTGATTCTGTGTCCTGAGCCTTTGACTACTGAAAGTGATGAAGTCTGATGTTTGTTTTTGTTTGTGGGGTTTTTTTTGTTGGTGTTGTGTTGGTTGATTTTGGCTGTAGTTGTCCATACTGACTTCCTGACCTCTTGCAGAGAAAGCAGGTCAGTCTTACAGCCTTTGTTGTAACTCAAATGTTCTCTGATATTTAATCAGCTTATTTAATACTGTTACTACCCTTACACATTGTGGTCTGTTTAGATGTATCCTCAAAATGTGCAGCCAAAACACCTTCTATCAGAGGGCTTTAACTCTAGCTCAGTTTTAGTGGTGTAAGTAAGTTGCTAGGTCTTCCATTAACAGAAGCTGAAAGTCATAAACCAAGCTGGAAGGTTTTTTATCAAATTGAGTTATCTAAAAACTAATCTTGAACTTTGTATTGTGGTTGTTTGTGAGGGCAGTGCTACCCTGGGAGATGACGCTGGATAGAGGAATGAAGACAGGAAAATAAAGGAGTGAATCCTTCCAGCCCAGGCTGTGAGCAGCATAGACAAAGGATGATTCAAAAGGTTGTGTTCTACTGTAAAATATATATGCTGGTCTGGTGAGAAACAGCATCTCTATATCCATGGCAGATTCTAGCATAGCTGTGATTGCTTTTTTGTCTCAGGAATATTAAATGTCATTGAATCAACTTGCTCTAGAAGGTGGTAGTGGTACTGCAAGCATTTTCTGAGGAAAACACGAGCTGCAGAGGTTTATTAATAGGATGTAAACCAATTATTTGTTTGTGTGCTTTCCCCCCCTCAGGAATCTTTTCCTTTATGTTTTCTAAATAATACAAGACAACCTTGGCAGCCGAATCCCTGCAGTTGTTAATGTCAGATTGTTATCAGGTTTGGCAGTGATTGTTTTCTAATAATAGGTATGTTTTTCCCTGGCTGCCCATGTCAGAGTGACAGTTTGCTGAAGCTCAATGCAAGATTTAAGAACAAAACCAAACCAAACAAAAAAAAACCCAGTACCTGCCATTTACATCCCTGAAAATAAATGATCTAGTTAGTGCAGATCTTGATTTGTGTTGTCTATCCACCTTTTAGTTATCTGAGAGAAGGATTTCCATGAAGCATGTGAGAGATCAGGTTGGATTTCTTCCTGTTTTGTAGTTCCTGTTCATGTTCGGGCTTGAATAGTAAGTTTCCTACCCTCCCAGCAGAAATGCTGATGAAAATCATTTCAGATATGGTCTTATTTGTAAGGTTTGTTGAGATGTTTCAATTTAATAAGCTTCACACCAACCTAGTTAAGTGATAGTATCTTCTCTGAGATGAGAGTGGTAAGCAGAGGCCCATCAGTGGGAGTGCCCGGTGCAAGGTCTCAGAAGTCAGCATGTGCCATGATGCTGATTCTCCTCCTTCTCCAGGGAAGCTTTGTCAAAGCTCAGAAAAGGGTCCACATTTCTGACTTGTCTTGTTTCCTACAGTGTGTTTGTGTCCCTGCTACTCTGACCCAAATCGGTGCAATATTAAAAGCCTTTCTGCCTGGCAGGTTCCCTTGTTTGGATGCCAAGTTGTCCAAGGAACCAGAAGGAAATGATTCTGTCTTGCATCTTCAGCCAATGTGACACTGCAAACGCAACAGCTGTCAGGACCTAAACCCAAACATCAACTTTTCTCCACACCAGCCTGTTTTCTAAACAAAGCTCTCCCATTACCCACTATTAACCATCTCCCGGAGGAGCCCCATCTTCCCCCCAGCGGCTGTCTCCTTCTGAAGTGAACAGGAAAGATGGACTGAGTCTGATCCCGGGGGAGGATTAACAACCTGCAATGTGTCACATCAGAGAAGAAAGGGGGACATTTAAAGCTCCTCTCATCTGTTATGGCAACAAAACACAACAGAAGAACTAGCTGATTACCGAACACAGCACAACTCTTTTCAGAAAGGGATTAAGTAGCTGAATGCACTTTTTGAGGCTGAAAGTGATAGGCTGTTAAATATAACCCTTTTAGACTATTTCTTCCTGGGGATTATTTTGGACAAGCACTGTGACCCCGGATCAGTGCACATCCCTTGATGCTGAAAGTATTAACTAGGAACAAGAGCAGTGAGCAAGCACAAGTTACCCTGGGTTGTTTTTTGCTTTATCAGTCTTCATCTCAAGATTACTCAGAAGATCCTCTTGTCTTGTCCCTGTGATACTCTTAGCTGGAAGATTAGCTCTCGTTAAATTTCTAGATTGATTTCAGTCTGTGTGCTTTGCTTTAATTTATTTGTGTGTGTTGACATTTAAAATCTGGAAGACAGTATATTCCATTCTTAAAAAGGAAAAAGAGATTCATTTAGTGAAGGTGTATTTTTTTGCTGGGTGAGAACATAGGATGTTTGGCAATGAGGAGGCTACGCATGATAGACCAGCCCCAGCTCCTGGCCTTAATGATGTCTGACTGCAAACTGGTGTGGGAAGGGGCTGTCGGCAGGTTATAGGAGAATCCCTTATTTCAAGAAAATAGCACAAGTGGAGAAAGTACATTTTTCTTGTTGTGATTTTGTTTGCTGTGTTTTTTGTCTATCAAATAATAGCAAATTATGATGCTTATTTAGCTAGACCACTTGGTGCCATGGTCTAGCCTTGAGCTCTGTGGTAAAGGGTTGGACTTGATGATCTGTGAGGTCTCTTCCAACCTTGGTGATACTGTGAGACTGTGATTTAGGTGAAACCCCTCACTCTGAAAATCTTTTGCTTGACTGAGTGGTTCTCTTGTTCCTAATACCTGAAATTGGAGTTCAGGAACAGATATCCAGGGGACAGAAATATTGGAAACTTTGCCCACGCCTTCCTTCAGACTCTGTGAAAGCTGCTGAGCTCTCACCACAGAGCTCCCACTGCACTTGGGAATACAGTATAGCCTAGAAGACAACTCTAATCAGCAAACCTGAAGGAGAATGCAGTGAGTTCGCTGTTACATCAGAAAAGCATTCCTAACCTGTTACTGCTCAACGTTCCCTGGTATTCAGACTTGAAGTGCTTGCAGATACCTGCATGCAGCTTCCTAGGGCTGGGCATGGGCTGGGTAGGATGTTCTTGTTGCCTTTACCAGCCTCAGTGTCTGATCTGGCAGAACAGACCTGAGGCTATTTAGGATGGGAGGAGAAGGAGGAGACCACTTTAGGCTGAACCCAGTTGTATACTGACTTAGCTTCAGCTCTCATTGGCTTCTGTAGCCTATCCAGTTTGAACATAAAATTGGGGTGGGGGAAGGACAGTGTTGGAAGTGATACCTGGTTCAAGCAGTGTATTCCACCTCAGCAAACACTGGTATCTCAGCTGCATCTGCCCTGTGTGAATGATTTACCAAAGTGAAGAAAAGAGCAGCTTCATAGCATAGCAGAAAATACTTCCCTCTGTGGGTGACCACCTAAACCTTGCAGACAGCAGCAGAGAGCACTTGAGACTGCAGCTTTTACTACCAGGGGAGAATGCAGGTGGGGGTTCTGCTATTCATGAGGGTGGCGTACACGTTTGGAGTAGTCTGAAGCTGTGAACCCACAGCTATCATGCTGCAGGATCTACAAACACAACAAGGCAGGTGTTTCCATTTCTGCCTTGGCGCTAGGTCACTGCAGACTAGAAGAAAGTTAGAGGAACCACAACAGATTCAGAGTGAGATTTATGTATACCTCCAGTTTTAGAGTCTGGTGGCAAAACCAGAAGGGCTCCAATTATGAGGTTTTGATCAGCCAAGATGAAATCACTGTAGGAAAAAGATAAAGAGACATGAAAGCATTACCTGGGATACCGATTTTTTTAATCCATATCAAGAAGTGTGATGGTTATTCCTGGGGAACCTTGGGCATTCTTGTTGAAACCTGGCTTGCTTAAGGCCTGCTGGTGCTTGTGCCAAATGACACCAATTGGATGCTGACATTTCAGAGTGGTACTTTCGAGCCAGTAATTAGTTGGGGGGATCCTTTGGAGGTGTAGAACTTGTGTGGATGGTCTAACATTTTGTATGCTAAAAGACTAAGATGTGGAGTGGACACTGTTCACACACTGTGGTGTTATGCAAGTGGATGTTTCAGAAGTCATTGGAGATGTCCCTGCTCACTGCAGGGTGGTTGGGCAAGATTTATAGATTCATAGAATGGGTTACGTTGGAAGGGACTTGAAAAATCATCTAGTTCCAACCCCCTTGTCCTGGACAGGGAGACCTTCCACTAGCCCAGGTTGTTCAAGGCTTCATCCAACCTGACCTTGCACACCTCCAGGGAGAGGGCATCCACAACCTCCCTGGGCAACCTGTTCCAGTGTCTCACCACCCTTACTGTCAAGAATTTCTTCCTAATCTCCAGTTTAAATCTGCCCTCCTCGAGCTCAAATCCATTCCCTTTTGTCCTGTCACTACAAGTCCCTCCCTAGCTCTCCTGTAGCCTCTTTCAGTGACTGGATGGCAGCTCTAAGGTCTTCCTGGACCCTTCTCTTCTTCAGGCTGAACAGCTCCAACTCTCAGCCTGTGCCTGTGGGGNTGGAAGGGACTTGAAAAATCATCTAGTTCCAACCCCCTTGTCCTGGGCAGGGAGACCTTCCACTAGCCCAGGTTGTTCAAGGCTTCATCCAACCTGACCTTGCACACCTCCAGGGAGAGGGCATCCACAACCTCCCTGGGCAACCTGTTCCAGTGTCTCACCACCCTTACTGTCAAGAATTTCTTCCTAATCTCCAGTTTAAATCTGCCCTCCTCGAGCTCCAATCCATTCCCTTTTGTCCTGTCACTACAAGTCCCTCCCTAGCTCTCCTGTAGCCTCTTTCAGTGACTGGATGGCAGCTCTAAGGTCTTCCTGGACCCTTCTCTTCTTCAGGCTGAACAGCTCCAACTCTCAGCCTGTGCCTGTGGGGGAGGTGCTCCAGCTCTCTGGTCATCTTTGTGGCTCTCCTCTGAACCCATTCCAGTAGCTTCATGTCCTTTTTATGCAGTTTGATGACTTTTAGGGGTTCCTTCCAACTCGATGCATTCTACAGTTCAAAGATGGCATGCCAGGAGCTTGGGTGATAAACATGAAGCTGAGCATTTATTGTCCTTAAGGGCTCACTGGTATCTTTTAGAGCTGCTGAGTGTAGCTGCTGGTTCAAAGTCAGGCATCAATACATTCATTGCCTCTTGTAGTTTCAAGCAGAGAGTACTTAAAGTGGAAAAACCCTGCAGTGATTCAGCCACAAAATGGTTGTGCTTAGCCCATGTCTGAAGCACATCTTCACCAAAGCATAGGTGTGCATTATGTCCTTTTGCCATGACTTCCTGGTTACTTAAACAGCTCAAAATCAGTTCAAAATACTGTTTGATGTGATTTTGAAAAGCTACTCTTTACTATGAAAACCTATAAAATGCAGAATTTAGTGATAACAGCCAAATGTGTAGCCCTGGAAGGAGTTGGCATCTCAGCTGCTTTACTCTTACATCTTTTGCATCGTTAGTGGAGCTCAACAACAGACTCTTGTCTGCTATTAGAGAGGCCCTTGCCACTATTAAGAAAAACTGAGTTACTGTGAAGTGGTAATAAGATGTAGCATTACTGCCTTTCATGATTTTATCAGGAGTCTCATGCTTTATTTATTTAGTTATTTTTTAATCTTAGATCCTGGAGTAATATCATGGCATGAAAGACACTCCCTTTCATGAGGCTAAAAAATGAAATGCAAATAAGAGAAACTCTTGAATACACATGTCATGCATATTTATGTTTTTAAGCAGTTTCATAGGAGGGAGGCTTTGGCTGGTGGTGGTTTGTGTACTTAAGGTTGGAAACACTACAAAGTTTTGTCAAGCTGTGAGAAGCAGTGAAACGGATCACACAGGCAGAGCTTTACACCTTGTGCATGTTTGCCCTTGGTTAAGTGGAGTCTCTGTGTCTTGGGTAGCTTCCTTTGTGTCTTACACATCTAGGACATTGTGTGTGTGTCACTGCTGTGGCTGCAGCTGATTTGTTGAGGCTCTTCCTTCTCTCACAGCCTCGTTGCTCCTACAGCCTGGCCAGCCCTGGGCTGCCTCACCATTGTTGCCCAAGGAGCTGTGTGGGAATAGCAATCACACATTGGCCACTGTTTCCATCAGCACAGGTGCCCTCAAGTAGCTTTTCAAGCTTGTCCCAAACACAGCCAACTGTAAAAGCAGAGGTGCACTGGTGCCCGATAAATGGCATCTGGTCTGTCGCTCTGCCAGCACAGACCAACTTCTGCCCCAGCCTCTGGCAGAGGCTACTGGGGGGATCACAGCTCTGGGTACTCCTGGAGGCTGTACCCTCCTCCTAGGGTGACAGACCGGGCTGGAGAGCTAAATAAATATTTACATCAGAATTAACTGACCTGGTGTACATCCCCTTCTGCTGTCCCACTGAGCAAAGGGCCTGGGACAGCTCAAGGTAGCTCTTGTGGCTACAGGACGCTGAATACATCCTTGTCGTGAGAACATTTCCAGGCATCTTTGCATGCTGTAGATATGTTGGTGTGCACTTGGAGTATTTCCTTGGTCTCTGTTTCAGTGCTTAGTCACAGAGAGCAAGGAAGGTAGATCCTTGTCCCTAAACAGCAACAGGGAAGCAGGACTGCAGTGCATTTTTGTCACTGGAGTAGGCCAGCAGTCCTCTTTCAGAGGCCCTTAGCCTGGAGAGAGAGAGACCCATACAGTACAAAGGGATCCATGTTTGTTCATTCCTCCTCATTGTCCTCCACAGCTGAATATGAATTCTCTGCTTTGGAAAGGAACATCACTGACATGAATAATCACATTCTGTCAGGGATTATAGCGGGTTGTTAGCACATCCAGTGAATAAACAAAGTGAGACATGTTGATACTGCTGCTGTGCAGAAAATGCATTTTCTCCATCAGACCAGTAGTAATACTGCCAGAAACAACTCCACTGCAGCTACTACCATCGCTACTAAACTTAAGTGGTGCATATTGTATTAAATCTGGAGTGGTGGGAACAGAGTAATCACACAAAGCATTTTCTTGAAGGTTTTGGGTTGCATTGGCACCACATTGGTGAGCGCTGAGATAAAAGGCCAGCCTAGAGCACCCTGTAGGAACTAAGCCATCCCTGTGATGTGCAGCCCCTTATTTAAGTAAATCTAACAGCTTCTTGGCTTTGAACAAGAGCTTTTTTCCCCCTCCTTGGTGGTTTCTTTAGATAATTTCAAGCTCATATGTAACTGCTGTGATCCAGTGTCTTCTGGGCAAAGGTGGTTAGAAAACCATGGTGAAAAATGTTGGCTTCTAACTGTTGGAAAGACTTTGCTTTGCAGAGCTGTGTGTGTATCTGATGTGTGACAGTAGCAAAACAGATCCTGGAGAATGCTACTCTGTCTTTGTTGAAAGTTGAGCAGTGATGTGGCCAAGTGGATTGTGAAAGCACAGTTACGTGGGTTACTGAAGATGAGGAAAGAACACTGAGCACCGGAGTGTGAGGGCAAAGCCAGCCTAGTAGACCAAGCAACGGCAAATGAGGCTTTGCATTAACAACTTCAGTCAGGCCTTCTGGAGGAGTGAACTGATCATTAATAGACCTGGCTTCTAAATCGACTGAGGTGGCTCAGTGAAATGGCCTGTGGGCAGCTCAGTAGGTATTTATGTTCAGTGCACTGTAACAGTTCAAAAAGATGTAAATAATTAAAGGCTGACGAAAAGCTTAGAGACCAGAATAGCACACACTGCTGTTGTTTGAAGCAGATGCTCAAGGACTTGCTGCTTTCATTGTGCTGTCCCCCAGAAAACAGCTGAAGTGAGGATTTGTCAATGACCAGTGGAGATGCTTACACATCTGGAAAGGCTACAGTATGACAGCAGGCTGGAGAGACTGGAACTGGGTGTGTGGGGATAGAGAAGACATCAGAGTCGATAACAGTAGAAACAGCAGCTGAAGTAATCCATCTCCTTCCTACATGGTATGAGCCCAGGACATGCGTGGCACAATCCATTTGGGGCTGGTCATGTTCTCACCATAGATTCATAGAATAGTTCCTGTTAGAAGGGACCTGAAAGATCATCTAGTTCCACCCTCATCTACAATGGGCAGGGACACCCTCCACTAGCCCAGGTTGCTCAAGGCCTCATCCAACATGGCCTTGCACACCTCCAGGGAAGGGACATCCAAAACCTCCCTGGGCAACCCGTTCCAGTGTCTCACTGTCCTCACTGTCAAGAATTTCTTCCTAACATCCAGTCTAAATCTTCCTTTCTTAAGTTTCAATCCATTCCCTCTTGTCCTATCACTACAAGCCCTTGTAAAGAGTCCCTTCACCACATGATGGACAATTGAGTTGAGGGGTTCAATGACACAAAACAGCCTGGGAAGCCTGGTTGTGGACCACAGTGTAGGTGAGTCTGGCTAGAAAACCATGGAGGAGAAGGAGGGAGGGAGGTAGTTTAGCACCTGCATTTTTCTTCACATTTCCAAAACTCCCAAGAGCATCACTGCTGTGCCAGCACCAAGGATATCCCACAGGGTGGGAGATCCAGTCCAAACCTTACTCTGAGAAGGAGCTTGAGGCAGCATTGGGCTTTCCTTTCCTGTCCCCTGTACACTGTTGTTCAGATCTGTGTTCTAGGGATATCCATGTTGCAGGCACCACTCTAGGGGTGTGGAATTCAAATCAGCCCCTTGTGAACAGCTGATGTGTATCTTCTTGCCACTGGCTCTGTGGCCCAGTCTTGATTTTGCTGTGCTCTGTCTCAGTGGAACAACATAATAACCTTCTTTCCAAGCACTTCATGGGTTTTTTTTTTTGTTTTCTTTTATGTGCAACAAAGATAGACTTTCACTCAGTACTTTGTAGAATCATTTAATGCTCTTTGTTTTTAATCTGCTGTGTGATTAAAATAGATTAATGTTGTAGTAACATAAAAACCCTCGGGGGGGGTTTGTTCTCTTTGTAAATATTCTCTAGAATCTCTTCTGTCTTCTAAACTGTGTAGGGAGAGTACTTAATGGGACCAAGGGAGAAGAGAGACACATTTTAAACTTAATAGAAGAGTTTAATTTTTAATAGGTTTCATTTGTGGGTAGAGTATTCATACTGGAGTGGAAATTAAAGTGTCTGGATGCTTTGTGTGTAAGCTGTTGGAGAGTCCGTAAGGCAGTGTGCAAGTGAAAATCGTTCTTCCCTTTTTTATCTGATCTTAAAAATGTGAAATTACAGAAGCTACTGACTGGTATCATTCAATGATATTTCACCTGGGTTTGCAGACTCCACCTTCTGAGTTTTCTTCAGCTGCTGGAGGGAGGTTTTACTCTGCAGAGAGCAGTGATCTCCCCTCCTCCAGCAGGTCTCTTGTTTGTTCCCGCATGGATCTCTGGAGGGCTGTGCAGAGGATGAGAAGTTATTACAGGAATTAAGTCACTTACAGTATGTTGCTGGCCATATGGACAAGTGAGAAGCAGTTAATGGAGCTGCATGTGCTGCGCTGGGTTTTATTCACATCCAAGTAAATGATCTCTTGAAATCTATGGGTGAGAAGGGTAAAAAAGAAGCATTCATAAATGTTCTCTGGTCTGTCTCTGGGAGAAAGGTTCTACTGTTTTCTTTCATCATTAGGGAGATTTTTAGTTTGCATTATTGTCTAATACCAGGCTTTGATCACATCAGCTCCAGGAGGAGGTGTGTGGCTCAGCTGTACGTAGCTCCTCTAGTGCTTCATGCACTGCTTATGCAGAGGCTTGCCTGTGTCACACACCCCTTGTGAGGAAGACTTCAACTGTCAAACTATCAAAATAGAGACCTCTTGCACATTTGATCACCGCTGCCATCTGTGGAAGAGTGTTGAGGTTTGAAGTGCCCTTTTCTAGAGCAACTTGCCCTCTGCAGAACTGGCTCTTGATGGCCACACTGGGTTGCCAGCAAAGGGAGCTTGACGTGGCAAGTGCAGGCAAGCTGGCTGGATTAGTTAGTGGCTAGACTTCTGGGTCTAAATCACAAGTTTATTTGATTTCTTTGGTGGAGCTTTTAAGCAGCCAGTGCTTCAGGTTTTGCTGTACATAAAGAGGGGGCTGGCAAGAACCCCCTTTACAGCTAATGACCCTTCTAGCAGCTACAGCCACAAACGGTAGCAATCCCTCCTGCACTGCACACACAGTTCCAGGTCTGTGAGATTAGTTTAATGCCTCAGCTTTATCTTGGCATTGCGAACTGCTTTCTGTCTTCATGTGGAAGCATCAGAATGTCCTCAGGCTCTTTTGTAAGATTAAGAGCTTCCCTCAGCATCCTGACAAGGAGGAAATTTAAGGAACAAGAGTATTTAACTTAAAGCTAATCTGGTCTTTGTGAAAGCAGGAGGATTAGAACATTAAGTTTGTCCTATCTGGCAGGTTTATGCCACTGATGGCACTGATGAAGGAAATGCTGTAGAGAGGTGAGCTGGAGATTGATAATGTGCTTGAGCTAGAAGGAAGAAACAGGCATTTGCAAGACACTGTCTGCAGGTTTTGCCAAGCAGCCAATTTCTTTGAGTCCACACATGAGCTGCAGTGTGGATGTGGGACTGTTCTGTGTGTCTGTGCACCTCTTAAAGGAAGAATTTCTACCCCTGCCTTGTCCTCATTGGAGTGGCACGTGAGCATCCAACTCTGAGCAATGCCAGTGTATTCCTCCTTTACAGCATCTCCTCCTGAACATATTTCCTGGGCCTACAGAGTTTTGTGTCTCCACAAACCTGTATATCTCCAAACTTGCTTTGTATCTAGAATTCAGCTTTAAGCCTCACTCAGAGAGCAGTTAACTTGGGAGAAAATGCATCATACCTTCATAGTGGCACTACCTCATTCCTCCTGAGTCCAAGCTGTTAACTGTTTTCAACAGTTTCCAGTAAAACTGATGACTGTTGGTAAACGTTAAACCATCTTTGGGGGCTTTATCCTCCCTCCTGGTCAGAAACAAACTATAAGTAAGCTTGAAGTGAATGCTGGAGAGCTTCCAACCCACATGGCAGACTTAGAACCTCACAGGAGCAGGAGGAGTTTGAATCCATCCAAAAGTGGAGGGTGAGAAGCAAGTGTGGGTCCCTACCTGCAGCCGGAATAATTTGCCTGTGCTGCTCTCCTTCCTCCCACAGAATAAACCTGCCAGCCCTGCTTTGATGCTAAGCACAAGAAATGCTCCTTACTTGCAGCAGAGCAGGGCAAATGACTGCATTCATGTGCACTTATTCCTGTGCAGAGGTATTCACCCGCATGCAGGCCTATATATGTTAAATATGGGTCTTATTATGGGTTGATCTGTTGAATAGAGCTCTTAATAGCTTATTTCTAAATGCTAATAGGCCCACTTGATTTTCTGTGTATTTTGCATGTCGTGCTGGAGATTGCTACAATTTGAACCTTCTGCATACGATACAAGGATTATCTGTGATTAGGAAGCATTGGTGGTTGTCAGGGCCTAATGGAGAGCTAACCACATGAGCTGAGGACATGATTATAAAATGCTCTTGGCTATCAGCCTCACTGAAAAGTGAGCAAACCCAGCTAGGTGGTTCTACATCTGAATGCAAGGAAATAAATTATTATATATTACATTTACTTACTCAAAGGTATCTCAGTGAGGAGTGCTGGCATTCTGCCAGACTTGAACTTGACCTTTTTAAAATCCTTATCATTATTCTCATGAAACTAATACAGACATGTCTTTAGCAAGAGCTGATTTGTGGTTTACATCAGCCCCTACCCTGAAAATTTCATCATCTAAATACTTCAGAAAGAAAACAGGGACAAGCACTGACCTAACTGTGTCTTGAAGGAGCCAGAGCAGAACTTTAATCTTCTAGTCTGGTGTACTGTCCCTGAATCATGATGATTTTTCCATAGTTCAGATAATTTTCTCTATATATTGGGAGATGTTGCAACATCAGTTAGTCCAATAACATCCTGGAGGGTTATTGCTAAAAGCTTCTCAAAGCCTTGTAAGAAGTATGTGCCTCAGCATATCTATTACCTATTAAACCCGGCAAAATAATAGAGTTTCCCTGTGTCATAACAAATCATGGCTGTGCTAAAACAGCTGCAAACATTCTCCACGATTTAATGAGCTCTTGCTGTTTTGCAGTGGTCCAGACAACTTGTTATTATGACTGTTATATAGTGCAGAATTATATTATCCAAACTGTCTTGTGAAAAGACAAGACAGGCTGTTGAGAAAGCTGATGCAGCTCCGCAGGAAGCGTGCGTGCTCCTGGGCTGTGTGACACACAAATGCGCTCTTTTTTTTATGGTAATGCAGTTACAGATGTGCAACCTTTGGGAATTCTGTTATGATTAAGCAGAGGTGGTAGCAGAAGGCAGTTTCATTCCTTCCTGTAGTCTCCTTAAACTGAAGCAGAGTAAGAGAGGGCAAAAGAGAGGGTAAGAAACATTCCATATTTCTCTTACATTTTGCCCTGGATCCCAAAATGGAGCAAGACAGGGAATATGGAGAGTTGAAGTCCACTTTTAAGAAGCTTGCACACAGCATCATAAAAAACTGTCAGTGTAAAATATCAGAACTAGAGCAAATTGAACCATTTGGCAATTCCAATGCATCCATCTGAAGTCTCATGCCTGCAAGGATGTGAAAAAGTCAATGCCATGAATTGAGAGGTATTGATTATTTCACTGGGTTGCTGTTGAAACATCATATATGTGCTTGATCTGCTCACCCAGTGCCCAGCAAACCCTTTTAGTTTCACCTCCCTTTGTGAAAAGAGTTGAAAATATTGTAGTAATTGAAAGTGGCCTTGGGGGGTTTGTTTCCTGATTTGAAAATATTCTTCTTAAATAAATGTTGTTTGTAAAGGCTCCACTCACTCCAGGATGGATGTTTCATGCCACAAATGAGCCTGTTCTTAATGTACTTTATAAGGCACTGAACCTTCTGTTGGACACTGCCATCTGCAGCCCCGTGGATTTTAGGACATTTGGATGAAGCTGTTTCCATCAGCCAGCTTGTGAGGCTGAGCCTCTGCTCCTTGGAAACCAAACTGGTTATGGAAATGTCCTTTTTCCTGCTGCCTCTCTGTCAGGACATATCTTGCCACCTTGATAAAATGTAGCAAGGGGTTTAAATGAAAGGCTCAGCTGAGAAGAAGCTTGGGGTTGAGGTCTGTGATGTGGAGGATGTACAGGCTGTGGTGGCTCCTGAATTCAGGAGTCCATCATGTTACCCAGGTGGCAAGTGTGAAGCTGCCTTTGCTTTGTACTGCTGAGCATCTGCCTTGTTCTACCTGAGGCATAGCACAAGAGAGAAAAAAGGGGATTATTGTGGGCATTTGTGGAACTGATTTGACTGTAAGATTATCTACAATATTTACAGACCAGTTGGCTGGAAACCTGTCCAGTATCTGTTCACTTAGCTAGCATTAATTACCTTAAATAAATAGCTCTTTCTGGTGAAAGACCAGTCAGTGGCTGGTTAATTTCCAAGATTCAAACATTTTGCTCTAGAAATATACTGCTGTTAGTATGCTAAAGCAGTGCTGTGAAAATACACACATGGAATCATTGTGAGCAGGGTTTGGCATGGTCCCACCAGACCACGGCAGTGTGACGTGTTGGGTGATGGGACTCAAAATGCTGTAGCCCTGAGTTGAGCACTTCAAGGGTGTTGAGCTGCCAGCCAGAACAGTAGGAGAAGAACAGAAATTAAACCCTTTCACCCTCAACTCAGCAGAACACTTGAGCATGTCTTTAGGTTGGAGATTAGAAGAAGTGTCCTGACTGAAAGGATTTTCAGAGACTGGAACACAACCCCCAAGGAGGTAGTTGGATGCCCATCCCTGGAAGTGTTTCTAAGGCACAGAAATGTGATACTGAGGGTCACAGTTTAGCGCCAGACTTGGTGGAGTTAGATAATAGTTCACATGGGTGATCTTTAAAGCCTTTTCCAACCAAAACAATTTTGGGATTCTATGATTCCATGTAAGTGAGCTTAGCCATGTGCTGGAAATTAAGAACTACTTTAGTAGTGCCCTCAGAGGGATGGTTTCCTTCATCAAAGGCCTTAGGAAGAAGAGAGGGGAAAATAAAATATGAGATGTTCAGCTGTTTGAGATAAAAATGAAAGTCAGGCAACAAAACCTCCTTTCTCCATGGTTCACCTGTGCTAAATGGAAGATGTTGCATTCCAGGCCAGCTCTGCAGAGCACTGAGCCAAAGGAGGTTCTGCTCAGCAGGGGTTTTCTGCCATGTGTCTCTAAGCTGCTCAGGTAAAACAGAACTCCCCAGCTCTTGGTTTTGCAGAGTCCAGGGTGCTGGCTGTGTGAAGGCAAGGTGCTGATTCCTTGCTGCAGCATGGGCTGTTGCTGGCATTGTGCAGAGCTGTTGAAGTAACAGTCAGGATGCACAATGCTGTTCTGGGAGAGGGTTGTTACCACCACCCCTGGTTGTAGGACACTGGGGATGGCCCAAACTGAAGAAAACCTGTCTGTATGAGGTGTAATTCCAGCGAGCAGGGACGTTGATGACTCTTTTAGCTGTATGAGATGAAGATCCCCAAGCAGGCAAGCCCTGGAGCACAGCAGCACCCAAGCATGGCACGGCTGCTGTGCTACCTGGCATGTCAGCCCAGGTGTTTCTGCCAGGTTCCTGCAGACATCAAATAAGCAGCTGCCAGTTAATCAGGATTTGGTTCCCTTCACATCCACTCAAATATGTGCATAGCCTGGGGGAGGCTGTTGCTGTTGTACCGAGGCTGTTGCTGGTTTAGGGACCTGCAGTAGGTGATGCAAGATGAAGGCTGGGGAGAAGTTCTGCAAGCATTTCTTTCAGCAGCAATGTTACTTGAGGCAAGCTTTGCCAGTTCATGCTAGGAGTGGCTTCAAGACTAGCTGATAAAGTGGCCATGGACACATGCCAGGGAAGGGTGATGCAAAGTGTGCAGGCAGGGCCAAGGGTGGATGCTTAAAGCTGTGTACCTGCTGAAGGCAGCACAGCAAGCATCTGTCTGCCTCCTCAACTGCAAGGAGCACAGGTGTCCATTCCCACAGGTGCCTCAAGCACTGAGCATTGTTTCCCCCACCTCGATCTATAGCACCATTTGTTTAATGTTTGGTTTAAATTTTGTTGTAAAAGAAGTTTGTTAAAGTTAGTTTGAAATATTCTGGTGAGCCTGTAGTATGGAAATAGGGAGATGGCTTCTCATTTCCCTGCCTAATGGGTTCAAAAGTAACAAAAGGAAATTGTAAGTTGAGTTGTAGAGCTCCCTGATGCAAGATAATGTTAAGGTAAAGAGCTTAGGAGAGTTCAGAGGATTATTAGGCATTTATAGAAATAATAAAAATGTTATCACAGCTCTACCAGGTGGGATATCAGTTTGCTAGAGGGAGCAACCCTCAGTGCTAACTCAGTGTTAACCTGCCCCTTGCCGAGAGGACTTGGAAGAGCTTTCTTTGCGTGCAGGTTGTGGCTAAGTGCTGCGTTCACTTCATCCCACTGCATCTGCAACTGGTGTGAGTCAGAAAGTAAATACCGTATTAAATGGCCCACTGATGTTATGCTTCACACATCACCTCTGCACCCGTCCCTGGAAGAGCTGTCTCCTCTCTTTTCTGATCTAATGTCTGGTGGCTTTTGCTGAGCTGACGCTCAGACGGGTGCCTTCTGGAGAGGGATGATACATGCAAAACTGTGTTTGTTTATTTAGAGGAAATACTCATGATTAATGGTACAAACTGTTTATATATATAAAGAGCCTTTGCTCTGAGGGCTGGGAAAGCAGCTGCTGACAACGTGGGGCTGTCCTGAGTAAACACTACCAGCCCTTCCCTCAGTTTACAGCATTGTGGGGAAGTGGAAGCCATGCAGAAATGGGCTCGCCGAGCAGTCGGCAGCAGGGCTGTGTGCCCCACAGACTCTATATCCCAACTGACAGCTGAGCAAACTTAGGAAATAACAATTGAGGATGATTATATTGGTTCTGAGGATTAGCACAGCAGGTAGCCCTGTTGGCACAGGGCAGGGTTTGGGCCAAAGGATAAGTACACATTCTTCTTCTTCTTCTTGCAGCTAATAGGAATCTGCCAGACTTTGAAGGCTAGAAAAGGCTCACTGGCCACCTGTGAGCTAATCACATGGATTTGCCTCATTCTGTATTTCAGCTCACTTGGAGCCTGTAATCTAATTTCCAAACAGAGCTGAGAAGAGCGAACAATTCATTTTGTGCTTTGCATGGCTGTGCGGGTAAACTTTTAATCCCTTTAGAATTACAGTTGCTTGTGATGCGGAGGCAACACCACAGACTCCTGCATGTGAGGCTCAAGTCTTTGAAGGCACTGGTTGCTGGATAACAATTAGCCTCAGCAAGGCACAACGTGAATCAAAATAAAAGTTGGGAGCAAAGAGTATTTTCCAATTGGTGTTTAGGAGCATACACAGACCAATGATTTCAGTTTGTACAGAAAATCTCATTTCTCCATTTGTCACTGTGACCCAGACCAGAATCACAGAATTGCCTAGACTGGCAAAAAACCTTTAAGATCATTGAGTCCAATCATTAACCTAACACTGACAAGTCTTTGACTAAACCATATCCCCAAGCAGTTGTGGGGTACAACTGACTCAGAGAGGGAGAAG
>WAAF01005020.1:14566-33777 GCA_013400475.1 Tricholaema leucomelas | reverse complement strand
TTGCGTACGCGCTCACTTTTGCGAACCTTTGTATATTAGCATACATGCTCACTCACATCCCTTTGCATATTAGCTTACCACTCCTCTGCACCCTTGCTTGGTTTACCGTATGCGCTAATTCGGGCCTTTTACCATGCACACTCATGCCCACCCATTAAGCTATGACATCACTTCAGCTGTAATCATCTTATCTTATGAAGTGTTAGCAGGGTCTGAACTTATGACCCATGAGCTGAATTGTAAACAACAAAATAACAAACACCTTTGAGATAATTTTTTATTTTAATAGTTTGGAACATAACATCCACCTAAGTTTCTAACCAAGCACTAAATAAGCTTGAGGCAGCCCGCATTGATCTCTGAACATTTCTGTACATGGCTACAAAACAAAGAGAAGTAGCAGAATTTTTTATTTTTCAACATACATTTTCTCAGCAGCAGAGAAACTGTTTGGAAGATTCATCACATTGTTGGTTCATTCAGGACTAGACTTTCTCTACCAACATGTAGCTTTATAACATCAGAAGTACAAATATAAAATTTCAAATGAGCCAACTTTAAAAGATTTTATTTCACCTTCAACATTTCCACTACTACATCTGTAACAAATATTAAACCAAATCTTTTACAGTACAGAATATGTTAAATAATCTATTTACAAGGGAAAAAAAAAGAAGAGCTGAACAAACTATTTTTTTACATCAATAAATAGTAAAACATAAAGAAGCAAACAGCAGTCATAGGACTTGTCTCTCTTACTGGAACTTCCTCCTTCCAAACATTTTTGTTGCTGACATGGGATGGTGATTTTTGATTCTCTACTGGAGAGACCTAGTTAGAAAAATAGTAATCATTATTAGTATTTTACAGTGCTTCAACCTGTCCCTACCCCTGGGCCATACTGCTGTAAAAGGATCTGCAAACAGAAGCTTCATCAGATCTTCAAATTGAAGTGATAAGGCTTCTGTAATCAGAAAGACTTTTTCATGTCATCACTTTCTAAGGAAGCAGCATTTCAGAAGGAACTGCTGAGAAGGGTGAGGAACAAGAGGTTCTCAGAAACCTCTCCTTGGAGGTGTTCAAAGCCAGGCTGCATGAGGCTTTGAGCAATCTGGCCTACTGGAAGGTGTTCCTGCCCATAGCATGTTTGGAACCTGATGATTTTCAGGGTCTCTTCCTGCCTAAACCATTCTATGACTCTATGAAAAGGTTAGAGGTTGCAGCATATTTACTGTACTAAACCACTATCTCCCAGACTTGATTAGGTAGCAAAGCTAAAGCAAGTGAAACTAATTCTGACCCAATTGACTCACAGTTGACACAATAACACATTCTGCTAATGAGGATATAACATGGAATTAAATGCAAGCAAAATTTTTACTTACCCCCATGTTTTCTTCCAGCCTTCTTCTTCAAGACATCATGAGTTAAAGCCACTGAAAGAGAAAGAGTAGATGGAAAAATATATTAAAAGGCTATGCAGCATTTTAAGTATTTTCCTCCAGCATTTGTATTCAAGTATGTATGAACTCATAGCTACAGGCTGGGCAGTGACCTGGCAATCACACACAGCCCTTTACCAAAATTACATCTTTCTTACCAAAATCCATGAACTCCTCAGAGAGACCAAAAGCCCAACAGAACAAAAAATATTAATAGGATGCCTCCCCTTTCCCTCCCACCTTTTCAAAAGAAATTAGATAGAAAGAGTGAAAGGGGTAAAACACCCAAAGAAACAGCCCTGCACCACTTTGGAAGTTAAAAGGAAAACTTTAACAGTCAATAAGGGAGGATTACAGAGGGATAAGGGAAGGAAAACAGATACAAAATAAATGTACACAACCTGATTGATGACAGTGGATGGAGATGGAGTGTCCTTTTAAATGCTGGAAGGTAGCAGGGTTGGCCACATGGCTACGTAGGAGCAGCTGCAGCAAGGAGATGTTGATCAGGCAAAAGCAGGTGGCAGAAAGAGAACACAGGCAGCTTGTCTGCCTCTTAAAGGATTGCAGACAGGAAGTGGGAGTGGGCTAACCTTTCAACTGGGGGGGGGCCCACCCACTAGGAGAGACCAGGGACACCTGGGGGCTCACGTTTCCAGGCCACTCCACCCAGGAGAGCTTAACCTGAAACACTGGGGAAGAGAAAATTTCTCCTGAAAACACCTGCAAGGTAAAGTTTATTCCCCTTCTGTCAGCCTGAGTAATGAAGTAAGGATGCTGTAATAAATGATGGTAGGGGCTGAAAAAAAGATGTAAGAGGATGGAAAAGAAATCATTAATCTACTGCATCATCTCTGCTGTGTCTGCTCATAGCCAGCAGACACCAGGCTGCCAGCACATCCTTTTTATCCACAGGTTATCTCCTCATGCAGTGTTTGTTCTGATTGGGCTTTTTGCTTGGCTTTTCTTTTTTTTTTCCTCTCTAGCAGCTCTGAATCTTGTCCACTGACTCAGCTGGACAGGATTACCCATCTTCTGTTCAGATCTTAGCACTTTTATCTCCTGCAAAAGTATTTTTCTGCTCCTCCTTTGACCATGATCTACAGTGGATCATCACTAATGGAAAGCAGCTTAACAGGACTACCACAGTGTCACACTGAGAGTAGCCAAAGACCCTTTCCAGTTTACTGTTTGAACTATTAAGCATGGCCTGGAAATTTGTATTGTTGTATAACCAGAGTCAGGTCCTTCAATTCCTACAAGGCCATTCTTTTTCTCCCCTTCCCCCTCCTTCCCTGGCTATCCAGAGAAATGAAAAGCCTCCAACATGAGTTCATGCTCCTGACAAGATGAGTGTTGTCAGGAATATACAAGCTGTGGTTTTTTTCCTTTCTGCATCCTGAAAGTGAAGAAAGGGAAAAAAAAAAAAAGACCTTTGATGTATCCAAAGATCCAAAGTCCTGTTATTCTTTTCTCTTCTTTGAGCTAATAAAAGGTATCATTATATTATCACACTTGTGTCCCTTCCATGTTTATCCTGGCCTGTATTCTGCCCTGTAACAACAAGAACATGAAACATCCCATGAGAAACCTTAGGTTAAGTTTATTTGACTCTTTTTTTTTAGCCTATGTTGTAATCAGGACTGTTTTCCTAACTTAGTTCACAGAGGTAGTTTTTGGTAAAGGCTAAGATTTGCTTAAGTGGCCAGAAAGAAAATACATCTGCGTGGTTTATGCCTTGCCACCCGGAATTGTAATGCTTTGTTTATTATGACTTTGGGCATGTTTTATTGGTGAGTGGAGAGGTCACAGCCTTATGTTTAGAACCTGGATTTGTGCTTTACGGGTTCTGGGATTTGAAACCACAAACAGTCACTGAACTTTTTGACTGCCTTAGGTAACTGTGACCAGGTGGCCAGACCAAGTCCTCTCCTCTGTGGTCAGCCTACCAGGAGCAAAGATGTGACAGTGAGCTGTGACTGGAGGTCTCCAAAAGGGCAGGTAAAAAAGATGAGACTAAAATAGCCCCAGCACAGCATACTCTGCTCTCTTCTCACCACTTTCTCAGCCTCTTATCACAACATCATATAATGATTTGGGTTGGAAGGAGCCTTTAAAAATCAACTAATCCAACCTTCACTGCAGTCAGCAGGGACAGCTGCAACTAATAGCAGGTTGCAGAGCCCCAGATAACCTGACCTGAAATGGTTCCAAGGATGAGCCATCTACTACCTCTCTAGAAACCCGGGCCAATGTTTCACCACTCTGAGCGTAAAACATTTCTTCTCTTTGTCTAGTCTAAATCCCCTCTTTTAGTTTGAACCCACAGCCCTGGTCCTGTCACACCAAGCCATGCTGAAATACCTGTCCTCTGCTTTCTTATTGGCCCCTTTAAGCACTGAAAGCCCACAAGGAGGTCTCCCTGGGCCAACTCTTTCAGTCTGTCCTCACAGCAGAGGTGATCCAGTCCTCAATCATGCTGTGGCCTCCTTTGGCCCCACTCCAACAGGTCCCTGTCTGTGCTGTGCTGAGGATTCCAGAGCTGGCCCCAGTACCGCAGGTGGGGTCTCAGCAGAACACAGCAGAGGAGCAGAATCCCCTCCCTCCACCTCTTGCCCACACTGCTGGGGATCAGCCCAGGACATGGCTGGGGCTGGGCTGGGAGTACATAGTTCTGGCTCATGTCCAGCTTTTCACCCACAAGTGCTCCCCAGGGCTGCTCTCAATATCTTGCTCTTTTTAATGTTCTCATGTTCTAGGCTTTCTAGTCAGCCTTTTCTTTTGGAAATGAATGTGTTTGTTAATAAATATGTGTTCACACCTCACCTAGAAAATATTTCAAAGATACACCCAGCTTCTGCAGTGGTGGATCCCATTATAACTGGAATGTGTCCAATGCTTTGTATTTCCAAAGAAATCAGTGGTGGAACAAAAGGGCCTTCACTTCAGGAGGGTTTTCTAGACTCAGACTGCTTAACGAGGGCAGTAGCACTGTCAAGCAGTACCTGGAGATGTGACAAGCTTGGACCTATTTGAGATAGATTTGCTTTAAATTACTTTTTAAAAGGGATAAAATCTCTCCTAGAAAGCGCTCAGTGAAGTGAGGGTTGCTGAGGTGTATGAAGAACACCTATGTGCTAATTGTTGTGCTGTTTGATTTAAAAGCTGAGCAATTATGGCATAACACAAACATGTATTTACTGCAATCAGTGGAATTGCAATGTTCCACCCTGGATTTTAAATGCTCAGGTGTTTTACTGCCGCATGTTTTGTGTACAGCTTGTACAGGAGTACTCAAAGCAAGCTTGGTCTGAAGCTCTTCACACACTGTGTGTCCAGAGCAGATGCCATGTTCAAAGCAGGTTTTGAGAATAAATGAATTCCCATTAATGGGTTGCAACCAGTTTCCCATGTAACAAGCCATAGGACAAGAAGAAACAGACTCAGGTCATGTTAGGGGAGAATTAGGTTGGTGTCAAGGTCCAGAAAACAGAAATTAACAATATCTCCGTCCAGAGGAGCAAGACCTGTTCTCATGGATTTCTGTGTTGTGAAATTAAGGTGCAAACAAGACCATAGATCACCACAAAACTATTTCTTAAAGGATAAAGTTGGAAAAAACAGAAGGAGAAAGAGAGAGAGAGAGAGATAAAGAGAGCGATGGAGAAGAAGAGAAGAAGCAGGGAAGGAAAAGAGCTGGGATCCTATTACCCTCAGTCACAGATGATGGGGAGAGAGAGCCAGGTGCGTGGCCCAGGGATGATCTTCTGTGGAGTTTGTCAGGGGTTCTTCTGGTGGTGGTGCAGCTCTGGTAGTCTGGTAGAGGTCCACTTGGTGGTCTGGTGGAGGTCCACCCTTGGCAGTCTGGTGGAAGTGCACACTTTGGCAGGCATTCCCCCTATACAGTTTTTTAGCTCGGTGTCCAGGTGCAGGTCCCCAGAAAATCTTCCTGTGCATTCACCCATTCGCAGGGGTTCAACGGCAGTGCCGGGGGAGGGCCTGCACCCCCTCCCTGCGCTGACCATACCCTGAATACACATCAGCCTTTTCTCTTCGGGGTGGCTGAGATAAGATGTAGGCATCCTGGGCATTCCAGCCAGGCTAAGGTCCAGGAGTTTCCAAGGTGTTGTCTGTTGATTTGCATCCCTGAGCTTTTGGCCAAGCAGTTAGTCTGAGTCCCAGAGGTTAACAAAGGCAATCTTTGTCTTTGTTGATTAGGGAGAGAGGATGCAATCTTTATCTCTGTTGATGAACAAGAGAAAGGATTTAGACTCTTACAGTTGGACATGAGGAACAATTTCTACCCTACAAAAGGTTGTCAAGCTCTGGAACAGGTTGCCCAGGGCAGTAGTGGAATCTCTATCTTTGGAGGGGTTTCAAAGCCATGTAGATGTGGTGCTGAGGGACATGGTTTAGTGGTCATCTGGCAGTGCTGGGTTAGTGATTGGACCTGATGATTTTAAAGATGCTTCAACCAAAACAATTCTGTGATTCTGTTTTACAGTGGGGAAAACTGAGGCCCAGGGAATTCTTTGACTGCATTTATGCTGTTCAACGAACAGCAGCTCCCAGACTGATGAGGTTTTTTTGCCACTTGCTCCTAAATTCTTTTTATCTGATGCTGTTTTATGTCCCTTATGGTAACAATGTTAGTGCAGCCATTCCATACCAAAACAAATATCACAGTGAAGCAACCACAATAAACAATTCCTGCTGGCTGACCTTAACTGGTAAATCTCCTTTAAATATATCTAAATGTAGTATGTTCAGTTTCATCTCTCTGTTGTAAGTCTCCTTCTATGAAACACAATTTTTTTTCCCAGGCCTTGGTGGGATGAGTAGAACTGCACTAGTCTATTAAATCACCCTGGGGAGATCCAGGTTCAATTCTCACCTTCAGTTATTTTGTTCGAGGTAGTGTGGAAAAAGAAGCTGAGGATCAGCCATTTGACCTCAATCTTTTTTTGTTGTTGTTCTTTCTTTCTAGAAGAGTGACACTGTTCTGCCTAAAGCAAAAGATCTCTTCGAATGTAGAATTAATACATTATAACTACAATGAAAATACACAATCTGCTTGCCAAGATGTATATTTTTTCTTCCATTCTCTGTGCATTCTGCTGTTATTTTTGCCATGGCCATTTACTAAATATATATACATTCCTCCTATTTGCCTTGGTATCCAGCTTCAAGAGTTCTTGTGCTTGCCCCAGAGTTACGCAAACAATTCATAGCTCAGCCCTCAAGGAAAAGATCCAGCGAAAGCCACCCAAGGGAAGAGATCCCTGCACTGGTTCCAGGACTGTTGGGGCTGGACTTCCTGGAGAGGTGTGGAGATTGATGAGAAGGAGGCCTCCAGAAGGTAATTACAATTTTTTGGTGCTAGTGACTTGTCTTCTGGTTTCATGAGTGCAAAAGAACTGAAAACCAGAGAAGTGTGTAGTCATAACGAAAAATAAACAGCAATGTATGATTGACTCAGAGAATCATTAAGTCTGGAAAATACCTCTAAGTTCATCAAGTCCTACTGGCAGCCTAGCACCACCATGCCCACTAAACCATACCCTGAAGTGCCATGTCTACACAGTTTTTTGCAGCCTTCAGGGATGGTGACTTTGCCATCTCCATGGGCAGCCTGTTCCAGTGCCTGACCACTCTTTCAGCAAAGAAATTTTTCCTGATATCTGACCTAAGCCTTCACTGCTGCAACCTGAGGCCATATTCATTCATTCACTCTGAAAAAACCAATACCTACCCAGGTCCAGCCTCCTTTCAGGGACCTGTAGGGAGTGAGAAGGTCTCCCTTCACCTTTATCTTCTCAAGACTAAACAGCCCCAGTTCCCTCAGCCAGTCTTGTGCTCTGGACCCTTCACCACTTCATTGCCCTTCTTTGGGTACCCTCCAGCATGAGCAAATATGGTTAAATGCATGATGTTGTCACAGTGCATGAAATTCAGAGGAGGGAAGGTACTGACTGGAGACATAAAAGCTGCTGTGCTCTGAAGAGATATTTGGGCACTTTGAATGTATAGGAAGTGCACTGTGGAACTGTCTTAACAATGAAAGCTTTTCTCTTTTTTACAGCTTGGAATATATTCACATTTGTTCCAGTTCTCTGTGCCTGATAATGGTCATTTGCCCATCAGCCCACAAAGGGACAGCTCTTTCCACCAGTCAGTGTATGTTGGCAGAGATTCTGCTTTCCACTCTGAGAACAAAAGACTCTGCTACCAGCAGAAGCTGGGAGAGTTTGGCTTTGTTTGTTTTCCTTACCCCACTAAGAGGAGTTTGTTCCCGAAAATGCTTATAATTGCTTCTCACTTCAGGTATACGTTTCTCCCCTGGGATCTCAGGCTGTGGTCTGTGGAGTGTGAGTAGCACATGAAGTCATTGCTGCTGATACCCACACCGAAACACTAGAAAATCACGCAGGCATTGGCATCTCAGCGGAGAAAGGCAAATGGACAGCATCACCCTTTCTGTATCAAAGCCAGGCCTGGAATTCAGCTTTGGCAAGTGTGCATTCGCGCATCAGTCCTCACTGGGATTTCCAACCCCCCCCCCCCCTCTTATTTGTGCATGTTTATTTATTCCATCTTCTTTTTTTGTTCCATTTTGGGCCTGATCGTGCAAGCGCCAGCTGTCGCGGTTGTGCAATCGGTTCTCTAGCATCCGAAAGTGCATGTGCTTCATGGCAAAGCAGCCACTAGCTCTGGGCTCAGCTGAGCTCTCTGGTTTCTCCTTGCTGCAAGGCAATGCTCTCAGATGTGTGTGCAGAGTGCAAGGGATGACAGTTTGCTGGCCTGGAAGAGGACCAGGCGCTGGTCCCCCGGGTGAGCTGGCTCGCACGTTAAGTGGAAACTTTCATTATTTACCAACCAGTCAAAATGATTTTGGTATTGACAGAGGCTTCATTATGTCAGCCATTCAATTCTTTGAAAACATGGTCAAAACAGTCAAAGAGTGGTGGCAGGGAGGGGGAAATTCCATTTCTTCCCAAATTGAGTGGAAACATCTTCAGGAAAATTAAAGAAAAACCCGGGAGAAGGAGAAGAGCAAAAGAAATCACTCTAGCCAAAGCCACTTTCCTCTTTCTTTTTTCAATCTCCCTTCCAACATGCTCCTGCTAAAATCATTACAAAGGCCGTTTACTTTTAAAATTGAAAGATTGGGGAGAGTCATAATGAGATATTATGTGTAAAAGTTGCACATAAATTTCCTTCTGTCATATTTTGGGCTCGCCTAACGCATCCCCTTGGCAGGCCTGAGGGAAGCTGATCGCTTTAGTATAGATTGTGTGTGCTTCAATAATATTGCCCAAGGACAGAGCTACTGGGTGGCTGAGTTGGCTACATGCTGATTTAAAAATTAGCCTGGTTTTTATTGGCCACACTAAATTGCTCTCAAAAAAAGAAAAAGACAAAAAGAAGTTTTGTGTCAGGACGAAGAGGCATGTTTGGAGGAGTCTCTTCTCCGTGCAACGTTTTTACACCCTGGAGAGATTTTCTTTTTTCTTCTTTCTCACCTTCATGGAGAGCCATGGAAGAAAGGAGATGTGATTGTGGTGTGTAATGTAGAGAAGAAGTTCTAAGTTGAGTGTCTTAACGCTCTTCCACAAATCTCAAATGCTTCCCATAGGCCTTTCCTTGTGGATTACCCTGCACAGGTCTCAAGGACATGGAGTTGAACAGTAGAGTGTCATGCTGCAGCCTGGGGTTGGTCTCAGATCAAAGGGATGTGTCTTTCTTCTTTTAAGCATAAGGACACAAGATGCTGTGCATTTATTACAGGAGAGTCCTAAAATGTTTTTGTTATTGAGTTTGCAATTAGGTGAGTTTGAAATTCACTCTGTCAGGTCCACAGTCTGGGATCTGTGTCCCTTCTCTGAGTTGTGGGCTTGTTCTGAGGGTTATGGAAGTCAGGTCCATTTCTTCTGCTGAATTTGGTGATCCATGAATGAGATTTTTTTTTTTCTTCCTATTTTTTCTTTGTTCTGCCCACTTCTCTGAGGTTTTAGTGTTTCCAGGATCTCAACTGTGAGGGATCTCCACAGCTGCCAAAAATTGGGGCATTCCCTTTTCCTTTCCTTTCTTGGTCTAAACCAGAAACTGGTCTTCAAGGAAGCAAAGGCCTTCAAAGCGTATAAGAATAAATAGTAATCCATGACATTCTTTACTAATATGCTCTATTTAGAGCTCTGAAGTCCAAGTCCTAGCCACATCTCCTCTGTATTTTGTTTTTATGAAGTACTTGACCTATTTACTCCCTCACTGACCTAGCAGGCTAAGAAATATGAGATGGCAAAGATGTGACTGAAGTGAGAGGTTTCAATGAACAGCTTTTAGTGTGGGAGAAGGCTGAATTCATTGTAACTGTAAATATGTTTATTTGACACGAGTCAGATCAGAGCACCTTATATTTAGAGTAAATCTCAGCTATTCTGAATGTCACATCAAGCCTGGTCAAATAAAAAGCAGAACTGGAACTTCTGTGGCTAATGCTTGAGCTCAGTTGGTTCATATAATTGTGCTCCAAACCTCCCAAGCTTGTCCTGTTGGGAGTAAAAGTTAATTAAATTAAGATTTCAGACTTCTTCTCTGGTATCTTCATTTCTGGGTAGCAGCCTCGGGTGAGGTTGAAAGTGAAACTTGCTTCCTTTGCTCGAAGGCAGCTTTGTCTAAAATCAGCTCTGGAATCAAAAGCGCAGTGTGCAGCTATTAAAAGTCTCTCACCACAAGCTGTTCTGCCAGCACTGCTGAATACCCGGTTCCTACAGGTAACCCAGCATGCTTTCATCTTCTGTGAGTTGTAAAAGAAAGCATCAGGCTTTATTAAAGAGTTTGTGTTGCTAACGTGTCATACATCATGCCATTAATTAAAAGAAATTCCTTTTTCCCCAGTTGGGCAGCTGCATAATGCTGCCAGCGTGTATATATTACCCGTGTCTCCGCACCCTGGCCTAACCCAAATGTTGTTTGACTGATTGTACTCCAGAGAAGCTCCAGCCTCTTCAGGTTATTCACTTGCTGAGTCTCCAAACCCAAGGAATTAAAGAAATCTCTGCACTGGGCTCTGCTTCCCCTGTAATTGGTAGCAGAGCGAGCGGAGCGAAGTGGGGTGCATTGTGCCCATGTGTTCCCAATCACAGCCCACACAATGCAAATGTTTTCTTTCTGGGACACTCTGAAGAACCCTCCCAGGGATCTGAGGCTTTTAGGTATATATGTGCATATAATAATAATTATCCTCATTAGGAAGTTCACTCCAAAGCACTGCAGTGTGCTTTAAAAATTGGTGGGAGAGATGGATAATGTGCCAGAGAATCCCAGCCCATGCAGGACCTCTCACATCTCCCTGGGTGTTTGGGATAGCAAACCAGGGCTCGGTCTGGGGCCAGCCCATGCCTCAGGTGCTGCTATATGCTGCACCAGGCTGTTTACCTACCAGCAGCTAGCCCTGGACAGTTAAGACGGGTCTGTCCTTCATCCCTCTGTTTTCCCTCTGGGTGCAGCATGTGAAGACTGGTTGCTTTTGTAATGTTCTTCCACCTGACTTTGATCCCTCAGCAGCCACAGAGGGTTTTATTCATCTAGGGTGGTTAGAGAGGCAGCACGAACTCACTTAGCAGCCCCCAAAATTTCTATGCTTCTCACCAATGCTCTCCATCTGAGTTCCTGAGAAGAGACACATCATGGGATGCTGGACTGTGGTTTTACTGAGGAGAACAGTATTCCCCCTCAGAACGAGCCATAGGGTATCATTAGAGCTGTGCAGGAGTTCTGTCATTAAAAAGGCTTTTGGTTGGAAATGCCAATGCTTTGAAACAAACATTTTGGAGTAAAGGGAAAGGTTTGTTGTGTCAGAGGGACAGCCTCTAGAATAACTATGAGCTCCAGGTAAAGGAGAGCTCTGTTAAAGCCCCAGCTCCAGTGAAAATGTAAGTTACTTATATATAAAACCCAGGACAGTAGAACAGCACTGCAGGATTCTGTGCTCACCCCACACATGAGCAAACTGTAAAGCAAGGGCTTCAAAGAGACTCACTCTGTGTGAGCAGAGATTCTAGATTATTTCCCACCTCCCAGGAGGCCTAACTGAGTTTAAGGACTTGTGTGGCTCTCAAAAATCAGACCATTTCATTAAAAGGTAGCATTGAGAACCTCTGCAGGGAAGGATTAACCTTCTGAGAGGCTCTTGCTGAAGTGGCCTCCCCAAAAGAAGTTTTTAGGGGGAGACCTGAACTTCTCAACCACAGGCAGACCCAGATACCAAAACCCACCTGGCAAGTAATTAATTGGCAGCCTGGCACTACCATTGCATTACTAACTCAGTTAGCAATGGCATTTACACACCACTAACTAACAACAATTCACTCCATCATGAAGATAAAACAGCTCCATCAGAGATGGGATGCCTGACCTAATAAGCCACTAGCCCACAATTAATAGCTCACAGCCAAGCATCTCTTTGGTACCCAGAACTCCTTGCAGGTAGGTAATCCTGCCTGAATATGGCACTCTTAGGAATAACTCCAGCATGCCAGCCAGTCCTACTGCCAGGAAGACCAGAGCTGCAGACAGCCTATCGAGATACCACTCTAGGGCATAAGATGTCCTGGCCTGGATGGTGCTAGGCAAGCTGTTTGGAAGGCCAAGTCAGGTTCCCAGCATCTGTGCATTACAGGATATAACAAATTAACCAGAGCAGACAACCATGCAACATGCTTCAATGTGTTTGCTGAGCTCATCTCCTGAGCTATGTAGTTAAAAAAAGTCTTCCTCTTTTTTTGGTGTGTGTGGTTTGCTTTTTTGGTTTTATTTTCTTTTGAGGGGGAGGTTTGTTTTTTGTTTGTTTGATTTGGGTTTGGTTTTTTTTTGGGGGGGGTGTATTTGTTTGCTTTTTTAAATAAAGAATTTTGCTGCTACTCAAGGAGTTTGGTTTATGACATGAAACGGAATCTCTCCAGTGCTCTGGGAAAGGCTGGCTTTGATAAAGACTCAGATTGGAAGGAATTCTGGAAGAAATCACTGAAATGGGACTTTTCAGCATTTTCCTAGTGCAAGCTGTGCTCCTCATTCGCAGGTGACTGTGATTTGAACTTTAAATAATGTTTTAGGGTTTTTTTTTTTAGATCAGATTCTATCACACAGTCTCACAGTATCACCAAGGTTGGAAGAGACCTCATAGATCATCAAGTCCAAGCCGTTACCACAGAGCTCAAGGCTAGACCATGGCACCAAGTGCCACGTCCAATCCTGCCTTGAACAGCTCCAGGGACGGCGACTCCACCACCTCCCTGGGCAGCCCATTCCAGTGGCCAATGACTTTCTCACTGAAGAACTTTCTCCTCTCCTCAAGCCTAAATTTCCCCTGGTGTAGCTTGAGCCTGTGTCCTCTCGTTCTGGCGCTGGCCGCCTGAGAGAAGAGAGCAACCTCCCCCTGGCTACAACCACCCCTCAGGTAGTTGTAGACAGCAATAAGGTCTGCCCTGAGCCTCCTCTTCTCCAAGCTAAACAATCCCAACTCCCTCAGCCTCTCCTCGTAGGGCTGTGCTTGAGGCCTCTCACCAGCCTCATTGTCCTTCTTTGGACACGTTCAAGCATCTCAATGTCCCTCTTAACCTGGGGGCCCCAGAACTGGACACAGTACTCGAGGTGTGGTCTAACCAGTGCAGAGTACAGGCTAGATTCTGAACTAGTTCTGGCTTTTCAATATCTCTATTGATCTAGTATCATTGTGGGATGTATCTGTTACAGT
This sequence comes from Tricholaema leucomelas, assembly GCA_013400475.1. NCBI lineage: Eukaryota > Metazoa > Chordata > Aves > Piciformes > Lybiidae > Tricholaema lacrymosa > Tricholaema leucomelas. The sequence continues at coordinate 20,580 of WAAF01005020.1, read as the reverse complement.
AATTATTGCAAAAGGAAAATGGTTGAGAACATTTCTTTGGAGGTGGGGCGGGGAGGAAATCTGTTGGGAGAAGTGATTCAGAAGTTTCAAGAAGTCTCAAATGTAGGAAAATCTTCTCCTTCCTTTTTCAAGTACCATTTGCTTGAATGCTATGTAATGTTGGTTTACCATTTGGCTGAGTTTCTTCTGTTTTAAGATGTTAAGCTTGCATTTAATTGGGAAAAAAAAAAAGCATGCCTGGAAATCCATGTGGTGGCCACTGAGGACTTGTGCTACTGGCAGAAGTTGCTACGAGCTGTGGGTTCAAGAAATTCAACACAGGAAACTACTCCTAGAAACTTAGTTTGAGGGCAAGTCTAGAAATTGAAAGAGGGTGAGAAGATCCACGGGTCAGTGGCTGGGGTGTGGACTTTTGGTGTTGAGGAATATGGGGAATGAATGTCAGAGTTTAGGGACATTGCAGCAGAGACAGGGTTAGAAGGATGAGTGCACTGGGACAGAGATGAGAGTCAAGAAGGATGGGGATTAACTGATAGGAGCTTGCGCCAGTGCTCTATTTGTAAGAGGACAAGGAGGCTGGGCTGACCCACCCTGAGATCAAAGAGCAAAGGCTGCTTTAATGCTTTATTTATCCTTTAAAGTCTATTTATTAGGAACTTACTTAAAAGAATGAAATATGGGTGTCAGTTTGTCCATATCAGTTCATTATGTCACTTTATTCAGGCTAAATTTCAGCCAAGACTTCTGCGTATGGGGAAGCATCGCTTTGAAGCAAAACTCTTGTATGAGCTCTGCAAACCCTTTGACTTCTCTTTGTAAAGTTTCTCAGATAAAAATGGTTTCATTTTTAGGAATGGTCTCTCCTTTGTTCCATCTCTAGGTACTCTTTGTGATCTGTTGTCATCAGTTCACTGGTGTGGGAATTATGATGGTTAGGAGGTGAAGGAAAGATCTTCTGAAGAGACACCAATAACCAGCAAATTACCCACACTTGAGATTTTAGGAGTTTTCACACTAAGCCTCTTTTGACACAGAGGTTTTTTTGCTCTAGATTTTAGTCAGAAACAGAACTCAGTAAACTTGAATCTAGCCTGAAACAAACATCTGAAGCAGCAGACAGGCGCTGCCTCTGAACCTCAGCCTGCTGCTGATATTCATGGCTGTGTCCACTGTTTCCCAGGGAAGTGTGGAGTCCTCATCTCTGGACACATTCAGGGTTAAGTTTGATGGGGCTCTGAGCAAGCTGCAGTAGTTGAGGATGCCCTTGATTACTGCAGGAGTGATGGTCTAGATGACCTTCAAAAGTCCCTTTCAACCCAGTGCATTCTGTGTTCCTATGATCTTATGACTTAGTTGTAATTCATACCTGAATTACCCTCTTAGTGTGCACAGAGCTACGGTGAACTTTGTGCAACCAAACCCCAGTGCTTGATATTGTTAAAGCTGGAAGCAAAATCATCTGAGCTGCATTTTCACAGGCATAGGCATACAAAATGAGGCATTTCATACACACAACTGCATTTCAGAAGTGTTTGCGCATTTGATCCCCCTATTTTATAAGGACTTTTGCAGGCAGGGCTGTGCAGATGGTCAGAGCTGCAGTTCATGGACACTTTGGGAACAGCTTAATGGCTATCAAGCCTGCGGATTAGGTGGTGCACTTTTTGTGTTTACAGTTAACCACTCCAAAAGTTTGATGGCAAAGGAATCATTCTGCTCCTGAAAATGTTCATTACATAAATATTGCCCTTGCTGGTTCAGTAGTGTATTATTCTCATTCCTTTTGTACAGCTCCAGCACTGTCCCTGCTCTTGCTTTTCTGAACTTGTGTAACTGGCATGTGGAATGCAACAGCTGGTTAACTCTGCAATGATCCAAGAGCAGCAGAAGACAAGGAGTGCAGAGGGGGCTGCCTTCTTCTGCCAAGTGTAGAACTAAGCAGCTGCTTTGTGTTTTCACATGAACAAAAATGTTTTGTTAACCGTTTCACTGCCAAGGCACAGAGCATGTATAATGGTTGCTGGCCTGTGGGTTACTCAGCTTCCAGAGGCTTAGTGATCTTCCCTTTGTTCCAAGGAGTGGCTGACAGCATCTAGGAGAAATGCTGCTGTCACAGGAGGCCTGATTGTAGGACAGGATTCAAGCAACTTCTTTTTCTCTCTTTTGCATTAATCATGCCCATATGTGCAAAAATCTCCCCTTAAAAGAAGACTCTTGAATCTCGACTGCTCAAAAGCTGGGAAGTGTCAATGGAGAAACATCTTTCATTGTGCAAAATAATGGACTTCTAGCAGGGCAATGTGGAAGAGACCTTAAGATGTCGTCTGGTACTCTTTACTCGAGGCAGGATTGGCTCAATCATCTAACAGCTGCAAAACCTGTTCTTTAATGGCTCAAGGTTGCCTGATAACTTTTTTTTTTTTAAAGAAGTGTGGCTTTTGGGGATCCTGCAGAGGTCATGTTGAACCTGTGCAGAACTGAAAGTCTGCATCTTTTTGTGAAGATGGGAAGGTGAGTGAAGAAAGTGCTGCTAATTAGAAGTGAGATTCCTCTGTTTAGAGTATCGGAAGTGATACTGACAGCATTTTACTGTTCAAAGGAAATACAGCCTGGAGAGACTGAGATAAGAATTACAAGGGCAGATGTTGAACCCTGTGTAGTATATTTGCATCCAGATTTGCTCCTGCTTCTCCTGTGCGTGGATGCTGTGGCAAGGTAATTAGGAGGGAGGCTAATCAAGAGTCTTATGATGTTGTTTCTGATGTGAATTCATGTACAAATAAAAGAGATGGTGTAGGGGAAGTGCAGTTGCCATCTGAAAAAAAAAAGAGGTTCTTGAGGAAGTGGAACAGATGCATTGTAAATATTCATGCTCCAGGCTCCAACTAGAAAAGGAACAAAGTCCGTGAGGCTGCGAAGTGCCGGAAGCCAGCCCAGAGGTAAGGCGCTGGAGAGCCAGCTTGTGTAGCCTGTGGGTGTGGTGGAAGCGCTGACCTATTGGCTACTCTCCGCCTTAGCATCTGGAAATGAGCCCCTGATGGCACACACCACTGGAGCCTTGGATAGTGTAGAGCACAAGCCATGGTCTCTGCACTCCTGAAGCTCAGTAGTGATCTAAATGGGTCTAACTGGGCTGTGAAACACATTGTGTCCAACTTAGGGTGTCTGTGAGGTTGGGTGCTGACAGCAAGCTCTACAAAGTCAGAAGATTGGAGCTAGAAAGGAAACATTTGCTTACAATATGATGTGAGGAAATGGGACAGCCTTCACGCCCATGGGCATGCAGCAGGGAACCATGGAACACCAGGTTTTAAGATGAGTATTTGCATTTATCTCCCAAACCTTGCCATGTGCACACTGATATGCAGGGCAAGACCTGCTGAATTCTGGACAAAGACAAGACAATTAGAGTACAATCCAACTGCAGTCCTGGGTGCCTCTGCTTTATCTTCTGTTCATTCATAACCTTCTGTTTAAAGTCTCGAGTTTAAATTGCTAAATAAACCTTTCTTATTCATAAGCCTTTCTGTTTTGAAGGATGGAGGTGAAATGAAGCAAGATGAGACTGACAAACAGGCTGCTTTGGGGAAGACAGTGACTCTCTTTATAGACGTGCCAGCTTGTTGAGCAAAATAGACCCAGGAGTATTTCTAGGGAAACCAGGGAACAGAGAGCATTCACAGCCACAACAGAATGGATCAGGGTAGGAACTAGCAAGGCCAAGTGCCAAGTTTAGGAAACAGCACTAAACATCACTGGACAAGGGGAGTCAGCATTGATTTGGGTGAACTTAACCAATTAGCTTTGACGCTTTGGTGGATATTCAGATGCTTGCTTGGCAGAAATTTACCCTCAAATTAAACGGCAGCTCCAAATATCCTCCAGAATGGCAGCTCCAAGCATCCTTCAGAGCAGGAAGGACTTATATGCTGATCAGGTCCTGAGTTGAATATGGTCTAGACCTTGTGTTTTCAAAGTCTGATGGGGGAATAAGCTAGCTTTCCAGACAGAGTTTTGGATGCCCAGTGCAAAGGAGTCTCGGTTAGATAGCGTTAACTTATTTTCTGACATGGCTTGAGGAAACAGAGGTGGGAAATGCTACTTGAAGCATTTTCTTAAAAAGAAAGCTCAGCTTTAAGAAAGTCTAGATAAATTATGAGTCGATTCTCCTTCAGCCATTATTTGCTAGACGTTTTTAGGGATTATCTATTTATTTATTGCCCTCTGAGACCGCTAGAGAGGGAGGAAAATGCAGTTAGTCCATCGCTTCTCCGGATAAAAGGAGATGCAAACTCTTAATAAAGTATCGATGGTACCCCAAGGGGACAAAAAGAGATTTGCATCCCAGTGGCCCAGCTGACAGACCACATAAGTTACTGCAGAAGCAGTGAGGTCCTGTCAGAGGAAGAGCAAAGTGAGCAAAACACGATCCACACTGGCACGCAGGGAGCAAGCTAAGCCGTGTAAAAACGAATACATGAAATTAAAAGGATTAATGGGACAAGTTAGTGCAGGGTAGCAGGGAAAGTCCCCTGTCTAGGCACTTCTGCCAGGTTCCACCCATACAGGTTGTTTTGTTTTTGGTTTGGTTTTTTTTTTTTCCAAGCCTCCTTTCTTTTGTAAGTGAAATTTCATCTGGAGGGAGCTTCATGAACAAAAAGTCGGTTCCTCCCCCACAGATCCACCTGGATAAGCCCTTCGAGCTTTCAAAATTCTCTTCTATTTGAAAAAATCACACTGGATTTCACACAAGCCTGAAATGTTGCCTTGATTCGAGGAAGGCTAATGGCATGTTAGCCATCAGAAATCATTCAGAGAGTTCATTTGCATCGAGTGCTCCTCTTAACCTCCTGTTGTAAATCACTTTTAAATAGCTGTGCCGCTTCACCCCAGGGCTGGCCGCCACTCGGGGCTGAGCAGAAGAGTTTCTGCTTGTGCTCTGAAATCACCTGTGATAAAGATGTATGTTTTTTTACTATTTAAATCACAAAGCAGGGTCTAAATATTTCTCTACACTAATATTTTGCTCTGGAGCACAGCCTGCTCTTTTCAGGTCTGTCCACTCCCACCTCAGAAGCCAAACAGTGCTGTGTGGTTAGATGCAGCATTTGCCCCATTAGGTGCTTGCAGGTTCTCTATCTATCTATCTATCTATCTATCTATCTATCTATCTATCTATCTACTGCACTACTCTACCTGGTTTTCATCTTGCAAAAAGCAATTACAACATTCACAAGATGACAGCCATTTCATGCAACAGAAGGCTGGCTAATTGAGGGAAAGGGATGATATTTGGGAAGGGAAAACAAAGCTGTGGTATGTAAAAGTACATATAAAGTAAGGGGGGGTTCTTTTTTTGGTGTTTTTATTTTTTTTGTTCTTGTTCCTCATAAAGTTCTCAACAAGTGAAGTCCAAATGTCAGCATTTAAGTGCTGTCAGGTATTGCTTGAATCCTTGTGTCATCTACAGAATCATAGAATCAAGCAGGTTGAAAGAAACCTCCAAGCTCATCCAGTCCAACCTAGCACTCAGCCCTGTCCAGTCAACCAGACCATGGCACTAAGTGCCCCATCCAGGCTTTCCTTGAACACCTCCAGGGATGATGACTCCACCACCTCCCTGGGCAGCCCATTCCAATGCCAATCACTCTCTCTGCCAACAACTTCCTCCTAACATCCAGCCTAGACCCACAACTTGAGACTGTGTCCCCTTGTTCTGTTGTTGGTTGCCTGAGAGAAGAGACCAACCCCAGCTGGCTACAGCCTCCCTTCAGGTAGTTGCAGACAGCAATGAGGTCACCCCTGAGCCTCCTCTTCTCCAGGCTGCACACCCCCAGCTCCCTCAGCCTCTCCTCATAGGGTTTGTGTTCCAGGCCCCTCACCAGCTTCGTTGCCCATCTCTGGACAGCTTCTAGCATCTCAACATCTCCCCTGAATTGAGGGCCCCAGAACTGGACACAGCACTCAAGGTGTGGCCTGACCAGTGCTGAGTATGGGAGCAGAATAACCTCCCT
>WAAF01005020.1:0-14441 GCA_013400475.1 Tricholaema leucomelas | reverse complement strand
CCAATTCTTGACCCATTTCAGAGTGAATCTGTCCAGACCCACAGGGAAACCCAGATGGGGAACAGTCCTAACCTAAGAGGCATGGTGTGAGTTGAGGAGCGTATGACTTTAGGTGGACAAGCCAGAAAAAGAGAAAACCAAGACATATTTGCACTAAGTTGGTACAGTTTCTTTCTTCCTTTAAAAATAACTGCAACAAGTTGCATCTCATTTCAATTAATCAGAATTTAAGATAATGTAGATATTGGTGCCATGAAAAAAAAAAATATCAGTGAAAAAGACAAAATAGAAACCTTTTCTTTTACTGTGAAAAGTACATTACTATGAGGGTGGTGAGACACTGGAACAAGTTGCCCAGAGACATTGTGGATGCCCCTTCCTTGGAAATGTTCAAAGGTAGGTCAGATGAAGCTTTGAGCAGCCTGGTCTGCTGGAATTTATCTATGCTCACTATGGGGGCTTGGAACTAGATGATCTCTAAGGTCCCTTCCAACCCCAACCATTCTATGACTCTATGAAATCTACAAGTACAGTGACAATCCACTTATATAGATAACAGAGTTTCTATTGAGTAGGTAAGTGGAGACCAGAATAAGCCTGAGCAGCTTCAGTGGCTAGCTGTAGTCATTGTATCTTGGTAGACTGAAGCTGTGTGGACAGGTCTGCATTTCAGCAATGCTGCTGTTGCACTGGTGGCTCTTGCAGGAGGAACACCATTGTCTTCCAGGTTGCTTCCATCATATCAGCCATGTTCTGTCCTCAATGAGTCTCTGTTGATGGTGTGCAGCTGTAGTAGTTCAAGTTACCTCAGCTGGACAGGTTCAGAATCTTCTCTGCTTCTCTGAGGAAGTAGTGGGAAGAGGCAGTTTAAAGGTGTTGCTGCTATGCCAGCTCTAACAAGCTTATTTGAACTTTCTGTGGGAAGTTCTGAATCTGTTTTCCCTGGCTTATCATTGTCCTTGATCTAGAAGAGAACTAGTCAGGTTCAGAGGTCTTACTGCCCCTTATGTGCTCAAAACAGATCAGTTTGTATTGAATAGCTTGAGGATTTAGAAGCCATTCCTTATATTCTTGGAGTCTTGTCCCTAGAGGCATTAGCATGAAATCTTGTACTGATCCATTGGGAATGTTATGATCTTATTGAGCTGAGCAGGCTTTGTTCATCAGTGAAATTCTCACTACTGCCTTTCTCCATTCCCACGTGTCCTGTCTGGAGCACAGACAAACAAGACCCTACATATTACCACTGGAAAATAGGGTAGCCAACAGCAGTCTCTTACTTCTGTGAGAAAAGAACACTTTGGCTGCAAACTATACCTGTAAGATCAGGGAGGTATCAAACACAGCAAATGCTAACACAAGAGCCTTGCTGGAAGGAAAATTAAAGATAAGTTGGACTTGGCCAAAGAGGTAATGAGAGTCACAACTGGAAACAAAAATGAAATATACTTAAAGTTTTGCTTAGGTTGTTGAACTGTGGTGAGGGGAATGAAAAAGGGGACAGGGCAGTTGCTAGGAGTTTTGCTATGACAGGGAATGTATGTGGAGCAACATCTGGTACGTTTGGTCCTAACACTCCAGGTCTTTTACCATATCCTGCCCAGTACTGCTGAAGTAAACCAGGTGTAAGTGGTTTCAGCAGAACAGCCAAAACCACATCTTACTTGGAGAAACCGTGTCTAGAACATGAAGGCTTTGTTCTCTAGGGCCAGAGCTCCTCTCTTCTCACTGGTAGTCCATGAAAGTGTTTACAGAGGCCAGCAGCCCAAAGGAATTGAATTCAGGATCTTGAAAGCTTTGGCCTTCGCAAAATAAACCTTCAAAGGAGATTCAGAACTATCAGCAACAAAATACTTTCTATTCTCATCCACAGCAGCCCCCTCCATTTCTGCTCATGTTTATTTAACAGTTTAAAAAATAAATCCATTGCTTTGAGCTCAGGGGATTGATATTTTTAAGGTCTGTGTTTTTGGTTTTTTTCCATGTACACTTCCCATAATATTAATTTTCTTTTTCTTTTGCTATTTCACTTTAACCATCATTTGCTCTTGTTGGCAATTAAAACTCTTTCTTTTACCTTGTGTTGGTAACATGATAGGTGAAGAAATGCTGATGACAAAAACTTCTCTACTCCCCATCTTTACCTGAATAGTCCAAACTGATTCCTCATTTCCACATGGGAGATTTGGCTTAAAATAGATCCAAAAGGTCATATTTTCAAATATCAGCACTTAGGCTGTTTCTGCCATGCCTGTTCTCTGTGCTGTTAACACTGATCTGATGAGAGCCTCACAAAGCTTATATATAGTCAGGAGGCTGTTTAAATTCCATTATAAAATAAACAAACCCAAATCCCTGGGATATACTTCATTGCCCCCCAAAAATGGACAAACGCCAGAGCTCCAAATTGTTCTAGTAAGTTCAGCTCCTTGCTTGTTTACAGGGTAGTAGAGAAATCAAACCTGCATGGAACAGACCTATGACTCTGGAAAAAAAAAAACAAAACAGGAGGATATTTTCTGCATCAGAGTAGTTGGGTTTGATTGCTGTTATCTGATGAGATCAACTGCCAGTATCACTTTGTGTTGTTTGTATCATAGAATCATAGAGCAGGGTTGGAAGGGATCACAAGGATCATCTAGTTCCAAGCCTCCTGCCATGGGCAGGGATACCCTACCCTAGATCAGGCTGGCCACAGCTTCTTCCAGCCTGGCCTTAAACACCTCCAGGGATGGGGCCTCAACCACCTCCCTGGGCAACCCATTCCAGGCTCTCACCACTCTCATGCTGAACAACTTCCTCCTCATATCCATTCCCTCCTTGGGTGGTATTGTAAATGGGAGAAAAAGGGCAAAACCCAAAAGCAATTAAAAACTAGCCAAGGAAATCCATACTGACCTTCTTATGGGTATTTTAAAAGGAGCTCAAGTTTGGCTTTCTAACTGTGTCTCCTGTCTGTGAAACTATATCACTTCTGCTCTAGGTGTTGTAGCATCTTTTTAATGAATGCATAATAGAAAGTTCTTTGCCTTACCTGGGTTTTCTCACATGCCCATGAATGCCTACAGTCATAAGCGCCAGGCCAGATCATCTTAAAAGTGGAAGGCAATGGAAAAATAAATCATAGAATCATAGAATCATAGAATGGTTTAGGTTGGAAGGGACCTCAATGATCATCCAGCTCCAACCCCCTACCATAGGCAGGGACACCTCCCACTAGAGCAGGCTGCTCAAGGCCTCATCCAGCCTGGCTTTAAATGCCTCCAGGGAGGAAGCATCCACAACCTCCCTGGGCAACCTGTGCCAGTGTCTCACCACCCTCACTGTAAAGAACTTCCTCCTAACATCCAGTCTAAATCTCCCCTCTTCCAGTTTAAACCCATTCACCCTCGTCCTCACGTTACCAGACCTTGTCAATAGTCCCTCCCCAGCCTTCCTGTAGGCTCCCTTCGGATACTGGAAAGCCACTCTAAGGTCTCCTCGAAGCCTTCTCTTCTCCAGGCTGAAGAGCCCCAACTCTCTCAGCCTGTCCTCGTAGCAGAGGTTCTCCAGCCCTCTGATCATCTTTGTGGCTCTCCTCTGGACTTCTCACATAATCATTTTGATTGGAAAAGACCTTTAAGATCATGGAGTGCAACCACTGTCTAACTCCACCAAGCAGAGTAAGAAAATGGCTGAGGTGCGGTTGGAGCCTCCTCGCTCCAGAACATCTGTGGGTCTCCTGCAGAGCTTAAGGGATCACACGAGGCAACTGACATTAGAACCAGTTCAGCATGCCATAGCTTGTGCAAAACACGTGTCCAGCCACCAGGCTTGCATAAATTGGCTGTAAATAGTTAATTAAATGCATTTGTACCCCACTACCTGATTTGCATGCAGGACTGTCAAAACAGCCTGCTAAGATTAGACACAATGTACTCCCTGAACACAATTGTACTACTGAAACAGGCTGAAAATCTGGCGCATTGAGTTAAATTTTCACATTGTGCCTTCTTGTGTAATAACAATAATCTCCTCTGCCTTGGAGTATAATCGCAATAAAGAGCTTTTTGTGATTCATTCAGTGTTTATTCACTCAGTAAACAGCCCTTTATTGCTTTTTATACTACAAAGCAAATGAGATTATTGCTTAAATTGTCCGGTAGCGACTAGCTTCTGTCCTCTGGCTTGCTTGTTCAGTTTGTTTTTGTGTTGTGGTTTTGGAAAAGCAAACTTGTTTAAAATTAGCTCCCCAATAAATCACAGTAACAATGAAGTGAGAGTTTCTGCACTGTGACAGATTTGTAGCTTTTTTATGTTTGTAATGATGATGGTATGTTTTCTAGCTTATTTATTCCCTTCTGCCTTTATTCTCCCAAACTCCGAACTCTGCTGCAGTGAAGAAAATCCTAAAAGTTGGAGTTTGGGAAGGGGGAGTTTGCAGTCCTTGGACTGTGCAGCTGCCACTGCAGTATTCCCAGGATGGAGAGGCGAAGAAAAGAAGCAGAGATAGTAAAAAGGCAGGAGTCTGATGCTCAGAGTTGAAAGGCATCAACCCTAGTTCTCATCTTACCCTGTTCCTAGAAGCTTGAGTGCTTTCTTTCCCTTGTTTGTGCCTATACAATAAGGTAGGTGATCTCTGGAAAGGCATTCTTTGAATCTTTAACAAGAAACATTTTTGTTATTCAGTGACTCTCAAAGTAATTCCTAAAGCAGCTGTTCTTAAACATGCAATCTCCCCATGAAGATGTATGGTGGAGCAGCTCTGAAGGCCTCAGAATAGGAGGCCTGGGAACACTGTAGTGTTCTTTGAGGAGTGCAACTCAGCTGTAGCCAACATTTGTTCTTTCTCTTCTTTCCTTAGTGTGCAAATGGAGCAGCCCATAATTATTCCTCGTCAGGAGGCCAGGTGGTGTGTTCACCAGGAGAATGGAAAAGAGTCTTTCTCTCTTTCAAGCAGTAACATGTAAGTGGCATTTCTTGTTTCAGTCCTGCCAACTTTCAGACGTTAGCGAAGCATTTCACTGATAATCATTGATCCTCTTTATTTATAGAACACTAGGAGCTCATACAATTCAATAGTCAAGAGATGCCAATTTTCCATGAATACCTGAGAATGACTTGGTCATTTTCCATTTCTGTAATTGCTTCTGCATTGCTGGGGTATGAATTTCATTCTTTAAAATTCACCTAGAAATGGACCATGGGCAAGGAAACTGCCCTTGAATTTTTTTTTTCCTCTTTCTAAAGCCAGGTTTGTTGTTTTTAATTTGGATACTTCAAGCATTAATATCCAACCTCATTTACTAATCTCAGTTTCCACACTCAGATGGATATCTTAAATTAATTGATCAAGAATTGCAAATTGTGGCCCTCAACCTGTTAAATATGCAGCTGAGTCTGTATTTTCTCTAATGGACACTGCATGTTCTGTAGGAGTCTTTGCATTTAGCTTCTTGATAGCTTTTGAGTGACCATATTTTGCCTTTGGGTAATAGCGTGTCCTGGATTTAGCTCTTTTACCTCTTCTGTGTTGTTATATTCAATTGTCTGATTAGATTATAGAACCTGTTTTTAACCTGACCTAAGCAGTGACACAATTCTTGAACAAAGCAGATCAGGTCCAGACCTGTGTCTAAAGAAGTGCAATGAGCAGGTGAAGGGTCTAGAGAACAAGTCTTATAAAGAACTTCTGAGGGAACTGGGGGTTGTTTAGTCTGGAGAAGCTGAGGATGGAGACTGTCTCACTCTCTGTGAGTCCCTGAAAGGAGGCTGGAGAGAGATAAGTATTGGCCTCTTTTCCCACATAACTAGTGATAGAACAGAAGGAAATGGCCTTAGGTTGCACCCATGTAGGTTAGATCGGGTATCAGGAAAATTTTCTTTGCTGAAAGAGTCTTCAGGCATTTGAACAAGCTGCCCAGGGAGGTAATAATGTCACCATCCCTGAAGGTGTCCAAAAAACATGTGAAGATGATGATACTTCTGGACTGAGTTGGAATAATGGGTTTGGGCTGATGGCTGGACTCAATGATTTCAGAGGTCTTTTCCAACCTTAATGATTCTGCGATTCTATGTGCCAGCCCCACTGAAGTCCCTAGCCCACTGGCCCCAGAAATGAGATGGTACATCCCCATTGTCTTGAGCTTGCAATATATTTTGACATCTCAAAACTGAGCAACTATACCTAGTGGTTCCCAAAATGAATCTGATATGTGAGCTGGTACCCAACCTTGTTCACTGTGTTGAGTAGCCTCCGAGCTGCAGAGGTGGAGCTCATTGGTCATATGGGTATCTGCCAGTGATTGAAACTGAGAGCAAGGCCTGGAGTACCATGGTATTAAGTTTTGACAGCTAAATCTCCAGTGGTTCACAGGATCACAGGATATTAGGGGTTGGAAGGGACCCAAGGAGATCATCGAGCCCAACTTCCCTGCCAGAGCAGGGTTCCTCTTTGGGATGGGGCAGCATAAAAGCCATCCTGACTCTGGGCAAGCAAAACCAAAATATCTCCAGAGAACCCCTGTTTCCTTGATGTTAAAATAGTCACCAAGTGTCAACCGCTGCAGGACCTCATCGGCACCTATATGAAAGGGGAAATTTCAGCGTCAGTACTGACAAGGAAGCAGTGTCCTCCCCTTGGGCAGGCAGACAGCAAGCTGTCAGGCAGGCCGTTGAACATCTCCTCTCAGTTCATCACATGCCAGTGGCTCTTGCATAGGTGGTGGCTCAGAGCAATGCTTTGTGCTCTCCAGGTCTGTGCTGAACTTGCGCTGGGAGCGACGTGCTGCCCTGCAGGTGGTGTGCCCATCGTCCCTGCCCCCCTGCCTGCAGCAAGAATTTCCCAGTGAGACTTCTGCCAGTTCTGCCGCTGGCTCCTGTGTGGATGCGACATGTTTAGTTTCATAGGGCAGGAATGCACCCTGCTTCGTAGTTTCCATGCATAAAAACCTTTCTAAGTGCATGGCCTCATCTATGATTAGATTTCCGTTTCACGAGGCATCAGTGATTTATGAAGCATATTTTCATGTGGTAACCAGAAAATGTTTCCATTTAATGATTGGACAGTGTACTTTCCTTTATCAAACCTGCTCGAAAACCTTTTATTGTTTTAAGACTGCATTCTCACAGGAGATTTGTTGCTTTAACCACATTTAATTTTAAAGGGTCTCTGCTCCTCTTTGCTTCCAAGTCGCTGGATGAAGTGTGCAGGTTGCAGGAACAAGGTGAGGAAACTTGAGCTGCCAAGCAGGAGCTTACAAGTGTTTCTTCAATTACCAGCCCTGACACTGGGATTTTGGGTGCCCTTGAGTGACTTGCTTTGCTTCCATGCTGCCAGCTCCCCATGTGAAACACAAGAACAATCTTATTCATTTTCCTTTGCAGTCCCTCAGCCTGTTTGTCTCTTCAGACTCTTCATTGGAGGCTCTGCTCCCCATGTGAAACATAAGAACAATCTTATTCATTTTCCTTTGCAGTTCCTCAGCCTGTCTGTCTCTTCAGATTCTTCATTGGAGGCTCTGGTTCTCACTGAGGCTTGCTGGGTGCCCAGCATGGTGGGACTACGCAGGCTTGGCTGTCACAGAATGTTAATTAATCATTCAAATAAATCATGTCAAAGAAGTATTAATTAATCATTGCTCCAGAAAAGAATTTGCCACAGCCGCTTGCTGTGGGCCCTTGGCGCAGCCTCGGAGGTGCTGGAAACACATCGTCTTTTCCAATGTGGCCCATGGACATGATTAAAAGAACTGCCTCAAATCATCCCAACTTCCTCACTATTAAACAGCAGCTACATCTCCTTCTCTTTTTGATTTTCTTTTCTTATTCTTTTTTTTTGTTGTTGTTGTTGTTGGTTTTTTTTGAACCTGGCAGCCTTAGTCAATAAGCCATAAGCGCCGAGCTAAGAAGAACTGCTGTCATCAGACAAAAAGGCCTCCAAGTCCACATCCCTAACAACCTATTTTAATAACAAGAGCAATAACGGGATTTATTATGCATGCGGCTTTCTGCAATCATTTCTGAAGAGAAAATTAGTTTGAAGCCTCAGGCGACAGTTGAACTCTCCGAGGCGCCTAAAATAAAATAGGGGGGGGGGGGGGGGGGGGGAGAGGAAGGTAGGGAAAGGGAGTGGGCTGAAAAAAATAATAACTGGGGAAAAGAAGTGTGATGGGAAAAGTTATCGGAGCGAGCATGCTGGTAAAGTCTAGCTGTGACTTGGTCTTGTCCTCTGGAGAGGGACAGAGTGGTGGCCAGAAGCCAGGGGGTCTGGCTGTGCTGCTGGTGCTGCTGGTGCTGCAGGTGCTGTAGGAACCGTGGTCCGGCATCGTGGGCCCAGTGCCTTGATTTACTGCATGGGTGGAGAGGCCGTAAATTACTGAGAGTTCTGTGCTGAGGAATAAATCTCAGCTCAGCCAGGGGGCTAAAAAGAGAAAAAGAAAGTGAAAAAAGAAAAAGAGGACAAGGGCTGGGTGAGCTGCTGGAGGCAGTTTAGGAGCAGGACCATGCCCAGCACTGGTGTATATCACAGTCTCACAGTATCACCAAGGTTGGAAGAGACCTCACAGATCATCAAGTCCAACCCTTTACCACAGAGCTCAAGGCTAGACCATGGCACCAAGTGCCACATCCAACCTTGTCTTGAACAGCTCCAGGGACGGCGACTCCACCACCTCCCTGGGCAGCCCATTCCAGTGTCCAATGACTCTCTCAGTGAAGAACTTTCTCCTCACCTCAAGCCTAAACTTCCCCCGGCGCAGCCTGAGGCTGTGCCCTCTCATTCTGGCGCTGGCCACCTGAGAGAAGAGAGCAACCTCCTCCTGGCTACAACCACCCCTCAGGTAGTTGTAGACAGCAATAAGGTCACCCCTGAGCCTCCTCTTCTCCAGGCTAAACAATCCCAGCTCCCTCAGCCTCTCCTCGTAGGGCTGTGCTCGAGGCCTCTCACCAGCCTCGTCACCCTTCTCTGGATACGCTCAAGCACCTCAATGTCCCTTCCAAACTGGGGGGCCCAGAACTGAACACAGTACTCAAGGTGTGGTCTAACCAGTGCAGAGTACAGGGGCAGAATGACCTCCCTGCTCCTGCTGACCACACCATTCCTGATGCAACTTATAACTTCCTAATCTGTGCAGTTGCCCAGGGACCAGCTACCACTGCATCCATACCTGCCCCTTTGCAACCACCCGAACATTGCCTCTCTCCCTAAGCAGCTTGAGGCTCACCTTGAAACAGAGAAATATTTAGGTACTGGCACCAGCCTCTGGTGAGCGTTGAGGGGATGAAGTTCAGGAATGGGAAAAGGCTGCTGTTCCCATTCATGCTGATGACTGTGTGCTTTTCTGCTACCAGGGGCAGGTCAAACTGCAAACTTATTTCTTACCGACATGCTGAGTTCCTTCCCAAGTCTGCACCTGCCCAGACCTCTCACAGAATCACAGAAACATCCAGGTTGGAAAAGACCCTCAGGATCACCAAGTCCAACCTATAACCCTACTATAACTCTCTTTGCTCCTCAGCCTAGCCCTGTGGCATGCACAGGTAGATGGTGTTTAGTAGTTGTAATATGCTGAGATATAGCCTGAAACTCACAAATTACTTCATGAGTGTGATGCTAGGAGCTGCCCTTAAAGGAGTGCCCCATGCAGCCGAGTGCTGTGCAGAGTGGTGTCCATCTCCAGCAGGGATCCAGAGGAGGAAACAGTATTTGAGAGGCAAAGCTGGCTGCTCCCCTGCCCCTTGCATGTCTTCCTCATTGTAGGCCAAACCACCACCCATGGACTCAGATACTGTATCCAACCAGGGCCAGGCACCATGACATCAACCCATCCTTTCTCTCTCCTAACACTCAGAGCAGGTCTGCTTTACCCTGCTTCTTGCTTTGCATTCTCATTTCAGACCAACAGAGGAGCAGGACATGAGATTCCTTCTAAAGTAAAAACTACAAAGGAAAAGAGTGTATCTGCATACATCTGTGTGTGTTCCCACCAGAGAAAGGCAACTCCTGTAGCTTTTGTCCATGTACAACTGTGTGTTGCCTTGATTTTTATAATTCTTGGGAATTTTTTTCCCCCCTTCCTGAGGCAATGCGTGAACTTAACTGCTGGAAATAATATGGACCCAACTAAATGAGACTGAGAATCTCAAACCTGCTATTAGATGCTTTTTGTTTCTCAGGCTCTGGTTTGAGGACAGATGACTTTACTTTGACTCTGGAGTTCAGTGCCACCCCTTTTGAACTGCAAGGGCTGGGCAAAGAAAATATTGTGTGATTGAACTGGAATTCTGGCCAGAAAATATATGATCACTTAAAAGCAACATCAGAGAGTGGGGTCTTCTGCTGGCTTCATCCAAGGCCTTGGCTAACCAGATAATTCCATAGTGATATTTATGGCTTGTATATAAAAATGAAAATGGTCTGAAATCCTGTGGCTGTTTGGTACCCACCTCTTCGATGTCTAACTGCTTATTCATTCTAAAAAGTGGGATTTAATAAGACAGCTATGGTATGTTATTTAAATACCAATTGATTATTAAAAACATATTTATTTATAACTACAAATTACAAAGTACTTGGGGAAGTGCAGCCAATGAGATCGGTGGGCTGCCTGATGAATATCCTTCTCTAACCCCATCATTTTATATATAGAAAAGGGGTTGAGTTATGCAGTGGGAATAAAGCTAACTTAACTGCCTTTATGGGTCATTTCTTTCTTTGATGAATACTTGTAGCTCCCTTTAACAGTAATAGGACCTTTGCTTTCCAACTGAGCAGAAAATAAACAGACCTCACTGTAGGGGCTCTGTTGCCTTTTGGGGGGCTCAGAGCAAGGTTAAGCAGAGATGGATGAAATGTTCTCTGCTTTAATAAAGCATGCCTAAAATATTCCAGAATAAGATCCTCTTTGCCCATTTCCTACACAGTGCTGCCCAGAGGGTTGTGCTGGTTGCACTGTTGCCTACCAGCAAAGCAAAACTTTGTTAAAACAAGCAGCTGGCTAATTGCCCTTGCAAGTCAGTGTTACTGACCCACACCACCAAATCAAACCCCACTTTGCAGTGGCAGGCTCCCACTCCTTGGCAGTCACACCAGAAGGCTGGACTGATGATGAAGAGGTCTTCTCTAGATTTTTTTTCACAGCAGTCATTTCTCTCTTTCACAGCAGACTTTTCTCTCTCTCGTGCTCATTCCTGGTCTTCTTTGGTGGCTTTTGCATCTGAGGACATAAAGACATACTGAAAGCTAGAAGAAATGAGAAACACTCATCCCATCCTTCACTTCTGGTTTGCTTTGGTTTTCTCCCCCATTTTATTTTGCTTTCAGCCCCCTTCCCCTGGTTAAATTATATGATTGATGAAGGCTTGGAAAAAAGAAAAGGTAGCTCTTTCCTGACTCCCTTTCCAAATGCAAAATGCAGCTGCTGCTGCAGATTCAGGTTCTGCAACTCCAACAAGCTTCCACAGCACAGCAGGCCTGACTGGCAGCCAAAACAGAGAAAATCTGATACGGTTTTTATGTCTCTGCTTAGGGAAATTAACCCAAAACAAGGTGGTAGCTGAGAAAGGCGATAATGAGAGAGGGGAGAGGAAACTTGTTCTTGAAGGAAGAAAGAAAAAGGAAACCTATTCAGGTAGGCTCCCAAATAAATGACAAACACTTTGAAGTCCTGTATCCTGGTGGGTTTACAAATTAACTTTGCTGAGGAAATGGCTTGTTTTCCCTTTGTGAGCCCCAGTCAGTCCGAGGGGTACGCATTGAAGTGTCATATCAGCAGCAGGTATCAATCAGCACGACTCCCCTGAAATCAATGTAACTACATCCACTAACACAAGAGGCAGGTCCAGGAGAAACAGACACGTCCCTAGGTGGTGTGTTCTAGTCAGACCCTGCTGCACCAATGAGTCTTTCCACAGGTTTCATTTTAACTTATGTGTTCATTTACCTTATTGATATTATTTTCTAAAATGTAACCTGTTTCACTATTGGAAATTAAG
Organism: Tricholaema leucomelas; assembly: GCA_013400475.1. Lineage (NCBI taxonomy): Eukaryota > Metazoa > Chordata > Aves > Piciformes > Lybiidae > Tricholaema lacrymosa > Tricholaema leucomelas. The sequence goes on along the minus strand of WAAF01005020.1, from coordinate 2,468 downwards.
TGCAATTAAGAGATGTGTTGCTTCAATTGCTGTTTTATTGTATCTTCTGCTCTTTCAGTGTAGATAAACAAAGGGCAAAAATCCGTTCCTAAAGAAGGCAAAAGCTTTAAAAAGACCTTCATTATATTTCAGGAACCATCTTCCTTTGGCTGAAAGAAAATACTTCTCTTTATTAATTAAGAGGAATTTGTTTAAGTTAGTTCCACCAAACAAACACTTTGTTTTGCCACAAGAAGCCAAATCCTTTGAGTTTTCATTTGCTTTGGGGTGAAGCCTTGTTGTTATTGAACTGAATGCTGTGTAACTCAGAGCAAAAGCAATAACAGGCCAAGCCTTGCAGTTTTTGCAGACACCTTTTTAACCCTCCAAGTATTTCTAAGACACTCATTCACAGCAGTATCTGAGCTCTGAATCATTTATTGTGAATAGGTGGCCTGTTAAATCTTCTTTTCTCTGCCCACAGTTGGTGGAAAAAAACCCCAACTGTTGCCTTCTTGCAGTTTGCTCAACATTTCATGCTAACAAATTTCAGTCTGGTCCAGAAAATATTTTTTTCCAACTTGTTGGTGTTTATAAAGCAGATGATGAAGTTGGCAGCGTAGATCATTGATGTATTTCCCACCCATACCACAGCACTGAAGTGCAACAAGAAAGGCTACAAAGAGCTCTCAGCAGAGGTCTTACTGCAGGTCTAAACTTTTTTTTTGAGCAAGATGTAAGCCAGAGTATGTCTGCCTAGAAGCAAGTCTAAGCTCAGACTTTTCCCCTGCAATGAAGAAACAATGGTTTCTGCTCAAGTCCACTATAGGATCATAGAATCATAGAACCATAAAATCAACCACATTGGAAGAGACCTCCAAGAGCTCACCCAGTCCAACCTAACACCCAGCCCTAGCCAGTCAACTAGACCACTGCACTAAGTGCCTCATCCAGGCTTTTCTTGAACACCTCCAGGGATGGCAGCTCCACCACCTCCCTGGGCAGCCCATTCCAATGCCAATCACTCTTTCTGCGAAGAACTTCCTCCTAACATCCAGCCTAGACCTCCAGCAGAACAACTTGAGGCTATGATTTGCTTGCTTTTGTCCTCATTTTGCAGAGAGGTTGGTGTGAGAATGAGCTGCAGCAGAGGCTGGCTGCTCATCCTGCTACTAATGTGGTAACTTTAACAGATCTCTAGAAATGAAATAGTTCACATTGTGCCAGGAAGCAGAGTCCTGGTCTCATCAGAGTTGTTGTTCTTGAAAGACAAGATCCCAGTCTGAATGAGATCGGGACCTTGACCCAGCCCCCTGCATCCAGCCAGTGGTGGATGAGGGCAGGATTTAGAGCGGAATCTGCGTTTTATAGCTCTGGTTTAACTTCAGGCTTGCATGTAAAACAGAGTCTGGGCTGCGTTTTCCTGCACCTCTGTGAGTCCCAGCTCTGCTTCTTGGGGGGTTCTGAACAGCCATGTGCAGCCATTCTGCACAGCAAGTTGATGCTCCTCTGGGTTTGTGGCCCAGGCAAAGCCACCTGAGTGGAGGGCAGACATTCAGCTGTGGGCTTTTGGACAACCAACCCACACTTAAATACCATTTACACTTATTAATGGCATCAAAGTGACGTCCACTACAGCAACTTCTGTGATGTGAAGGGTGAAATAACTTCACCAAAAGATGAATACTGGAGCATTCCTTGTTGCGTATTGAACATTCCTGTAGGCTCTGTACTTGCTCTTTTCAGACAATGCTTTCTCAGCTGGCTGGATTTTCTATATCACCTCTCTAACCTGCCGTATTAATTTCCATTGACTGTGAAAAGAACTTGTCAAATAAGGAGGAAAAAGGAGGGGGGGGAGCATTTTAATCCATAAGGCACAGTTCTTAAAAGTACCTTGTTGTGTAGTAGCTGAATTTGTCAAGAGTATAGGGCTGCTGCTAATTGTCTGAATAAATTACAGCTTTGGAGCCTGGAAGCCACAAATCATGTCATTGCAGCACTAAGCCATTCCTTTATGGAATTGGTCTTTTACAACCCAGGAAAAAAACTTTTCAGAAAACTGCCCTACAGGAAAAAATAGAAAAAGAGAGAGAAACAAAGTCTGTGCATGTGCTTCTGTGTGTGTGCCTCCGTGTGTGTGTGCCTCTGTATGTGTGTGTATGCCTCGGTGTGTGTGTGTGTGCATGCTTCTGTATGTGTGTGTGTGTGCCTCTGTATGTGTGTGTATGCCTCTGTGTGTGTCTGTGCCTGTGTGTGTGTGCCTCTGTGTGTGTGTGCCTCTGTGTGTGTCTGTGCCTCTGTGTGTGTGCGTGTGCCTGTGTGTGTATGTGTGTGTGCCTCTGTGTGTGTGTGTGCCTCTGTGTGTGTGTGTGTGCCTCTGTGTGTGTGTGTGCCTCTGTGTGTGTGTGTGTGCCTCTGTGTGTGTGTGTGCCTCTGTGTGTGTGTGTGTGCATGCTTCTGTGTGTGTGTGTGCCTCTGTGTGTGTG
>WAAF01005019.1:0-10024 GCA_013400475.1 Tricholaema leucomelas | reverse complement strand
TATGAAAGACATTATGGGAATAACATCAAACCATAACTATTATAATAACTAGCAAATATTCAAACTATAAACAGAGGGAGATTTCTCCACGGCAAATATTGCTGGGGTCAATATGCTGCCTGCTCAGTAGGTGGGCTGAAAGCTCTTTCTGCTCTATGGCAGAATGCAATAGAAATTATAGAGGCATTTACTCACAATTTCTGATTAATTATCAATCACCCTCAGGGGCTACGTCGCAACCCATTACAAGTGTCCAATCTTCAGGGGAGTATGCCCATGGACATCGAAACTGGAATTCTCCTGGCTTCAGGGGAAAGGATGAATCTTCCTGGCTTCTGGGGAAAGGGCGGTCGCTGACCTTGTTCTCCTGGCTTCTTCTGGACGCTCTATTCAGGGATTCTTAGGCAGGACCTTCAGGTGCAGGAGTATGATGCTGTGCATTCTCAGCACGGCCTCACGCTGGCCACTCAGGCTGATCGCGTGCAGACAAGTGGGTCTGCTCCTGGTAACTTCGCAGCAGTGGTGCGCACCAGGCAATAAGGCAGCGGGCGTACAATAGGGAGCACAGCTGAATGGGAGACTGAGCTTCGCAGATACAGGCAGGCTTCAGCATAATAATGAGAGCAAGGGAGCGAGCAAGCGAGCACCTTGTTTACCTGTGTATCTCTATTTATCAAATGTGGGCCGAGATTAATAGTCCTTTGGCCACCAAAATGACCAATGAGCTTGGCAGTTAGCCAACCATACCATAATAGGCAAAAGCCACAGGCCTGGATCTCCCAAATATGGGGATGGCATGGGCCTAGCACCTGGTAAGCACACAACCACCTTACACAATCAGGAGCCCTGGGCAGGGGAGACTTTATGGCACCAGGTTTGTTATGCCCCTTTGTGTTCATTTAATGCGTTTACCTCTGGTGTGGGCAGAAAAACATGTCCAGGCAGGTTAAGGCATAAATAAACCTATTTTCTGGCCTATGGGCCCTCCACGACACAGGATTATCCAAAGTGATTGCTGATATCTAGGTGGAATTTGTTTCCTGGCTGGAATTGCCTTGCAGGAGGTGGGTGTCTGTTCCTCATAGCAGAAACATGCACCCATTCAGAAGATGAAGGGATGTTATCCTTTGACAGATTGGGTATAGAGGTTTTAAGATTCTCCTTCAGTTCTTTCGTGAGTTCTTTCATAATTTCATGAGTCTTTATGAATTTCATAATTTCATGAGTTCTTTCATAATGTCGTGGAGGCAGGGAATTAACGTGGCTGAGTCAGGAATTATAAAAATAGAATTATTTTATTTTCCTGGAATCCCACCCCCAAACTATATGCAAAAAAATAGTTTAGTTTATTAACCATTCAGTTTGATTGGGAATTTCTTTCAAAAGGTTATTATAGATTAAGTTTAGAAATTTAGGAAATCAGAAAATGGAAAAGGCTAAGCTATAAACATAGCTCTACCCCACTATCAATCAGGCTGAGCAGAAGATTAAGGGAAGAGAAGGTCTTATGATAATGAGATAGGCATTCAGCAATGATTCCTTGCTCGATTCCTCTGAAGGAACAGCCTTCTGACACTGCAGACAATATCCAATAGTGTGTGTCCATGAAGCAGAAGCCCGAGGCAAGTGGCAGCACTGCCAAACTCAGAAATGTCTTGAGCACTTCTTCCACGAGTGAGATGATCATGGAACAATGCTGCCTTCACAGCACAGAGGCAAAACTGCTAGCATCTCCCAGTCTGAGAGGCAGCCAAGAAGTTGGGTACTAACATGGCCCAAGAGAGGGCGGTCCAGATGCTGCCATCTCTCTCTCCAAGGACCCTAGGGCTTGTCAAGCCTGCAGGTTTGCACAGAATGGTGCAAAGTGGGGAGAATCGTCCAAGAGCAGGGACAGTCCAGCCACGGCAGGCAACTGTCTTGCTGGGCACTGTTAAGGCAGAAGCTCTTTGAAGACAGGAATGTTCAATATGGGAACCTCAAGGCAGGAACATTCAGTGCTTTCACGAGGAATTCTTTCATGAGGAGAGGCTGAGGGAGATGGGATTGTTTAGCCTGGAGACGAGGAGGCTCAGGGGTGATCTCACTGGTGCTTACAACTACCTGAAGGGAGGCTGTAGCCAAGTGGAGGTCGGTCTCTTCTCCCAGGCTACCAGCAGTGGAACACGGGGACACAGTCTCAAGTTGTGCCAGGGGAGGTAAAGGCTGGATGTTAGGAGGAAGCTCTTCACAGAGAGTGATTGCTATTGGAATGGGCTGCCCAGGGAGGTGGTAGAGTTGCCATCCCTGGAGGTGTTCAAGAAGACTTAGTGCCATGGTCTAGTTGATTGTCTAGGGCTGTGTGCTATGTTGGACTGGATGATCTTGGAGGTCTCTTCCAACCTGGTTGATTCTATGAGTCTATCTTTAATGCCATCCTTTATCTCTGTACCCAGAGGTTTTATGGCAGAAACTAGGGCAGAATGTGACAAGCTGTCCTCTCTCTTCCTCAGTTGGTCAGTGAATTAACCAACAGTGAAAAGACTTCCATTATCACTTCTTGACAGAAACCTACTAATCAAGATGTTAGCACAGGATGAAGAGCAAGCTTAATAAGGTTCTTTGTGAGACCTGTTCCAAGAGAAATATCATCACGTTCATGTTACCATGATCTCCATAAAGCACTTTCTTCACAGCAAACTCCTTCTGAAGCTTAATTCCCTGCTTAATTGTGTTCCCCTTCTTAGCTGCCCAAGGCAGATCATCTCGGGAAGGATATCTCATAGCCACAGCCAACGGGAGGCGTGTCCACAAGCTAACCTTACCAAGAGGACTTGCTAGGTATTTGTCCACTCCACTTCCCTTGGTGAATGGCCCTAGCTGCTTTGCAGACTTGTCTCCTTCCTGTAGGGCATTTGCATCAATAGTATGGCATCTCACCAGCCAACTTAGGATTGGCTCTCCTGATTCCCTCACATATTCCTTTTTAACTTCCCTGATCTCTTTGAGGAGATCACTGGAATCCTGGATATCATCCTTGTCCTCTTCCTCTGGTTGTCCTGGTTGTCCTGGACCTAGAAACAGAACTTCCCTAAGAGCACTCTTAAAGTCCTCAGAGCCATCCTTCTTGGCAGCCAATCTCACATAGCTCCTCTCGTCAGAGTACTGAGACTCTAGTATATTGGTTAAGTCTCTACCACAATCTTCTCTTGAATCACTCTCTGTCAAATGTTTCATATTAGCCCTTGCCTTTGAGGGAGCAAGAACGGCTGAAGACAACAAGGCAGTGGAAGCTATCTAGCGGGTCTGAATCACGGAGGTTCTGACCTGATGCCTGTGAGTTTGAATCTGGTTTAGGGTTAGAAGCTGCTGCCTGAGGATTTGAACAAGGTGAAGAAGCAGCAGAGACTTAAACAGATGGACCTGTTCTTTGGCTGCCTGCCATGTTATTGTCAACAACTGAGACACTTTGGCAGTTGTCCCAGAACCTGCGAGAGGAGGTGCAGCAGTGGACATGGCGGCCCCCTTTTTCTCTCCCCTTGAACAAATGTTGTTTTCATTGTGTGCAGGCCTTATCTCTAACTCTGTTTGTGAGCAAACTTGTCTCCTTTTCAGTTTTCTTAAAGCAACCACATTTGAATTTTTTATGCACCATGCTAGTGTTAGTGATAAAACCACAATTATTAGAGCTAAGATTACACATGATAAATATACCACTGTATTACACGTGTAAAACTCTGTACAGGAATTTGGCATGTTAGTTTGAGGCAGAATTACTTGCATTAGAGAATATTTCCTGACTTACTAAAAACAGAGTTGGTAACAGTTTCAGTAATATTAAAGCCTACCCAGCCAAGAAGATAACCTCCAAAATCAAAAAAACACTCCTTTAATCTTCCTCCACACTAGATCAAACAGGAGGTCACCAATTTTGCCTGTTATCCAGTGGTAAAAGAACCATGCCCCTGTGGGGCACAAAATTGAAAATACAACATGAAATAACTTCATCTTAACACTGAGATTTAATTAGCAGTCAATCATATTGAATTTGTCCCACACTGGGCACCAAAATAAAGATGTGATGGATTGGGAGTTAGCCTTCCTCCCACTCTTATGAAATCACCCAGACTAGCCTCAGCCATCTGGAAATTAAGAAATGAAGCTTTATATTTACGTCTTAGCACAACATACAAGCAGATACTTACAATACATACAGCTATATACAGAAATAAACAAATTAAAAGTAATACAGAAACACAGCACCCCTCCCAGAAATCAGAGTCCCCAGATGAGGGGCAGAGTCCCAACCACCCTTCCACCTTCTTTCCACCCCTTTACCTTACCCCAGACTTTGCCTTAAGAGCAAGGTGATTCTGGAGGATTGGTCAGGATGGTTAGAAAGCAGAAGAATTAGTTACACAGAAAGCAGGCCAGGGAGAAAAGTATAGGCACCCAGAGACACACACTGACTCCCTTATATATGTTTTGTGTTCTTGTTTTCATATATCTCAGCAAGCCTATGAGTGAAGTAGACATTACCATTGTTTCCTTTTCACAGACTATAATCTCTCTCACTAAAATTTTCCAGCTAACCCCAAACTAGCACAGCACTAAGTGCCTCATGCAGTCTTTTCTTGAGCACCTCCAGGGACAGTGAATCCACCACCTCCCTGGGCAGCTCATTCCAAGGGTGAATCGCTTGCTCTGTGAAGAACTTCCTCATAATATCCAGCCTATACCTTCCTTGGTACAAATTGTATTTTCTTCAGTGTTTTCCTTACTAAAAATTGAAAATTTTAAAGCAAGCAGAATTTTTCTTCATTTATCTGAATACATTATTTGAAACATTCTTTAAACAAAAAACCTAAGTTCAAAATAAAACCAGGACATACTCTTCAGGGATTTTTTTTCACCACTCAGAGTTTTGTTTAATCACAAAAGCATGTGTAGCTTGCAGTCTTTGGTGCCGACCAAAAACAAGACATGAATACAAAAACACATGACATTTACCTAAATAACTGTGAGCTGGTTTTTCTTCTACAACTTTGATTCTCCTTGCTCCTGCAGGTATCACCAAAGCTTCCACGTAACCTAGACATGAGACCAAAGCTCCTGAGTTACATATAAAAGAATAGAAAATTACATCTGGAAGGCTTTTAAATTTATTTGCTTTTTCAATATTAACAAGTTATAATTTATACAACAATGGTTTGAGGGTTCTCACTATGTTGAGACATATGATATGGCACTAAAAAATGAACAATTTGGTTTTTGGCTTTGTTATTATTTAAAAAAATATTTTTTGCTCCATCTCCCTCACCTTGCCTTAACACATTCAAACCCTACTATGAAATGCTTTAGTTTTGAAGTCTACTTAATTACTTTCTTTACATTACAACTGCTTCCTCAGAGTATGGGACTAGAACACTGTTGAGGAATTGAAAAGGCATTGGTGAGGACTGGAAAAGCAATGCAGGTGAGAAACACTATGCACATAGGAGCATTACAAATAATAGAAACGTATTTTAGATTGCCCAGGTGAACTTCAAAAAGTGGACAGTAAATCATGTTTTTATTCTGTGAGATATATCATGTCCTGTAACACAGTACTAAGCATTTGCAACACGTTTTCAGCAATCCTGAAACACAAAACCTAAATTGCTTCAAAGTAGGATTATTTTTAATTTCTTTAAGAGCTAGTAACACTTTCTAAGTATGGCTTCCAGTCTAGTTCCTTGAGAAGGAAAATAACTCTGGCAGCTTTTAGAGGGAAGTACTGCAATATGGTGGATTTACACAGAATCCTAAACTATACCCTTGTGGATATTCACATTAGCTACAAAAGAGAGCTGTCACATTCTAATCTCTATTAGCAACCTCCTTCTTTGTAGTTTTTCATCTTGTAGTCCTCCAAATTAATCTGTGGTTTGGGATCCCTGCTCTGCATTACCTTCAGCTTAAACAGGGACAGATAAAAATATCTAACAACTGTGACTTTTTTATTTGTAGAAGTACCATAATTCAGTCTAAAATGCATTGAAGTCCTTGATTTTTCAAAGATATACTGTCTGCTTCTAATTATAGTATTTTTTGATGTGATTTACTCACTGTCTTGAAATTCTGCACATTTTCTACTCAAGAAACTGAAAGCATAATAGCAAACAAATGCTGAACACAGTTGGCCAAACACTGCTTCAAATAAAAGACTTTTCTTGGAGAAAAGACACACAGAGTGTCTGCTCATCAAGCTTGCTGATGACACCAAACTGGGAGGCTCAGCTGACACAGCTGAGGGCTGTGTGGCCATCCAGTGAGACTGGTACAGACAGGAAAGCTGGGCACAGAGGAACCAAATGAGGTTTGAAAAGGGCAAGTGCAGAGTCCTGCACCTGGGGAGGAATAATAAATTGCACCAGTACAGGCTGGGAGGTGATCTGCTGGAGAGCAGCCCTGTGGAGAGCAATGGATATACGCTGCAGCACAGGAGGCTCCACCTCAACACGAGGGGGAATTTCTTTAAGGGTCACAGAGCACTGGAACAGGTTCCCCAGAGAGGTTGTGGAGTCTCCTTCTCTGGCGACTTTCAAGGTCCATCTCCACCTGAGCTAGATTATGGTCCTGCTCTCACAGGGGGANCAGCTGAGGGCTGTGTGGCCATCCAGTGAGACTGGTACAGACAGGAAAGCTGGGCACAGAGGAACCAAATGAGGTTTGAAAAGGGCAAGTGCAGAGTCCTGCACCTGGGGAGGAATAATAAATTGCACCAGTACAGGCTGGGAGGTGATCTGCTGGAGAGCAGCCCTGTGGAGAGCAATGGATATACGCTGCAGCACAGGAGGCTCCACCTCAACACGAGGGGGAATTTCTTTAAGGGTCACAGAGCACTGGAACAGGTTCCCCAGAGAGGTTGTGGAGTCTCCTTCTCTGGCGACTTTCAAGGTCCATCTCCACCTGAGCTAGATTATGGTCCTGCTCTCACAGGGGGAGTTGGACTTGATTTCTTTGGGTCCCTTCCAACCCCTGACTTTCTGTGATCTTGCGGTAGTGCATGGCACACGTCATTAGAATTCCATTCAGCTTTTAGTTCTCCCCCTGCCTGTCTTCTTTTAATGACATTACTCAAAGTAACAGAATGTAACTTGGGTGTTTATTTTGAAAAAACACTAAATTAAACTAAACACTAGAAGAATTTACAGTTCGTTTATATACTAAAAATAGACATTTTATTTCACAAATTTCTTAAAAAGCAGACTTTGAAACATTGTGTGTGTTAATGGAAAGTAAAGTAGATAATTCCTTAATTTTGTAATTGATACAATTTGCAGTAACTTTGCAATAACTAAATTTCAAAATACCCATGTGTTCCTATCTTAAATGTCTTATCTTTTAAAAGAAAAAGTACATCTGAAGTTTTTGTGAAGAACTGTGCTAGTTTAAAAAGTATAGCTTTTTAAATTTTGAAAGGCATAGCCTTTTAAAATTCCCAGTATCAAAGTAATCAAATGGCTACTGGTTTCCCAAGTATCTAAAGTTAAACAGACTTACCTGCTCCTCTGGTGTGGTTAAAGTCACCTTTAATAACTTTGCATGATTTTCCATTACCGTTGCACACACCACAATGATCTTCTCGAGCCAGAGATCCCAATATGCCATCACATCCAAATTTCTGTCAGAAAAGCCAATAAAGTTATTGAGACACAGGCCATAATTTTCATAACTCTGCCTTTAGCCATGTGCATTTCACCCTCTGGAAGATATCCTAATCAACATGATTTATCATTGCTCAGAATGAGCTATGATACTAGCTCATGTGAAGAGATCCCTTCCATAGTAACTGAAGGAGCTGGCAGAGGTCATTGCCGGACCACTCTCCATCATCTTTGGTAATTCATGGTGGACAGGAGAGGTGCCTGTGGGTTGGAGGAGAGCAAACATCACACCAATCTTCAAAAAGGGTAAGAAGGAGGACCCAGTTAACTATAGACCGGTCAACCTCACCTCCATTCCTGGAAAGATAATGGAGCGCCTTATCTTCAGTGCTGTGCTTCACCATATCAAGGACAAGATGTCACGGTAAGCCTGATAGGCCAAAAATGGAGTTATCCATGTCCTGGCTTGCCCAAGTATGTTTTTCTGCTCTCCCCAACTTCTGATGTGGGGAGAAGCAACCACAGGAAAGAGGATAAAGAACCTGGAGCCACTGAGTCTAAGGACTCTGGCTTGTCCAGACATGTTCCCCTGCTCCCCCTCCTTCTGTGCTGGGAGAAGCAACTGCAGGAAAGGAAAACAAAAGCCCCAGCTTCACCTAATATGGTCAAGCTTTGGAAAGTGCCATTATGATTGGCTATGTCCAAAGGTCCATTAGTCTTGGGCGGTATTAATACGGTTTTGCAGGTAGCATGGTGTGCTGCCGCTGCCTTGTTGCATCCTGAAACTGCCTGTAAACTCCACTACCTTGAATTTACCAGGAACAGGCTCTAAATGCCTGCACGTGATCAGCCTGCATTGCCAGCATCACATTGTGCCAAGACTGCACATGGCATTACATCCTGTCTGCCCCTCTGCAAGGCTTCCGTTGAATCAGGAATCAAAAGGAACCAGGTCAGAGACTATGCTATAGACTCCCAGCTTCTGAGAAAAGAGCCTGGGAAACTCCAAAGCCTCTAACAGCTTTGAGACCAGCAACAGTAACTCAGCAAGTGAGTAAGTACTTAAAGCCTCTTCTAATTCACTAATTGCCTTCTGCCATAAGCAGAAAGGAACTTCCTGTGTCCTCTAGTGGATAAGCAGTATAATTAACCACAAGAATCTTCTATTCCAGAGTAAAGTTTGTGTTTCCCAACACAAACATTTTAGAAATAAGAAATAAATGCTTTAGTTCTGCCTGTTCCCTGTGTGTATAAATATCCAAACTGTGCATTTTGAACCTTGTGAATAACTTTTCTGCTGAGTTTTAATTTTAATAAACAGTTTTCATAGTTATTAAGAATCATCACCTGGGCATCAAAATTAGTACAAATTATTAATTTTGCATAATCCATCATACAAGAAGGTCACTGGGAGCAGTCAGCTCCCCTTTACAAAGGGGAAATCATGTTTGACCATCCTAATAATCTTCTATGAGGATGTAACCAGGTGGATAGATGATAGAAGAGTGGTGAATGTGCTTTACCTTGATTTCAGTTAAGCAGTTGACACTGTTTCCCACAGCATCCTCATAGCTAAACTGAGGAGGTGTGGTCTGAGTGATGGAGTAGTAAGGTGGATTGGGAACTGATTACAGAAAAGAAGTCAGAGAGTTGTGGTCAATGGGACAGAGTCTAGCTGGAGGCCTGTAACTAGTGGAGTCCCTCAGGGGTCAGTACTGGGACCAGTATTATTCAATGTACTCATTAATGATCTGGATGAGGGCATGGAGTGCACTGTCAGCAAGTGTGCTGATGACACCAATCTGGGTGAAGTGGCTGACACACCAGAGAATTGTGCTGCCATTCATAGAGATTTAGACAGGCTGGAGAGTTGGGCAGGGAGAAATTTAATGAAGTTCAACATGGGCAACTGTAGAGTCATGCACCTGGGAAAGAACAATCCCATGTATAGGCTTTGTATAGGTTGGAAACTGACATGCTGGAGAGCAGTGAAGGGGAGAAGAACTTGGGAGTCCTGGTGGATGGAAGGATGGTCATGAGCCACCAGTGTGCTCTTGTGGCAAGGAAGGCCAATGCCATTCTGGCGTTTATTAGAAGGGGTGTGGCTAGTCGGTCGAGGGAGGTTCCCCTTCCCCTCTACTCTGCCCTGGAGAGGCCTCATCTGGAGTATTGTGTTCAGTTCTGGCTCCCTCAGCTCTAGAAGGGCAGGGAGCTGCTTGAAGGAGTCCAGCATAGAGCAACAAAAATGATTAAGGAAGTTGAACATCATCCTTGTGAGGAGAGATTGAGGGACCTGGAGCTTTTTAGCTTGGAGAGGAGAAGACTAAGTGGTAACCTGATTAAAGTTTATAAATATGTCAGGGGTGAGTGTCAGGAGGTTCCATGTGGAAGAACTTTTT
>WAAF01005018.1:25118-60197 GCA_013400475.1 Tricholaema leucomelas | reverse complement strand
GCAGCCTGCTCTAGGGTAGGGTATCCCTGGGCATGGCAGGGATTTGGAACTGTCTACTCCTTGTGGTCCCTTCCAGCCCTGACTGATCCTATGACCCTATGAACATCACCCCAGCTAGGCTCACACTTAGCACAGAGCCTTCGGTGGCTGCCACAGCCACCTGGTGACTCCCGCCCCGCACCGCGGCAGGAGCAGCAGCCTGGTGCAGGTGAACTCGATGCTGCGGGAGCAGCTGGAGCAGGCCAACGCGGCCAACGCGGCGCTGAGCGAGGACATCCGCAAGCTGACGGCGGACTGGGCGCGGGCGCGCGACGAGCTGCAGCAGCGCGAAGTGGAGTGGAGGCGAGAGGAGGAGGTCTGGGCTGGGGGGAGCCTGGGCAGAGGGTGGTGAGGAGAGGAAGGTGAGAGGTATGGGACCCCCCCCCCATCCTTCCTCCCCCTTTCAGTTTAATTTTGGGGCTTTTTCACCTCCTGCTGAGCAGTTTTGCTTCTCTCCGCCTGTCTTGGCCAGGCAGGGATCTGTACAGCTGAGGGCTGGGGGTCAGGAGGAGGAGGCACAGGATCTGCTCACTGCCCAAGTGGGCAAGAAGGGCACCAGCAGCCTGGCCTGGGTCGGCAATGGTGTGGCCAGCGGGAGCAGGGCAGGGATCGTTCTGATGGACTGGGCACTGCTGAGGCTGCACCTTCAGTCCTGGGGTCAGTTTTGGGTCATGCGCTCCTAGAAGGGCAGTGAGAGGCTGGAGCAGGTCCAGAGAAGGATAAAGTGCTCCTTGGGACAGGACAAGCAGCAGTGGATGGAAGCTGCAGCACAGCAGGTTCCAGCTCAACACAAGGAGGAACTTCTTGACTGGAAGGGTCCCAGAGCCCTGGCACAGGCTGCCCAGAGGGGTTGTGGAGTCTCCTTCTGTGGAGCCTTTCCAGGCCTGTCTGGATGTGTTCCTGTGTGCCCTGAGCTAGATTGTGTGGTCCTGCTCTGGCAGGGGGTTGGACTGGATGAGCTCTTTGGGTCCTTTCCCACTCCTGACATCTCCTCTGGAGAAGAGGAGGCTCAGGGGTGACCTCATTGCTGTCTACAACTACCTGAAGGGAGGCTGTAGCCTGGGTGGGGTTGGGCTCTGCTGCCAGGCAACCAGAACAGAACAAGGGGACACAGCCTCAAGTTGTGCGAGGGGAAGTCTAGGCTGGATGTTAGGAGGAAGTTCTTCACAGAGAGAGAGATTGGCATTGGAATGGGCTGCCCAGGGAGGTGGTGGAGGGGATGTGGCACACGGTGGGAGTGTAATGCAAGGCAGGGGGATGTGGAGATGCACCAGAGGGAGGATTGGAGGATCACTGGGAGGCTTGCAGGACCATGGGAGATGTTGCATGGAGGAGAACTTAAAGGTGCAGGAGATGTGGCACACAGTGGGAGGGTGATGCAGGGCAGGGGGATGTGGGGATGTGACAAGGAAGGGCATGGTGGGACCACCGTGTGGGATGCAGGACCACTGGGAGGGATGGAAGACCACTGGGAGAGATGCAGGAGCACAAGAGGTGTTGCATGGAGAATTTGGGGGTGCAGGGGCTGCAGTACATGGTGGGAGGGTGATGCAGGGCAGGAAGATGCCTGTCCCCTGTCCCTCTCTGTCCGGAGTGCAGGGGAGCTGGGTGGGAGGCTGCTGGCTCTGGAGGGCGTTGGTTGGGTGCGATGGGCGCAGGCATGAGGGCGTTGGGCGGAGGTGTGGGGAACGTGGGGAGGGGGACGAGGGGTACAGGCAGGTGGAGCTGCTGCCAGAGGGTGGCACCTGGGGAGGCAGGACCAGCTCTGCTCTGTGCCTTGGACAGTCCTTCAACACCTACTTCAGCAACGAGCACAGCCGGCTGCTGACCCTCTGGAGACAGGTGGTGGCCTTCAGGCGGCACTTCGGGGAGATGAAAGCCACTACCGAGAGGTCAGCAGGGGCCCGGGAGGGTTCCCGTGGGGGGCCCCCTGAGGTCCTCAAAGACCCCGGCATGGCTGGGGTCCCACCCTGTGTCTGCTGGTGGCAGGGATCTGTCGGAGCTGAGCCATGAGGCGTCGCGGGCCAGCAGAGCTGCCCACGCTGCCTGCCTGCACCTGGCTGCCAACCTGCGGCTGGCAGAGAGCCAGGCTGGGGCTGCCCGGGAGCAGCAGCAGATGAGGCTGGCACAGCTGGAGGAGAGGGCACAGGATGCTGATCGGGAGAAAGCTGCCCTTGGAGCCAGGTACGAGGGAGGGGGTAGGGGGGGAGGTGCTTTTCGTGGAGTTAGGGAGCTGCTGCGATTGGAGAAGAGCCCAGCCCTGAGCCCAGCCCTGCACGGCACTGCCAAACCATGGCCCTCAGTGCCACATCCCCATGGCTTGCAAACCCCTGCAGGGATGGGCACTGCAGCACTGCTCTGGGCAGCCTGGGCCAGGCCTTGGCAGCCCTCAAGGGGGAGAAGTTGTTCCTCATGGCCAACCTGAACCTCCTCTGGGGCAACTTCAGGCTATTTCCTCCTTCCCTGTTGCTTGTTCCTTGGCAGAAGACACCAACCCCAGCTGGCTCCAGCCTCCTCTCAGGGAGCTGCAGAGAGCCAGAAGGTCTCCCCTCAGCCTCCTTTTCTCCAGGCTGCACACCCCCAGCTCCCTCAGCTGCCCCTCCCCAGCCCTGCTCTCCAGACCCTTTCCCAGCCTCATTGCCCTTCTCTGGACCTGCTGCACCTCCTCAGTGTCCTTCTTGGAGTGAGTGGCTCAAAACTCAACCCAGAACTCAGTGGGACAGTCCCTGCCCAGTCCAGGGGGACAGTCCCTGCTGGCCACACCATTGTTGATCCAGGCCTGTCTGCTGGTGCCCTTCTTGCCCACCTGGGCACACCCTGGCTCATCTCCAGCTGCTGTCCCAGGTCCTTGTGTCCTGGGCAGTTTGCAGCCACTCTGCCCTCAGCCTGGAGCCTTCCTGGGGTTGTTGTGACCCAAGAGCAGGACTCAGCCCTTGTCCTTGTTGAACCTCATCCCATTGGCCCTGGCCCATGGGTGCAGCCTGGCCAGGTGCCCCTGCAGAGCCTCCAACCCTCCAGATCAGTAGTCCCTCCCAGCTGAGTGTCCCTTGCAGAGTGCCTGAGGATGCCTCCATGCCCTGCTGCAGATCTTTGATGAAGGTCTCAAAGAGAACAGGGTGCCAGGGGGGCACTGCTGCTGCCTGCTGTCTTGCTGCAGGTTGGCAGAGCTGGTGGTGGCCCTGGAGCGGCTGCGGGGTGAGGATGAGGAGAAGGAGCAGAGGGTGGAGACGCTGAGGCTGCAACTACAGCAGCTGGTGAGAGTTGGGGTGGGATGTGTGCTGAGGCTGGGCATGCTGGGGCACAGCCTGGTGAGCTGCAGGGCAGGATGCATGCTGGGCTGCAGCACACAGAGCATGCCAGGACACAGTGCATTCTGAGCTGCAACACACAGAGCATGCCAGGGTACAGTGCATACTAGGCTGCAGCACACACTGCATGCCAGGGCACAATGCATACTGAGCTGCCACACAGAGGACATGCCAGGGCACAGTGCCTACTGGGCTGCAGCACACACTGCATGCCAGGGCTCAGTACATACTGAGCTGCAACACACACTGCATGCCAGGGCACAGTGCATACTGAGCTGCAGCACACAGGACATGCCAGGGCACAGTGCTTGCCAAGCCATGATGCACACTGGGGCATGCTGTGTTCCAGCTGCAGCACTCAATGCACGTTGGGGTGTGATGCATGCCAGGTTGCAACACATTATGCAAGCCAGTGCCAAGCTGCAGTGCATTATGCGTTTAGGGGCATGCTGCATGCCAGTGGGGCACAATGTATGCCAAGCCACAAAACGTGGTGTGTGTGAGGGCATGCTGCATGCCACACTGCAATGCCTTCTGCATGCCAAGCTGCAATGCATGGCACATACCAGGGCATGATACATCCTGGGGTGCACTCTGCAGTGCCTGCTGCGTGCCAGGCTGCAGTAAGCACCAGGGTGCATGGCATGGTGTATGTCAAAGTGTGCTGCATGCTGGGGTGCATTTTGCAGTGCCAGCTGTGTGCCAGGCTGCAGTAAGCACCAGGGTGCATGGCGTGGTGCATGCCAAGGTGTGCTACATGCTAGGGTGCACTGTGCAGTGCCAGCTGCATGCCAGGCTGCAGTAAGCACCAGGGTGCATGGTGTGGTGCATGCCAAGGTGTGCTACATGCCTGGTCATGCTGCATGCCAGGGGGTGACGCCTGCGGGGGGTGCAGGGCAAGATGCATATGAGGGCACCGTGCCCAGCGTGCCCCGGCCGTGCCCGGCAGTGCAGTGGGGGTTGCTTTGCAGGAGGCCTCCCGTGCCCAGGACCCCTCCCCAGCAGAGGTGGAGACTTTGCGCTCCGAGCTGGAGCAGCTCCGTGGGACGCTGCAGGACATCACCCAGGTGCTGGGGGCTCCCCAGTGTCCTCGACCCCTCCCCATTGCCCCTGACCCCTCCCCATTGCCCCTGACCCCTCCCCAGTGTCCTCGACCCCTCACCAGTGTCCGCAGCCCCTCCCCATTGCCCCTGACCCCTCTCCAGTGTCCCAAATCCCTCCCCAATGTCCCCGACCCCTCCCCAATGTCCCCAGCCCTTCCTCAGTGTCCCCGACCCCTTCCCAATGTCCCCGACCCTTCCCCAATGTCCCCGACCCCTCTCCAATGTCCCCAACCCCTCCCCAAGTTCCTCCCCTGCAGCCCAGAGTCTCTCCTTCCTGACCGAGAGTCTCTCCCTGTCCCCTGGCAGTCGGTGCTGGCTCAGGACCCTGAGCACCAAGGGTCCCCCTCAGCGTCTCCTCCATGTCCTCCCGCCACATCCCCTCACCACAGCCTCACCACCGTCCAGGCTGCCCTGCGCCACCGCCAGCTCCAGCTGCAGGTAAGAGGCCAGGGGCTGCAGGATGAGATGATGATGGTGATGGTGATGAAGGCTGATCCCACCTCGTACCTCACCCAGGATGCCCTGAGCCAGGCAGAGGCCAGCCGGGAGGTGGCTGAGGGCCTGCGGCGGGAGCTCGGGGACAGCAAGCAGCAGCTGGGGACGCTGGAGAGGAGGCTGCAGGAGCTCAGTGCTGAGGCTGAAGGCTGCCGGCAGGCACAGGATGAGGCCCTGTGCGAGGTGGCTCGGCTGAGGGTGGAGGCTGAGGGCCTGCGCAGGTACCCAGCACCCTCCTGTCTGTCCTCTGCTCTCACCCTCCCTGCGGGGCTGCCCCTGTGTGCCTCTGTCTGTGCTTATCCATGTGTGCAGCTTGCCCTCCCCATCCTTGCATCCCCAGCTGCATCCTGTCCCATCTGTCTGTCTGTCCACCCTGCACAGCCAGCTCCTGTACCCAGCCACCCACCCACCCATCCAGCCAGCCACCCATCCATCCAGCCAGCCACCCACCCACCCATCCACTCAGCCTTCCATCCATCCACCCATCCAGCCAGCCACCCACCCATCCATCCATCGACCCATCCAGCCAGCCAGCCAGCCACCCACCCATCCACTCAGCCTTCCATCCATCCACTCAGCCTTCCATCCATCCATCCATCCGCCCATCCACCCACCCATCCATCCATCCATCCATCCACTCATCCATCTGCCCACCTATCCACTCAGCCTTCCATCCACCCATCCACATATCCATCCATCCACCCATCCATCCACTCATCCACCTGTCCACCCATCCATCCACTCATCCACCCCTCCATCCCTCCATCCACCCCTCCATCTGTCCACCCATCTACCCATCCACCTATCCATCCCTCTCTCCCTTTTTATCCTCCTGCTTGTCCTGCCCTCTGTCAGTCTGTCCTTGTCTATCCTGCCTTGTCTGTTTGTCCATCCATCTCCACACACTTTGTCTCTGTCCCTGTGCATTCCTCCAGCTCAGTTTACCCACCTGTGAGCCTCAGCCCATCCACCTGCCCACTCATGTCTGTCCTTCCACATCCACCTGCCCACCCATGTTTGTCCTTCCACCTGCCCACCTGTGTCTATCCATCCACATCCACCTGCCCACCCATGTTTCTCTTTCCACCTGCCCACCCATGTCTGTCCTTCCATCTGCCCACCTGTGTCTGTCCATCTGTCTTCCCACCCATGTCCATCCACCCATCTGCATCCACCCATCTCTCTGCCTGCCATGCCCATCCATCTGCTCACCTGTGTCCATCAAAGGGCCAACCCATTCCCATCCATCTGCTCACCCATGCCTGTGTGTCCATCCATCTCCCTACCTGTGCCTGTCTACCCAGCCATGTCTGTCTGTCTGTCTGCCTACCAGTATCAATCCATGATACCTATGTTCATCTGCCTGCCTGTGTCCATCTGTCTGTCCATTTGTCCCTCCATCTCTGTCCATCTTCCCACCTGCAACCATCCATCTGCTCACCTGTATGTCTGCCCATCCACCTACCCCTGTCTGTTTGTCCATCCATCTGCCCACTCGTGTCTGTCTGCCCATCCACCTTCCTGTGTCTGTCTGTCCATCCATCAGCCCACTCGTGTCTGTCTGTCTGCCCACTCATATCTGTCCCTCCATCTGCCCACCCGTGTCCATCCATCCATCCATCCCTCTACCCCCCTGCATCCATGCCCACACCCACACCCCCCCATGGTGTCCGTCTGTCTGCCTGGCAGGGAGCGGCTGCGGGCAGAGGCAGCGCTGGCAGCAGAGCAGCAGCGAGCAGGTGCCCTGCAGCAGGAGCGGGCACAGCTGCAGCGCCAGGGCGAGGGGCTGGAGGATGCCCGCGCCGAGGCCGCCCGGGACGCTGAGGCCACTCGCCAGCAGCTGCAGCATAGGTGGGTGCTGCATGGTGGTGGTGGGTGCTGCGTGGTGGTGGTGGGTGCTGCGTGGTGGTGGTGGGTGCTGCGTGGTGGTAATGGGTGCTGCGTGGTGGTAATGGGTGCTGCATGGTGGTGGTAATGGGTGCTGCGTGGTGGTAATGGGTGCTGCATGGTGGTAGTGGGTACTGTGTGGTGGTAATGGGTGCTGCATGGTGGTGGTGGGTACTGTGTGGTGGTAATGGGTGCTGCGTGGTGGTGGTGGGTGCTGTGTGGTGGTGGTGGGTGCTGTGTGGTGATAGTGGGTGCTGCATGGTGATAATGAGTGCTGCATGGTGATGGTGCTGTGTGGTTGTAGTGGGTGTTGTGTGGTCGTGGTGGGTGCTGTATGGTGGCAGTGGGTGCTGTGTGGTGGTAATGGGTGCTGCATGGTGTTGGTGGGTGCTGTAGCATCCACCTCCCAACAATCCAGTGGGACCTCTGCAGCCTCCCCCCAGATCTAAGTGCTCCCCTCCTAAACTGGGTGCTGTACCCCCTTCAACTGGGTGCTGCAGCTTCCCACCGAGGTGGTGCTGCAAGATGTCAGTGGGTGCTGCAACCTCACCCAAAGTGAGTCCCCTGAGGGCCCCTTCATGGGAGTGCTGCCACCTCTGCCCCTCCCAATTTGGGTGTTGCAACTTCCCCCCCCCCCACCCAAGTGGGTCTCCTGAAGCCTCCCTGTAAGGTGGATGCTGCAGAATCCCTCACCAAAGTGGGTGCTGCCACCTTGCCACCCCCTCAAGGTGGGTGCTGAAACTTCCCCCCCAGGTGAGTGGAGTGCAACACTTCTGTGGGTGCTGCAACCAGATGGGTGCCAGCAAACACTGGGTGTTGCAGTTCCCCTCCAAGTGGGTGCTGGGTGGTAGTGGGTGCTGTGATGCCCCCCCCGCCTCGAGCGGGTCCTGAAGCCCCTGTGGCCTCGGTGCCCCGGGGGGGTGCCGCAGCCAGCAGCAGGTGGAGGAGCTGGAGGCGCAGCGTGCGGCGGCGCAGCAGGAGCTGCTGGAGGCGCGGGAGGCGCTGAGCAGGGCGGCGCTGGAGGCTGAGGTGGCTCGGGGCGAGCAGGAGGCACTGGCTGAGGCGCTGGCAAAGGTGGGTCCTCGGTAACACCCCCCAGGCCTCCACCCCTAGGTGGTGGATGCAGCCCCAGCAGTGGGTGCAGCCCCATCCCGTGCAGCGGGGTCAGCCCCCTCTGCAGAAGCTGTCACCTGCTGTGTCAGTGCCTGCCAGCCCTGCAGCGGGCACAGCCGCTAAGCAACCAGCGCAGCTCATGCAGCAGGTGTAGCTCCCCAGCAGTGGATGCAGCCCCCTCCCATGCAGCAGGCTTAGCCCCCTGCCCTGCAGCAGGCACGGCCCCTAATCAACCAGCGCAGCTCATGCAGCAAGTGTAGCTCCCCAGCAGTGGATGCAGCCCCCTCCCATGCAGCAGGCTTAGCCCCCTGCCCTGCAGCAGGCACGGCCCCTAATCAACCAGCGCAGCTCATGCAGCAAGTGTAGCTCCCCAGCAGTGGATGCAGCCCCCTCCCATGCAGCAGGCTTAGCCCCCTGCCCTGCAGCAGGCACGGCCCCTAATCAACCAGCGCAGCTCATGCAGCAAGTGTAGCTCCCCAGCAGTGGATGCAGCCCCCTCCCATGCAGCAGGTGCAGCCCCTAAACAGCACTCAGCGAGTGCAGCTCTTCTTACGCACCAGGCTCGTCCCATGCAGTGGGTGCAACTCCCAAGCAGTATATCTAAACCCTTGCAGCAGATGCATCCCTGAAGCAACAGGCACAGGCCATGCAACTCAATGCAATCCCTGCAGTAGATGCATCACCATAGCAACAGGCATGGTCCAGGCACCTCCTGCACACCAAGCTCATTACATTGCAGTAGGTGCAACTCCCATGCAGCAAACGCAACCCCTGCAGCAGATGTATCCTCTAAGCCTTAGGCATAGCCCCTGCAGCAGGTGCATCCCCCTGCAGTGGGTGCAAGTGTTATGCACCAGGCTCATTTCATGCAATAGGTGCAACTCCAAAGCAGCAGATGCATCCCCATAGCAACAGGCACAACCCCTGTAGCAGGTGCAGCCTTCCAGCAGCAGGTGCATCACTCTGCAGGAGGTGCAACTCTTAATGCACCAGGCTCATCCCATGCAGTTGGGTGCAACTCCCAAGCAGCAAATGCAACCCCTGTAGTAGATGCATCCCCCTGCAGTGGGTGCAAGCCCTAAGCACCAGGCTCATGCCGTGCAGTTGGATTCAACTCCCAAGCAGCAAATGCAGCCCCTGCAGCAGATGCATCCCTTAAGGCAGCAGATGCAAGCCCTAAGCAGCAGGCTCAGCAGGTGCCGCAGGCTGCCGCATGGCTCTGACCCCCCGCGGCAGGCGCAGGGGAGCTGCGGGGAGCTGGCGGCGGCGCAGCGGGCGGCGGCGGCCGAGGAGGGCAGGCTGCGGGACGCCCTGGCCAAGACCAGCGAGCTGGCGGCGGGGCTGGCCCGGGAGAAGACGGAGCTGAGCCGGAGCCTGGCGCGGCTGGAGGAGGAGCGGGAGCGGGGCCGCGGCCGCACCCGGGAGCTGCTGCAGGAGCTGGGCAGGCTGCGGGCGCAGCTGGAGCGGGGCCGCGGAGCTGGGGCCGCGGAGCTGCAGGGGCTGGAGCGGGCCCGCAGGGCGGCCGAGGAGGGCAGGCGAGGGCTGCGCGCAGAGCTGCGGGCACTGCGCACCCAGCACCAGCGCCTGCGCCAGCACCTGGGGCAGGTGGGGCTGTGGGGGGCGCTGGGAGCGGTAGGGAGGGAGCGCGGGGCAACTGGGAGGGTGTGGAGTGTGATTGGGAGGGGGCATGGGGCAGCTGGGAGTGATGGGGAGAGGATAACGGGGGTAACTGGGAAGGGGTGTGGGACACCTGGGAATGATGGGGAGAGAAGAGGGGGTGACTGGGAAGGGAGTGTTGGACACCTGGGAATGATGGGGAGAGGATAGAGGGGGTGACTGGGAAGGGGTATGGTATGGAACGACTGGGAATGATGGGGAGAGGGTAGGGGGGGACTGGGGAGGGAGTGTGGGACACCTGGGAATGATGGGGAGAGGATAGAGGGGGTGCCTGGGAAGGGGTATGGTATGGAACGACTGGGAATGATGGGGAGAGGGTAGGGGGGGACTGGGGAGGGAGTGTGGGACACCTGGGAATGATGGGGAGAGGATAGAGGGGGTGCCTGGGAAGGGGTATGGTATGGAACGACTGGGAATGATGGGGAGAGGGTAGGGGGGGACTGGGGAGGGAGTGTGGGACACCTGGGAATGATGGGGAGAGGATAGAGGGGGTGCCTGGGAAGGGGTATGGTATGGAACGACTGGGAATGATGGGGAGAGGGTAGGGGGTGACTGGGAAGGGGTATGGGGCACCTGGGAGTGGTAGGGAGGGGGTATGGGATGACTGAGAAGGGGCATGGGACAAGTGGGAGGGGTATGGGGTAGCTGGGAGGGACTGGAAAGGTGTCAAGTATAGTTAGGAGGGGACAACCGGGAGTGATGGGGGAAGGGCTATGGGATGGCTGGGAGGGACTGGGAGGGTGTGGGATGTGATTTGGAGGGGGCATGTGGCAACTGGGAGCAATGGGGAGTGGGTGTGGGGTAACCGAGAGGGTGCATGGTGCAGCTGGGGGGATTGGGGAAGGAGTACAGCATGTCTGGGGGGGTGCCAGGCATAACTGAGCGGGCACAGGGCAAGTGGGAGGGATGGGAAGGGAGTGTGGGACCGATGGGAGCGTGGGGAATGTGCTCGTGCTGACTGGGAGAGGGCGCATGGGGCAACTGGGAGGACTGGGGAAGTGGCACGGAGTAACTGGGAAGAGTGCACGGGGTGGCTGGGGAGGGTGGCGTGGGTCACTGGGAGGGGGGCACGGATTGACTGGGAGGACTGTGGAAGCTGCGTGGGGGAACCTAAAGGGGTGGGGAGGGCGTGCAAGGAAACTGGGAGGGTGCGTGGGGTCCCTGGAAGGACCACGGCGGACGCGTGGGATCCTTGGGAGGATACTGGTTAAGTGGAAGGTTGGGTGGGGTGGCACGGGGGGACGGGGCAGGGGGTGACGGCGCTGGGCACCGCAGGCGGTGCAGGAGCAGGGCGCAGCGGGCGAGGCGCTGGCACAGGCGCGGGGCGAGCAGGAGCGGCTGCGGCAGGAGCTGCTGCGGCTGAGCCATGCCCGCGGGGCGCTGGCCAAGGAAGGAGCCAGCCTCAGCGTCCAGCTCGCCGCCGCCCAGCGCCACGGCCAGGATCAGGCCCGGGAGGTGGCCAAGCTCAGGTGGGTGCTGTTGGGGCTGCAAAGGGGTCACCCTCCCCCGCCCTGCAGCCCCCCCCTCTCCCCAGGGTTGGCAGCGTGGTGGGTGATGTCCTGCAGGTCGGAGAAGGAGGGGTTGGAGAGCAGCATCTTCCAGCTGCAGGAGCAGCTGGCCCAGCTCGATGCCCGCAACCAGCAGCTGGAGGCCGAGGGCCAGACCCAGCTTCAGGCCAAGGAGACGCTGGAGGGTGAGAGGTCCCCAGCCCTGCTCCATGCCGAGCACCCTGGGCAGCCCCAGCTGTCCTCAGCTGCTGCCAGCCAGCCTTAGACTGCCCTAGCACCGTCCCCAGGCATCTTCGTCTCCATCCTTGTCCTTGTCCCCATCTTCGTACAGGTCTCCATCAGTGTCTTTTGCTCATCCATCCCCATCTTCATTTCCCAATCTCAGCCCTGTTCATCCTCTTCCTCATTCATGTCCATCTCCCATCATCATCCTCATTTTCATCTTTATTTCTGTCCATCTTCGTTTTCATTTTCACCATCATCATCATCATCATCATCATCATCCTTGCTGTCATCTCCACCCATCCCCATCTACATCCTTAGTCCTGTTCATGTTCGTCCCCATCAAGCCCCATTCTCATCCTTCTTCCCAGCCACCTTCTTAGCCATCTTCATCCATCCTCATTCTTCATCTTCCTCCCCTTCACCCTCTCCCTGATCCCTGTCAGTCTCCATTTTCATCCTCACTGCTCTCCATCTCCATTCCCATTCCTCTCTTCATTCTTGTCCATTCTCCTTCCTGTCCATCCCCATCATCATCCTTCATCCTCACACATCTCCATCCTCATGCCCATCCATCCCCACCTTCATTCTCATCCTGTCTTCATTCCTGTCTCATGCTTGTCCATCCTCATCTTCACGCCCCCCCTATCTCCAACCAGATCAGGACAGATCTCTGCCACCACTGCGTTCTCCTTCTGTCCCCACTGCTGACACTTAACCCACATCCCCGCTGCTGGGTGGTGGATCTCTGCTGCTGCATGGTGGATCCTCACAGTTGGGTGGTGGATCCCTGCTGTTGGTTGGCAGATCCTCGCTGTTGGGTGACGGATCTTTGGTGCTGGTGTTGGATCCTCACTGTTGCATGGTGGCAGGTCCCAGCTGCTGGGTGGCAGATCCCAGCTGTCAGTGGCAGATCCCAGCTGTCGGGTGGCAGATCCCAGCTGCTGCATAGCAGATCCCTGCAGTCAGATGGCAGATCCCAGCTGCTGGGTGGCAAATCCCTGCTGTTGGTGGCAGACCCCAGCTGTCGGGTAGCAGATCCCAGCTGCCGGGTGGCAGATCCCTGCTGTTGGGTGGCAGATCCCTGCTGTTGGGTGGCAGACCCCAGCTGTCGGGTAGCAGATCCCAGTTGCTGGGTGGCAGATCCCTGCCGCCGGGTGGCAGATCCCCGCTGAGGACCGCGTCCCCCCGCAGCGGCGCTGGGTGCAGCTCGGCGGGCGTGGGAGCAGGAGCGGCAGCAGGAGCGGCAGCAGGCGCTGCGGGCGCGGCGGCAGGCGGTGGCGGCGGCCGAGGCGGCGGCGGTGGCTGTGACCCTCCAGAACGCCCGCGACAGCCACCGCGGGGAGGTGGGCAGCCTCCAGCGCCAGAAGGTGGGTGCTGGGGTGCCAGGGGTGCCAGGGGGGGCACAGCGCTGGCGGTTGGGGCTGCAGGGTGAGTGCCATGGTGACCTGGGGGGGCACAGGGTCGGTGCCTGGGCTGCGGCGGTGGATTTCGGATCACGGCTCTGATGATAGGGAGCAACCCTGACCTTGGGGGTGCAGAGCTGCTCTCTGGGGCACAATTCTGACCTTGTTTGGGGGTGCAGCTCTGAGTTTTGGGGGGTACAAGGCTGGGTGTTGGGCTTGGGTGCTGATGTCTCCTGCTATGGTGGCGCTCCTCGGGCTGCAGGGTTGGGTTTTGGGGTGCAAGGCTGGGTTTTGGGGTGCAGTGCTGGGTTTTGGGGTTCAGTGCTGGCTGTTGGGGGATGATACTTTTAGAGGGACACACAATGGTGATTTTGGGGCCCAGTGCTGATTTTTTGGGGCCCGGTGGCGATATTTTCTGTTCAGTATAGTGCTGATTTGCTCAGGCACTGCATTGGTCTTAGGGTGGTGGTGGTGACTCTTGGGGTGCAGTGGTGATTTTTGAGGAACAAGCCTGAATTTTGGGCCTGCAGTGCCGATTTTTGGGGGCCCAGTGTTGCTTTTTGGGCATACAGTGCTGTTTTTTTGGGGTAGGGTGCTGACTTTTGGGGCTCCAGTCCTGATTCTTTAGGGATGTACTGATGTTTTGGGGACCAGTGGTGAGTTTCATGGGTCCAATGCTGACTTTTGTGAGTGGAGTGATGATTCTGGGGTGTCCAGTGCTGACTTTTGTGGGTCCAGTGCTGATTTTTTGGGCATGCAGTGCTGATACTTGGGAGGCCTGTTCTGATTTTTAGGGTGCAGTGCTGAGTTTTGGGGATACAGTGCTGATTTTTTTGGGTGCAATGCTGAGTTTTGGGGATCCAGTGCTGATTTTTTGAGTGCAGTGCTGATTTTTTTGGGTGCAATGCTGATTTTCGGGGATCCAGTGCTGATTTGAGGGCTGCAGTGCTTAGTTTTGGGAATCCAGTGCTGATTTTTGGGGACCTGTGGTGAGTTTTGGGTGCATTGCTGACCTTTGTGGGTCCAGTGCTGATTTTTAGGGTGCAATGCTGGTATTTGGGGGTGCAGTGCTGGTGTTCCAGTGCTGATTTTTGGGGTGCAATGCTGAGTTTTTAGGGTCCAGTGCTGATTTTGGGGTACAGTGCTGAGTCTTGGGGATACAATGCTGATTTTTTGGATGCATTGCTGATTTTGAGGGTTCCAATGCTGATTGTTGGGGTGCAGTGCTGATTTTGGGGTTCCAGTGCTGATTGTTGGGGTGAGTGCCGAGTTTTGGGGTTCCAGTGCTGATTTTTGAGGTGCACTGCCTATTTTTGATGTTCCAGTGCTGATTGTTGGGGTGCAGTGCCGAGTTTTGGGGTTCCAGTGCTGATTGTTGGGGTGCAGTGCTGATTTTTGAGGTTCCAGTGCTGATTGTTGGGGTGCAGTGCCGAGTTTTGGGGTTCCAGTGCTGATTGTTGGGGTGCAGTGCCGAGTTCTGAGGTTCCAGTGCTGATTTTTGGGGTGCAGTGCTGAGTTTTGGGGTTCCAGTGCTGATTGTTGGGGTGCAGTGCCGAGTTCTGGGGTGCAGTGCCAGGTTTTGGGGGGTGCAGTGCCGCTGTCTGGGGGCACGGTGCTGAGCTCGGGGGGCTTTGGGGTGCCAGGAGGAGCTGGAGGCCGAGCGGGGTCGGCTGGCGCTGGAGCAGGAGGAGCTGGCAGCTGAGTTGGCAGCGCTGCGGCGGCAGCGCCAGAGCGAGAAGCAGCAGGTGAGTGGCGCCAGCGTCGCCCCCAGCCTTGCCCCAGCTCTGCTGTCACCTCCCCCCCACCAAAACTGAGCCTTGTCCCCCCCGTGCCAGGCCCTGGCACTGCAGGAGGAGGAGCGGGCAGCGATGGCCAAGACGCTGGCAGGGCTGCAGCAGAGCCTGGCAGAGGCCACGGCTGAGCTGGAGCAGCAGCGCCGAGAGGTCACCACACACCAGGAGAAGGAGCAGGTGGGTGCTGGGGAGGGTGTCCTAGGAGCGCCCCCCCCAGAATAGCACAGGGTCCTTTGTGTCCCCCACTGCAAACCCAAAGCCTGAGTGCCCCCCGTGCCCCCTCCACTCCAAACCCTATGTCTGAGTGTCCCCCATGCCCCCTCTATTCCAAACCCTGTGCCTGAGTGTCCCCCATGCCCTTCTCACTCCAAACCCTGTGCCTGAGTGCCCCCCATGCCCCCTCTATTCCAAACCCTATGTCTGAGTGTCCCCCATGCCCCCCCAATTCCAAACCCTGTGCCTGAGTGTCCCCCAGCCCCAGCCCTGCACACCTCTGTGCCCAAGTGTCCCACACATGCCCTCCATTGCAGTGCCCCCCATGCCTGGGTCTCCCCAAACGCCCGTGCCAGGCTATCACCCATGTCCCCCCCATTGCAAACCTATGTCTGGGCATCCCCTGTGCCCACCCCCACCCCTCTTCAACCCCCCACGCCTGGGCACCCCAACACTGCCCAGCACCCCTGCGCCTGGATGCCCCCCAAGCCTGCCCCCTCTTTCCAAGCCCCCCATGCTTGAGCACCTCCCATTGCAGCCCCCAGACCCTGGGGCTCAGCCCTGCCCCTGCAGCCCCCCCCTAGCTGGCAGCCCCCACCCAGTGCCTGCCTCTTTCTTGCCCCCTCCTTGTCTGCAAGCTCCTCTCTGCCCCCTGCAAGCGCAGGGCTGCTGGGGATGCTCGGGCACCAAACCTGTGGCATCTGGCCCCTGGGACCCTCCCCCTGCTCTGGGAGGGGGCTGAGGGTGCTGTGCCCCTGCCCAGAGCCTGGCGGCAGAGCTGCGCAGCCTGCGGCTGCAGGTGGAAGAGGCAGCGGCGGCGCAGGAGCGGCAGGCGAAGGCACTGCGGGACCAGGCCACGGCGGCGGCGCAGCAGCGAGACACTGCCCTGCGGGAGGTCACCCCCCCTGCAGCCCCCTGCAGCCCCCTGCAGCCCTTCCCAACCCGCACAGCTCTGCCCAGCCTCTTCCCACCCCTACAGATCCCTTCCCACCTTGCTAGATCCCTCCCTAGCCTCCCCAATCCTTTCCCATCCCTTCCCAGCCCTCAGATCCCTTCCCACCTGTCCAGATCCATTTTCTTCAGATCCCTTCTCTTCAGATCCTTCCCCAGCCCCCCAAATCCCTTCCCAACCCACAGACCCCTCCCCAGCACCTCAAATCCTTTCTAAACTCTCAGATCCCACCTCTCAAAATCCCATTTCAACCCCCAGATCCCTCCCCTGCCCCATAAATCCGTCTTCAGTCACCCAAATCTCTCCCCAGTCCCCCACATCCATTCCCAAACCCCGGACCCTCTCCTACCCCTAAGTCCTTCCCCAGTCCCCAAATCTCTTCTTACCCTCTAGATCCCTCCCTAGCCCCTCAAATCCGTTCTCAAATCCCAGATCACTTCTTGCCCCCTAGATCCTTCCCCTACCCCCTAGATCCCTCTCCAGATCCCTCCCCACACACCCAAATCCCTTCCCACCTCCTGAATCCCTTCTCATGCACTGAAATCCATTCCCAAAGCTCTGTTCCCTTCCCACCTCCTGAATCCTTTCCCACACACCCAAATCCATTCCCAAAGCCCAACTCTTAGCTCCTTTCCCACACACCCAGCTCCATCCCCCAAAGCCCAGATCCCTTCCCACACACCCAAATCGTTTCCCAAAGCTCAGGTCCCTTCCCACCTCCTAAATCCTTCCCCACACACCCAACTCCATTCCCCCAACCAAATCACTTCCCACCTCCTGAATCCCTTCCCACACACCTAAATCCCTTCCCCACCCCCCAGATCTCTTCCCACCCTCCACATCCCCTCCCACCCCCTCGGATCCTTCCTCAGCCCCCCTCAATCCCTTCCNGACCCCTCGGATCCTTCCCCAGCCCCCCTCAATCCCTTCCCACCCGTTTGGATCCTTCCCCAGCCTCCCCGATCTCTTCACAGCCCCTCGGATCCTTCCCCAGCCCCCTCAATCCCTTCCCAGCCCCTTGGATCCCTCCCCAGCCTCCCAGATCCCTTCCCACCCCCTCGGATCCTTCCCCAGTCTCCCAGATCCCTTCCCAGCCCCCCGGATCCTTCCCCAGCCCCCCTCAATCCCTTCCCAGCCGCGGGTGCCCGCTCCCCGCCGCGGTGCCCGCTCAGAGCCCGGTGCGGCGCAGGCGGAGGAGGCTCGGGCAGAGGTGCGGCTGGTGGCGGCGGCGCGGGCGGCAGGGCGCCAGGAGCTGCTGGAAGCGCAGAGGGAGGCCCGGGAGAGCCGGGAAGGGTGGGAGGCACAGCGGCGGCAGGCACAGGAGGCGAGGAGAGCCCTGGGGGACGAGGCCAGGGAGAAGGAGACCCTGAGGCGCTCCAACGAGGAGCTGCGGGCGGCTCTGCGCCGCGCCGAGGGGCAGCGCATCAGGTGAGGGGGGCAGGGGGCACAGGGCAGGCACCTGGGGGAGGGGAGGCGCCAGGTGGGAGATGCAGGGGCTGGGGTCGTGCTTGAGGCTGGGGTGGTGCTCGAGGCTGGGGTGACGCTTGAGATGGTGTTTGAGACTGGAGTGGTGCTTGAGGCTGGGGTGATGCTTGAGGTTGAGATGGTGCTCGAGGCTGGGGTGGTGCTCAAGGCTGGGGTGATGCTCAAGGTTGGGATGGTGTTTGAGACTGGGGTGGTGCTCAAGGCTGGGGTGATGCTCAAGGTTGGGGTGGTGCTTGAGGCTGGGGTGATGCTTGAGGTTGGGGTGGTGCTCGAGGCTGGGGTGGTGCTTGAAGTTGGTGCTTGAGGCTGGGGTGATGCTTGAAGTTGGTGCTTGAGGCTCGGATGGTGCTTGAGACTGGGGCGGTGATTGAGGCTGAGGTGATGCTTGAGGTTGAAATGGTGCTTGAGGCTGGGGTGGTGCTCAAGGTTGGGGTGTTGCTTGCAGCTGGAGTGGTGCTTGGGGTTGGGGTGATGCTTGAGGCTGGGGTGGTGCTTGAGGCTGGGACTTTCTTGGAGTGATGCAATGATTTGGGTGCTCAAGGCTGGGATGCTGCTGAGTCCAAGCTGGGAAATGCAGAAATTGGGATGATGCTTGAGTTTGCGAGTTGCTTGGAGTGGTGAAGTGGTTGAAGTAATCAAGGCTGGGATGATGCTCAGGGAGAGGAGATGTCTGAGTTGGGAGATGCAGGGTTGGGGTGGTGCTTGAGGTTGTGGTGCTGCTTGAGTCTGGGGTGGTACTTGATGTTGTGGGTTGCTTGGAGTGATGCAGTGATTTGGGTGCTCAAGAGTGAGATGCTGCTGAGGGAGAGATGTCCAAGCTGAGAGATGCAGGGTTGGGATTAGGGTGATGGACAAGAGGACAGCCCAAATGGGACATGGGTAGGGTGGTGCAATGCCTTGGGTGCCTGGGGCCAGGGTGATGCTCAGGACAAGGTAGCTGCCCAGGTTAGGAGATGCAGAGGATGAGGTAGTGCCTTGGTGAGCAGTGTGTGGGGTCAGAGAATGCAGTGGAAGAGGATGCTTGGGATAAGGGAAGGGAGGCTTAAGCTCAGAGTTGCAGAAGTTGGGGTGATGCTTGAGGCTGGGAGTTGCTTGGAGTGATGCAGTGGTTTGGGTGCTCAGGATGGGGATGGTGCTGAGGGAGAAGAGATGTCTGAGCTGGGAGATGCAGAAGTTGGGGTGATGCTTGAGGCTGGGAGTTGCTTGGAGTGATGCAGTGGTTTGGGTGCTCAAGGCTGGGGTGGTGGTGAGGGAGGAGAGATGTCCAAGTTGGGAGGTGCAGGAATTGGTATTAGGATGATCGTTGGGACAAGAGGATACCCCAAATGGGACGTGGTTGGGGTAGAGTGAGATGCCTTTGGTGCCTGGGGCCAGGGTGATGCCCAGGACAAGGTAGCTGCTCAGGTTAGGAGGTGCAGAGGACAGGATGGTGCCTTGGAGAGCAGTGCTTGGGGTCAGGGTGACACTCGGGGTCAGGGCACGCAGTGGAAGAGGATGCTTGGGATAAGGGGAGGGAGGCTCAAGCTTGGGGATGCAGAATTTGAGGTGATGCTTGAGGTTGGGGGTTGCTTGGAGTGATGCAGTGATTTGGGTGCTGAAGGCTGGGGTGGTGCTGAGGAGATGCCCAAGCTGGCAGAGGCAGGGGTTGGCCGATGGCTGGCACAAGCAGCTGCTGAAACTGGGGAACCAGGAGGGGGTAGCCAAGGTCGGGGGACACTGAGGACTGAGGACAGGGTGGCGCTGGGCGTCAGGAGATGATGTCCCCAAGGCGGGGTGGTGCCAGCCCCTTCTGCCCCTGTCCCTCAGCCTGAAGCGTGCCAGCGAGGAGAAGGAGCAGCGGCTGGCGCTGCTGGAGGACGGGCGGGCGGCAGCAGACAGGGAGGTGACAGAGCTGCGAGCCACCCTGCGGGAGGTGGAGCGTGCCCGCCTCGATGCCCGCCGAGAGCTGCAGGAGCTGCGCCGCCAGGTGAGGAGGAGGATGGCGAGGTGCCACCGCCCCCGTCTGAGCTGCCACCAGCTGCTGCCTCCTCCTTCTCGGGCAGGTGAAGGACCTGGACAGTGAGAACAGCAAGAGGAGCAAGGAGGTGGGGGAGCTGCAGGCGCGCGTGGCCCGGGAGGAGCAGCGGGAGGAGGAGAGCCGCAGGGAAGCCTTCGGCCTCAGGCAGAAGGTGGTGGAGAGCGAGGCCGGTGTGGAGGCTGCCAGGAAGGAGGTGAGGGGTCCCCAAGGGTTTCTAAGGGCCCCCAAGAGCCCACAGCATCGTGGTGCTTGGTGCTCATCACCCCCCAGTGTCCTCATCACCCCACAGTGTCCTCATCATCCCCCCCAGCTTGGTACCCATCACCCCACAGCGTCCTCATCACCCCACAGTGTCCCTGTCACCCCACGGCTTGGTACCCATCACCCCACAATGTCCTCACCACCCCACAGCTTGGTACCCATCACTCCACAGTGTCCTCATCACCCCACAGTGTCCCTGTCACGCCACAGCTTGGTACTCTGCACCCCACAGCTTGGTACCCATCACCCCTGCAGCCTGGTACCCTGCATGTGCCCGTGGGGTGATGGGGACACTGTCTTCTGTCCCCTTGCCCCATGGCATGCTGCCTGCTCTCCTCTGGCATCCTCCTTGCCCCACAACTGGTATCCTCTGTCCCTGGTGTCCCTACTGCTTGGTTGCTTGATGCCATGCCCCTGGGTGCTTCTGTCACCTCACCACTCACTGTCACAGGTCCTCACTGCCCTCTGCTCTCTCCCTTGCACCCCTGGGGGTCCCTTGCCAGTGCATCTGCTGCACCCACATTGTCTCCTTGCTCTGGGCCTGATGACGCTGAGTGTCCTCATGGCCTCACTGCTCCATCCTCTGCCTTCTTGGGGTCCCTCATCACCCCACTGCTCCATCTCCTGCATCCCTTGGGGTCTGCTATCAGTGTCTCCCTGCATTTCTGGGGTCCCCATCAGCCCTTACTCCATCTCTTGCATCCCCATCACTTTATTGCTCCATCTCTTGCATCCCTGCTGTCCCCCATCATTTGCACCCCATCACCCCATTGCTGTGTCCTCTGCATCCCTGGGATCCCCCATACCCAATTACTCCTCTCCCTGCATCCTCATCACTCCATTTCTCCACCCTTGGGTGTCCCCTCTCACCCTGTTGTTCCATCCCTTGCACCCCCTCACCCTATTGCTCCATCTCTTGCACCCCTGTTGTCCCCCATCATTTGCACCCCACCACCCTATTGCTGTATCCTTTGCATCCCCTCCTACCCTACGACTCCACCCCCTGCATACCTTTGGGTGTCCCTCACCACTCCTTGGTTCCACCCCTGGTATGTCTCACCCCATTGCTCCATCCCCACCTCCTCTCCTCTCTCTCCCCTCTCCTCTCTCCTCTCTCCTCTCTCCCCTCTCTCCTCTCTCCTCTCTCCCCTCTCTCCTCTCTCCTCTCTCCCCTCTCTCCTCTCTCCTCTCTCCCCTCTCTCCTCTCTCCTCTCTCCCCTCTCTCCTCTCTCCTCTCTCCCCTCTCTCCTCTCTCCTCTCTCCCCTCTCTCCTCTCTCCTCTCTCCCCTCTCTCCTCTCTCCTCTCTCCCCTCTCTCCTCTCTCCTCTCTCCCCTCTCTCCTCTCTCCTCTCTCCCCTCTCTCCTCTCTCCTCTCTCCCCTCTCTCCTCTCTCCTCTCTCCCCTCTCTCCTCTCTCCTCTCTCCCCTCTCTCCTCTCTCCTCTCTCCCCTCTCTCCTCTCTCCTCTCTCCCCTCTCTCCTCTCTCCTCTCTCCCCTCTCTCCTCTCTCCTCTCTCCCCTCTCTCCTCTCTCCTCTCTCCCCTCTCTCCTCTCTCCTCTCTCCCCTCTCTCCTCTCTCCTCTCTCCCCTCTCTCCTCTCTCCTCTCTCCCCTCTCTCCTCTCTCCTCTCTCCCCTCTCTCCTCTCTCCTCTCTCCCCTCTCTCCTCTCTCCTCTCTCCCCTCTCTCCTCTCTCCTCTCTCCCCTCTCTCCTCTCTCCTCTCTCCCCTCTCTCCTCTCTCCTCTCTCCCCTCTCTCCTCTCTCCTCTCTCCCCTCTCTCCTCTCTCCTCTCTCCCCTCTCTCCTCTCTCCTCTCTCCCCTCTCTCCTCTCTCCTCTCTCCCCTCTCTCCTCTCTCCTCTCTCCCCTCTCTCCTCTCTCCTCTCTCCCCTCTCTCCTCTCTCCTCTCTCCCCTCTCTCCTCTCTCCTCTCTCCCCTCTCTCCTCTCTCCTCTCTCCCCTCTCTCCTCTCTCCTCTCTCCCCTCTCTCCTCTCTCCTCTCTCCCCTCTCTCCTCTCTCCTCTCTCCCCTCTCTCCTCTCTCCTCTCTCCCCTCTCTCCTCTCTCCTCTCTCCCCTCTCTCCTCTCTCCTCTCTCCCCTCTCTCCTCTCTCCTCTCTCCCCTCTCTCCTCTCTCCTCTCTCCCCTCTCTCCTCTCTCCTCTCTCCCCTCTCTCCTCTCTCCTCTCTCCCCTCTCTCCTCTCTCCTCTCTCCCCTCTCTCCTCTCTCCTCTCTCCCCTCTCTCCTCTCTCCTCTCTCCCCTCTCTCCTCTCTCCTCTCTCCCCTCTCTCCTCTCTCCTCTCTCCCCTCTCTCCTCTCTCCTCTCTCCCCTCTCTCCTCTCTCCTCTCTCCCCTCTCTCCTCTCTCCTCTCTCCCCTCTCTCCTCTCTCCTCTCTCCCCTCTCTCCTCTCTCCTCTCTCCCCTCTCTCCTCTCTCCTCTCTCCCCTCTCTCCTCTCTCCTCTCTCCCCTCTCTCCTCTCTCCTCTCTCCCCTCTCTCCTCTCTCCTCTCTCCCCTCTCTCCTCTCTCCTCTCTCCCCTCTCTCCTCTCTCCTCTCTCTCCTCTCTCCTCTCCCTTCCCCTCGTCTCCTCTCCCCTGTCCTCCCCGTTCTCTCTCCCCTCCCCTCTCCCCATCCCCTCTCCGTCTCCCCGCAGCTGCAGCAGCTGCAGCGGCGGCTGGCGGAGGCGGAGGCGGAGTTCCGGCAGCGAGAGAAGGACCTGGGGCGCAGCCTGGAGGAGGCTCGGGGCAACGAGAAGAAGCTGCTGGCCGACGCCCGCAACCTGCAGCTGAAGGTGGAGGCGGCGCGGGAGGAGGCTGCGGAGCTGAGCCTGCGGCTGAGCGCCGCCGAGGGCCGGGCGCAGGGGCTGGAGGCAGAGCTGGCCCGCGGCGAGGCGCTGCGCCGGGCGGCAGAGAGCCGCCTGGGGGGCATCCAGTCCGCCCTGCGCCGCACCATGGGCATCGGCCGGGCACGGCCCGGCGCTCCCAGCAAGGGTGAGAGGGCCTGGGCACTGCCCCCCGGAGCCTTCAGCTCTGGCTCAGGGGAAAGGGGATGTGTCCTGCTGCGCTGCAGCCCGCTGCGGTGCTCCTGCTGCTGCGGCCCTGGGGATCCCCTGTATCCCACTGCTGCATCCCCTGCATCCCTGGAGATCCCCTGTATCCTACTGCTGCATCCCTGGGGATCCCCTGTATCCCACTGCTGCATCCCCTGCATCCCTGGGGATCCCCTGTATCCCACTGCTGCATCCCTGGGGATCCCCTGTATCACACTGCTGCATCCCCTGCATCCCTGGAGATCCCCTGTATCCTACTGCTGCATCCCTGGGGATCCCCTGTATCCCACTGCTGCATCCCTGGGGATCCCCTGTATCCCACTGCTGCATCCGCTGCGTCACCCCTTGCTCTATCTCTTGCATCTCCATCACCCCACTGCTCTATCTCCTGCACCCTTGGAGTCTCCTATCCCTCCATTGTTCAATTCCCTGCATCCTTGGGGTCTCCCATATCCCATTGCTGCATCCTTGGAGTCTCCCATGACCTCATTACTCCATCTTCTGCATCCTTGGCTGTATCCCATCACCCTCTGGCTCCTTCTCTTGCATCCTCATCACTCCACTGCTCCATCTCCTGTATTCTTCGAGTCTCCCATCACCCCCTTGCTCCATCTCTTGCATCCCCATCACCCCACTGCTTCATCTCCTGCATCCTTGGGGTCCCCCATATCCCATTACTCCATCCCTGGGGTCTTTCATCCCCCCACTGTTCCATCTCCTGCATCCTTGGAGGCCTCTCATCACCCTGTTGCTCCATGCCTCCGCTCCCCCTCTTCCCTCACTGCTCCATCCCTGGGGGGGTCCCCCGCAGCCCACATCCCATCAGCACATCCCACCCCCACGCCGGGCCTGCCTTCTTCCCTTGGCAGCTGTGCCCTTCTTGGCAGCTGTGCCCTCTTGTTCCCGTGTCACCCAGTCTGTCCCACACAGGTGGGGGCCCTGAGGGCTCGGGCAGCCCCAGCTCACCCCCAGGCCCCGAGGCAGCCAGCGAGCCCGAGGCGGTGCGGGCAGCCCTGCGGGACTTCCTGCGCCAGCTGCAGGATGCCCAGCGGGAGAGGGTGCGTGTCTGTCTGTGCCACTCCCTCCTCTCCCCTCCCCACCCACCCTGAAAATGCCCTTTTTCACCCCAGTTCCTCGCCCCAGGAGGAGCTGCGGGTGCAGGTGGGCAGCCTGAGCCGGCGGCTGGCAGAGGCGGAGGAGGAGAGGGACAAGGCTGGCAGAGAGGCACAGCAGCTCCAGAAGCTGCTGGCTGAGAGCGAGGAAGGTAATGGGGGGGGGATCGTTGGGGTGTATTCCCCCCCCCCAGACTGTGGGGTTTGGGGGGCTTGGGGAAAATGAGGCATGGAAGGTGGGGGGGAGGTGGTGCTGCGTGGGTCTGCTGGGTGCTGGGAGGGGTTTCACTGGGCTGGGGCCCCAAATCCTGGTGGAACTGGTCATGGAACTGGAGAAGCTCCTGGGCAGAGCCAGACAGCCCAGTTAGTGCTGGTGAGTGCCCAGTGCAGTCCTCACACATCCCAGTTAGTGCTGGTGAGTGCCCAGTGCAGTCATCACACATCCCAGTTAGTGCTGGTGAGTGCCCAGTGCATACCCCACACATCCCAGTTAGTGCTGGTGAGTGCCCAGTGCATACCCCACACATCCCAGTTAGTGCTGGTGAGTGTCCAGTGCAGACCCCACACATCCCAGTTAGTGCTGGTGAGTGTCCAGGGCATACCCCACACATCCCAGTTAGTGCTGGTGAGTGCCCAGGGCATACCCCACACATCTCAGTTAGTGCTGGTGAGTGCCCAGGGCATACCCCACACATCCCATTTAAACTGGTGACCCCCCCCCATGCCCCCCACACGTGTGCCCCCCGAGCATCCCCATCACAAGTGCTGAACTGATGCTGTCCCTCTGCATCCCCCTTAAGCCCTGCTCTCTGCCCAGTAAGTGCCAGACAGCTGTCGTCCCCCCCCCCCCGGCCGGCTGCCAGCGGTGCCAGTGAGCTGTGTGCTGGTGGCGCGGCAGGGGCAGGGCGCGGCGGGGGGCAGCTGGGCAGTGCCCAGGCCGCGCTGCTGCTGCAGGAGGAGAGGCTGCGGCGGGGCGAGAGGGAGCTGCGGGCGCTGAGGGACAAGGCAGCGACGCTGGAGCGGAGCCTGCAGCATGCGGAGGGCGAGCGGCGAGCGGCACAGGTGGGGGGCACCCTGAGGGAGGAGGGCACAGGTCACAGAGGCACAGGGCTGCTGGGTTGGCAAAGTCTCCTAAGGTCACCCAGTCCAACTGTCAGCCCAAGGCCACTGTGGGCACTGAGTTGTGGCCCGGAGTGCCATGGCCACAGTGTTGTGAGCAGTGCTGGGGATGGGCACTCTGGGGCTGGATACTCTGGAGATGGGCGCTCTGAGGATGGGCAGTCTGGGGATGGGCACTCTGAGGATGGGCACTCTGAGGATGGGTAGTCTGGGGATGGGCACTCTGAGGATGGGCAGTCTGGGGATGGGCACTCTGGGGATGGGCACTCTGGGGATGGGAAGTCTGGGGATGGGCACTCTGGGGATGGGGACTCTGGGGATGGGCCGTCTGGGGNGATGGGCACTCTGAGGATGGGCGCTCTGAGGATGGGTAGTCTGGGGATGGGCACTCTGAGGATGGGCACTCTGAGGATGGGCAGTCTGGGGATGGGCACTCTGGAGATGGGCACTCTGAGGATGGGTAGTCTGGGGATGGGTACTCTGGGGCTGGGTACTCTGGAGATGGGCTCTCTGAGGATGGGAATGCCAGGGATAGCACTCCCGGGATGGGCACTCTGGGGATGGGCATTCCAGGGCTGGCACTCCGGGGATGAGTACTATGAGGATGGGCACTCCGGGGATGGGTACTGCGAGGATGGGCACTGCACCACCTCAAAGCTCAGCCAGTTCCAACCCCCTGCCATCGGCAGGGACACCTCCCACTAGAACAGGTCACTCAAGGCCTGGTGCTGAACACCTCCAGGGAGGTGCCCCACAACCTCCCTGGGCAACCTTTGCCAGTGTGTCACCACCCCCAACCTGTGCCAGTGTCTCACCACCCTCACTTCAAACAATTTCTTCTTCACATCCAGTTTCCATCTCCCCTCTGCCACTTCAAACCCATTCCTCCTCCTCCTCTCACTCCCAGACCTTGTCAATAGTCCCTCCCCAGCCCTCCTGCAGCCCCCTTCACATCCTGCAAGGCCACTCCAAGGTCTCCTCCAAGCCTTCTCCTCTCCAGCCTGCACAGCCCCAACTCTCTCAGCCTGTGCTCAGAGCAGAGCTGCTGCAGCCCTCTGAGCATCTTGGTGGCCTCCTCCGGACTGGCTCCAACACTTCCATGTCCTGCTTGTGCTGGGGGCTGCAGAACTGCACAGAGGACTCCCAAGTGGACTCTGAGGAGAGCAGAGCCAAGGGGCAGAATCCCCTCCCTTGCCCTGTGCCCACACTGCTCTTGCTGCAGCCCAGCACAGGGTTGCTGTCTGGGCTGCACTCACCCTGCAGGCTCAGGTTGAGCTTTTCCTCACCCCAGACCCCCAGGGCCTGCTCCTCAGGGCTGCTCTCAGCCATTCCCCACCCAACCACCAGCTAGTGCCAGCTCCATTCCCCACCACCCTTGGGGCACAGCCATCAGCCAAGTTTTCACCCAGCCGAGCATCCATCCATCCCTGCCACGAGCTGCCAGATCCTACTCCTGGCCCTACCTCCATCTCGGTGGCATCCTCCTGATGCCTTGCAGGAGAAGCTGAGCGCGGTGCGAGCCAGCGAGGCCGAACTGGAGGATGCCAAGCGGCGGCTGGAGGCAGCAGAGAGCAGGAGCAGCCGCCTGGAGCTGCAGCAGCGGGTGCTGGAGGGCGAGCTGCAGCGGGCACGGGCGGCGCTGGGCGAGCGGCAGGCAGAGGTGCGGGCAGCGCAAGACCGAGCTGAGCTGCTCCAGAAACAGGTAATGGCACCGAGCCCTCTGAATCTCCATCCCCTACCCTGGAGGGGCTCAGGCCCAGCTTGCCTTCTCGTTTTGGGGTCCTCACTGCAAGGAGGACATGGAGGGACTGGGAGAGGTCCAGAGAAGGGCAGTGAAGCTGGGGGAGGGTCCGGAGCAGGGCTGGGGAGGAGCAGCTGAGGGAGCTGGGGGTGTGCAGGATGGAGAAGAGGAGGCTGAGGGGAGCCCTTCTGGCTCTCTGCAGCTCCCTCAAAGGAGGCTGGAACCAGGCTGGGGTTGGTCTCTTCTGCCTAGTATGAGGTGACAGAACAAGAGGAGATGGCCTGAAGTTGTGCCAGGGCAGCATTAGGCTGGAGAGGTGGAACAATTTCTCTGCTGTGAGAGTGGTCAGGCACTGGCACTGGCACAGGCTGCTCAGGGAGACGATGGAGTCCCCATCTCTGGAGGTGTTCAAGAAACCTGTAGCCATGGCACTTGGGGACATGGCTTAGTGGGCATG
This sequence comes from Tricholaema leucomelas, assembly GCA_013400475.1. NCBI lineage: Eukaryota > Metazoa > Chordata > Aves > Piciformes > Lybiidae > Tricholaema lacrymosa > Tricholaema leucomelas. The sequence goes on along the minus strand of WAAF01005018.1, from coordinate 33,248 downwards.
GTGCTGTTGGGTGGATGGTTGGACTGGGTGACCTTGGGGGGGGCTTTCCACACCCAAACAATTCCGTGACTAAAGCAGCTGAGCAAGGCCTGACCCCCCCACCCCCCACCCCCACCTTTGCCTGGACATCTTCCCTGGTTCTCTTGACTCCAGCTGTAGTTTCTGGGTTGCAAGCAGAGCCTCCTGCTGGTGCCGGAGCCGCTGGGCACGGCGTAAATGCTCCTTCCGTGGGGCTTCTGGAGGCGCTCCCCTGACTCTCCCTGTTGCTTTCGGGGTGCAGCTGGCAGCCAGCGAGCAGCGCGCCGGAGCCTTGCAGCTGGCGACGGAGCGGTTGAGTGCGGCGCTGGCAGGGAGCGGCGCCAGGGGCGATGCCCCGAGCGTGCCGCCCGCGGTGCTCGACGGCCAGGAGAGGCTGCTGCAGCTCCAGAGCGCCCTGACCGCCGGCGAGCTCGACCGACGGCTGCTGCAGGTGGGCGAGAGCACACTAGGGTGGGTGGCCTGGGACACTGGGGCACACACCCGTGGGGCCACCGGCAGTGTACCCTGTGCTCAGCACTGCTCAGCCACACCTTGAGTGCTGTGTCCGGTTCTGGGCTCCTCAATTCCAGAGAGATGTGGAGGTGCTGGAAGGTGTTGAGAGAAGGGCAGCAAGGCTGGGGAGGGGCCTGGAGCACAGCCCTGTGAGGAGAGGCTGAGGGAGCTGGGGGTGTGCAGCCTGCAGAAGAGGAGGCTCAGGGCAGAGCTCNGGACTGGGTGAGCTTGGAGCTCTCTTCCAACCTGCCTGATTCTGTGGTTCTGTGTCCCTTGCTCCCCCAGGAGGGGCTGGATGTGGCGCGGCAGGCGCTGGCGGAGGCGCGGCAGGAGAAGGCAGCGCTGCGGGAGCAGCTGCAGGTGCTGCAGGCTGAGCAGGAGGCTCTGCAGCGGAGCAAGGACGAGCTGGAGGCGCAGGGCCGGCAGCAGCAGGAGGTGAGGGCAGGGAGGGGTGCACCCCATGCCCGGTGGGGGGTGGCAGTGGGGCTCCCCACATTCACCCTCCTTTGTCCCTATGCAGCGCCCTTTGCCTGCACCGTGAAGCCCCCCACATGGCACCACGAATCCTTTCCCCCCCTGCCATAGCATCCTCTTGGCCTGTGCAACACCACAGCCCCCCTGTGCAGCCCCTGCAGCCCTTCCCACCTCCTATAGCACTCCATAGCCCCAGCACCCTGTAGCTTCCATACAGCCCCAGCACCCTATTTACCCCAGCACCCTATAGCCCCCCTATAGCCCCAGCACCCTCTTTGCCCTGGCACTCTATAGCCCCCATATAGCCCCAGCACCCTATTTACCCCAGCACCCTATAGCCCCCATATAGCCTCAGCACCCTGTAACCCCCATATCGCTCCAGCAGCCTATAGGCTCCACATGGCCCAGCTCTCTCTTGCCCCAGCACTCTATAGCCCCTATGTAGACCTGGCACCTTGTAGGCCCTGTATAGCCCTGACACCCTCTTGTCCCAGTACCTTATAGCCCCCATGCAGCCCTGGCACCCTCTTTGCCCCAGTACCCTGTAGCTCCCATGTAGCTCTGGCACCCTATAGCCCCTATACACCCCTGGCATCCTCTTGCTCCAGCACCCTGTAGCTCAAATATAGCTATGGCATCCTATAGCTCTGACACCCTTTAGCCCCTATACACCTCTGGCACCCTCTTTGCCCCAGCACCCTATAGCCTCCATATAGCCTAAGAACCCTATAACCCCCATACAGCCTTGGCACCCTCTTGCCCCAGCAGCTTATAACCCCCATACAGCCCTGGCACCCTCTTGCCCCAGCAGCTTATAACTACCATAGAGCCCTGGCACCCTCTTTGCCCCAGCACCCTATAGCCTCCATATAGCCTAAGAACCCTATAACCCCCATACATCCCTGGCACCCTCTTGCCCCAGCAGCCTATAACCCCCATGCAGCCCTGGCACCCTCTTTGCCCCAGCACCCTATAGCCTTCATATAGCCCCCATGCAGCCCCTGCCCTCCTTGCCCTCCCCATGCCCCCTGCGCGGTGCTGACGCGGGCGGGCACAGGGGCTGCAGCAGCAGGTGCTGAGCCTGCAGCGGGCACTGGCACGGGCACAGGGTGAGCAGAGGGCAGCCCAGCGCCAGGCCCTGCGCCTGGAGAAGGACCACAGCGCCCTCAGGAGTACCCTGGGCAAGGTGAGCAGGGCTGGGGGGGCAGCCTTGAGTACTTGTGGGGATGGACTGGCACAGCAGGGCACTGGTAGAGGGGGCATGAATGCAGGGGCAGGCCCTGAAAGCGGTCGTGGCACAGTGGGTGCCCAAGCACAGTTTGTGTATCTGTAGTCTAAGTGCACTTAAATATCCAGAGGGACCTGGGCAGGCTGCAAAGGTGGCCCCGTGCCAACCTCATGACCAACAGGAACAAGGGCAAGGTCCTGCATCTGGATCAGGGCAATGCCAGGCACCGATAGAAGCTGGGCAGAGCCTGGCTTGAGGGCAGCCCTGAGGAAAGGGACTTGAGGTGCTGGTGGATAAGAAGCTCAGCAGGAGCCACCAGTGGGCACTGGCAGCCCAGAGAGCCAACCTGAGCCTGGGCTGCAGCAAGAGCAGTGTGGGCAGCAGGGCCAGGGAGGGGATTCTGCCCCTCTGCATCCTCTGGTGAGAGCCCAACTGGAGCTCTGTGCCCAGCTCTGGAGCCTACTGCAGGGAAGATCTGGAGGTGCTGGAAGGTGGCCAGAGAAGGGCCAGGAGGATGAGCAGGGAGCTGGAGCTGCTCTGCTGTGGGCACAGGCTGAGAGAGTTGGGGTTGCTCAGTCTGGAGAGAAGGAGGCTCTGAGGAGACCTTTTTGTGGCCTTGCAGGGTCTGAAGTGGGCTACAAGAAAGCTGGGGAGGGACTTCTTAGGCTGTCAGGGAGTGCCAGGACTGGGGGGGATGGCACAGAGATGGAGGTGTGGAGAGTGAGGCTGGAGGTGAGGAGGAAGTTGTTGAGCAGGAGAGTGGTGAGAGGCTGGAATGGGTTGCCCAGGGAGGTGGTTGAGGCCCCATGGCTGGAGGTGTTTCAGGCCAGGCTGGCTGAGGCTGTGTGCAGCCTGCTCTAGGGTAGGGTGTCCCTGGGCATGGCAGGGGGGTTGGGACTGGCTGCTCCTTGAGGTCCAGCCCTGATGTGTGCTCAAGATCTTTGTAGGTTTAAAGTGTAGGAATTTTCACTCTGCTTTCTTGGAGACTTTTCTATGTAGCTGCTGCATCTTCTACTCCAGTCACATATTAGCTGCTGTATCCTCTACTCCAGTCACATATTTGCTCTGTCTTCTACTCCAGTCACATATTAGCTGCTGTATTTCCTACTCCAAGCACATATTAGCTGCTGTATTTCCTACTCCAAGCACATATTAGCTGTTGTATCTTCTACTCCAGGCACATACTTGCTCTATCTTCTACTCCAGGCACATAGTAGCTGCTGCATCTTCTACTCCAGTCACATATTAGCTGCTGTATCCTCTACTCCAGTCACATATTTGCTCTGTCTTCTACTCCAGCACATATTAGCTGCTGTATTTCCTACTCCAAGCACATATTAGCTGCTGTATCTTCTACTCCAGGCACATTATTTTCTCTATCTTCTAGTCCAGGCACATATTAGCTGTTTTATTTCCTACTCCAGGCACATATTAGCTGCTGCATCTTCTACTCCAGGCACATAGTAGCTGCTGCATCTTCTACTCCAGGCACATTTTAGCTGCTGTATTTTCTCTATAGTTGCTATGTTTTCTCTTCTCCCTCTCCGTTATCTGCTCCATCTCATCTCCTCTGCTCTGTTTCCCACCTTAGCTCTCTCTCAGCTGCTGTGTGATGTTTAACCTCTGTTACCTGCTCCATTTCCTATCTCCTGTACTTCTCTTCCCCAGCTCCATTCTCTATCTTCCACACTCTCTGCTGTATTTCCCCCTTTAGCTCTCTCCTCTCTGCTTTCTGTGTTGGATATTTATCATCTGCTCCACTTTCCTCTCTCTCTGATGTGTTTTCTGTTGTCCTCTCTGATCTGCTCTGTTTTAGGCACACATCTGCTTAGATTTCCTCTACCTCCCCTGCTACCTTTCCTCTTTTACAGCTCTTACCTGCTCTGTTTTAAACACATCTCTGCTCTGTTTTCCCTTCAGGTCTGTTTCCCTCACAGTGTTCTCTGTTCTCTCTCTTAGCTGCTCCATTTCCAACCCACTTGCTGCTCTCTCACATTTAACCTCTGTCTGCTCTATAATACACATCCCTCACATCCATACATCCACTGCTTGGGCAGGGAGGGTGCTGGGATCATTTTGGGGTGCTTGGAGCTTGGGGAGATGCTGAGATCATTTTGGGGTGCTTGGAGCTTGGAGACATGCTGCATGGGCAGGGATGGTGCTGGGATCGTTTTGGGCTGCTTGGAGCTTGGGGAGATGCTGCTTGGACTGGGAGAGTGCTGGGACCATTTTGAGGTGCTTGGAGCTTGGGAAGATGTTGCTTGGACTGGGAGGGTGCTGGGATCATTTTGGGGTGCCTGGAGCTTGGGGAGATGCTGGGATCATTTTGGGGTGCCTGGAGCTTGGGGAGATGCTGGGATCATTTTGGGGTGCCTGGAGCTTGGGGAGATGCTGGGATCATTTTGGGGTGCCTGGAGCTTGGGGAGATGCTGGGATCATTTTGGGGTGCCTGGAGCTTGGGGAGATGCTGGGATCATTTTGGGGTGCCTGGAGCTTGGGGAGATGCTGAGATCATTCTGGGGTGCTTGGAGCTTGGGAGATGCTGCTTGTGCTGGGAGGGTGCTGGGATCATTTTGAGGTGCTTGGAGATGGGGAGATGCCTCATGGACTGGCAGGGTGCTGGGATCATTTTGGGGTGCTTAGAAGCTTGTGCAGATGCTGCTTGTGCTGGGCTCGGTTCGCAGCCGAGGTGGTGCTGGCACGGGGAGGGTGCTGGCAGCAGGAGTGCAGCGCTGGGCTGGTGTGTGCCCCACAGCCCTGTGCCACGTCCCCCCCTCTCTGTCCGGGGCAGGTGGAACGGGAGAAGCTGGGCACGCAGGAGGCCTCTCGGCGGCTCTCTGCCCAGCACGAGCAGCTCGCCCGCTCCCTGGGCACTGCCCAGCGCCAGCTGGCACAGGCGCAGGACCGCGTCCGGCTGCTGCAGGTGGGGGCTGCCTGCGGGCTGCGGCACCCACGGCTGCTGCCTGCCTGCTCCCTGCGCCCGCTGCTGCCTGCTGGGCACAGCTTGGGGCTCAGGCCAGCTGGGGGAGATGCTGCTTGGACTGGGAGGGAGCTGGGATCATTTTGGGGTATTTGGAGCTTGGGGAGGTGCTGCTTGGATTGGGAAGGTGCTGGGATCATTTTGGGGTGCTTCAGAGCTTGAGGAGGTGCTGCTTGGACTGGGAGGATGCTGGGATCATTTTGGGGTGCTTGGAGCTTGAGGAGATGCTGCTTGGACTGGGAGGGAGCTGGGGTCATTTTGGAGTGCCTGGAGCATGGAGAGATGCTGCTTGGGCTGGGAGGGTGCTAGGATCATTTTGGGGTGCTTGGAAACTTGATTTGATGCTGGTGGTTGGCCTGGGATGCTGCTGGGCTCGTTTTTGGAGTCCTTCAAAGCTCGAGGGGATGCTGCTTGCACGGGGAGGGTACTGGTCTCACTTTGGGGTGCTTCAGAGCTTGGGGAGGAGCTGGTCTCATCCAGCTTGACAGGAGGTGCTGGTGGTGGCACTGGGGTGGGGCTGGGCTCTGGTTCCAGCTTGGGAAGATTCTGCTGCTTCCACTCGGGTGGTGCTGGACTCTTTTTGGGGCCCACAGCAGTCCCGGGAAGGTGCTGGTTTGTACTGGGAGGGTGCTGGGCTCCTGGGGCTCTTCCCAGCTCGGCTCGGTGGCTAGGAACAGCCTCTGGGGTGGCACTGGGCTCATGCCAGTCGGCAGGGATGCTGGTGCTGGTCTCTTGGGCTCCCCCAGCCCGGTGCCCAGTTGCGGGGGGTGGGAGGTGACCTCCTGCCTCCGCCGGCCCAGGCGCGGGTGGCAGCGCTGGAGCAGCAGGCGGCGCCGCCCGGAGCCAGCGCGGAGCTGCCGCGGGAGCTGCAGCGGCTGCGACTCAGCCAGCCCCGGGCGCAGCGCAGCCTGACCGAGCGGGTGAGACGCACCCCGGGCTGGGGACACCCCTGTCCCCTCCCCCTCCTTCCCCTCTCCCTCTTCCTCCCTCTCCTCCTCCCTCTCGCTCTCCTTCTCCCTCTCCTCCCACTTCTCCCCCTCCTCCTCTCTCTTCCCCTCTCCCCCTCTTCATCCTCTTCCCTCTTCTCCTCCTCCACCTCCCTCTCCTCTCCCTCCTCCTTGCCCTCCCCCTCCCCTTCCTCATCCCTCTCCTTCTCCACCCTCTTCCTCTCCTCCTCCTTCTCCCTCTCCTCCACCCTCTTCCTCTCCTCCTCCTCCCTCTCCCTCTCCGTCTCCACCTCCTCTCTCTCCTCCTCCTCCCTCTCCACCCTCTTGCTTTCCCCCTCCCTCTCCTTCTCCTCCAGCCTCCTCCTCCCTCTCCACCCTCTTCCTCTCCTCCTCCTCCCTCTCCCTCTCCTCCCTCTCCTACTTCTCCACTTCCTTCCTCTCCTCCTCCTCCCTCTCCTCCAGCCTCTTCCTCCCTCTCCCTCTCCTCCACCCTCTTCCTCTCCTCCTCTCCCCCCCACCCCAGTCTCACCCCTGCTTTCCCCTGCAGATCTCGCTGCTGAAGGGGCAGGAGCTGCAGCCTCACCCCAGCAGCCTCTAGAGCCCCTCTGCAGAGACCAGCAGCAGCTCAGCTGGTGGGTGGTGGTGAGGGGCAGCTGCCTCCTGCCCCAGGCCTCAGCCCCATCCATTGTTTTTTCTGGCTCAGCATTCCCCTGTTTTTGTTCATGGAGAAGCTGCACTTTACCCACCGGACAGGAGGGGAACTGGGGACTTTGGATACACTTTGGGGCCCTCCCTTGGTCCTTTTCCTTCTTCTTCTTTTTTTTTTTCTACTGCAGTTTTTAACCCAAAAGTTGCAAATTCTCTTCTTTTTTTTTTTTTGGTTGCTGAACCTTTCCTCCTTCACCCCAAAACTCCTCCAGCCCTGCCCCCTCCACCCCCCCCAGCACTCACCACCACATCCTCATTGGCTTGCTTTGGTTTAACCATTTTCTGACCAAAATCTCCTCAAAATTGCTTTTTTTGAAGCTTTTGTGGGGTTGGTTTTTTTTTTAGCAAATATTTGGATTCATTTTTCTTTTGGTTTCCTGTGGTGATTTTTGGCATTGAAGGGTTGGGAGGGTGGGTGGTTGGTTGGGTTGGTTGTGTGGTGGGTTGGTTGTGTGCTTGTTGGTTGGATGTGTGGTTGGCTGTGTGGTTGTGTGCTTGTTGGTTGGTTTTTGGGGTGGGTTGGAAGTTGCAAATTCTCTCTGTGTGGTTGGGTGGGTGGTTATGTGGTTGGTTGTGTGGTTGGCTGTGTGGTTGTTTGCGTGGTTGATTGGCTTGGTTGGTTGGTTGGTTGGCTGGTTGATTGTGTGGTTGGCTGTGTGGGTGGTTGTGTGGTTGGTTGGCTGTGTGGTTGCTTGGGTGGTTGGTTGGTTGTGTTGTTGGCTGTGTGGTTGGGTGGGTGGTTATGTGGTTGGTTGTGTGGTTGGCTGTGTGGTTGTTTGCGTGGTTGATTGGCTTGGTTGGTTAGTTGGTTGGCTGGTTGATTGTGTGGTTGGCTGTGTGGTTGGTTGTGTGGTTGGTTGGCTGTGTGGTTGTTGTTTTGGTTGATTGTGTGGTTGGTTGGTTGTGTGGCTGTGTGTTTGGTTGGTTGATTGTGTGGTTGGTTGGTTGTGTGCTTGTTGTTTTGGTTGGTCGGTTGGTTGGTTGGTTGGTTGGTTGATTGTGTGGTTGGTTGTGTGGTTGGTTGATTGTGTGGTTGGTTGGTTGTGTGCTTGTTGTTTTGGTTGGTTGGTTGGTTGGGTGGGTGGTTGGTTGTTTGGTTGGCTGTTTGGCTGTTTGGTATTTTCATTGGTTGGTTGGTTGATGGGTTGGTTGGTTGGTTGATTGATTGGTTTGTGAGTGCACTCCTATAGAGCTGCCCCATAAGTGAGTGCACTCCTATAGAGCTGCCCCACAGATGAGAGCACTCCTATAGAGCTGCCCCA
>WAAF01005017.1:12577-28183 GCA_013400475.1 Tricholaema leucomelas | reverse complement strand
TATCTCTGTGTGTAGCTGTGCCTGTAGCTGTGTGTGTAGCTCTGTGTGTAGCTGCCTCTGTGTCCACTTGGCCCTGTGTCCCTTGCTGGCTCAATGCCACCTGCAAGTTGCCACCAGGAACTGCTTTGGGCCCCACCCTGGGCAGAAGGGTTGCAGGACGAGGCAGGGGCACTGCTGCCTGTTCTGCTGCTTGCCTCTGCCTGCAAATCCCAGCATCGCTGGGCCAGATGCCAGGAGTGGCACATGTGTCACTGCTGCCCCATGTGACAATGGGGATGAAGGTGAAGCCAGCAAGCAGCTGAAGGGCACCAAGATGTGAGACAGATGCAGGCAGAGGCAGAGCAGCCTGGGACATCTCTGCTCTGCAGGACCTGTGGCTTTGGCATCTTCTCTCCATGAGTGGTACCTGCAGGGCAAGGACCTTTGCCCTCAGTCGGCTCTAGGTCTGCCCACACTTCTACCCCTCTGCCCTGCTGAGCCCCCCCTGCAGTGCTGGGGCAGCTCTGGAGCCCTCAGCACAGCACAGGCAGGGACCTGCTGCAGCAGGGCCAGAGAGGCCACAGCAGTGCTGGCAGGGCTGGCAGGGCTCTGCTGGGGGCTGGCAGAGTTGGGGGTGTGCAGCCTGCAGGGGAGAAGGCTCCAGGGAGACCTCCTGCTGGCCTTGTAGAGCTGGGAGAGGCTGAGCAGAGAGCTGGGGACAGGCTTCTGAGCAGGGCCTGTGGTGCCAGGGCAAGGGGGGAGGGTTTGAACTGCAGGAGGCAGATGGAGAGTGGAGAGAAGGGAGAAATGTTTGACCCTGAGGGTGGGCAGAGCCTGGCCCAGGCTGCTCAGACAGGTGGACAACCATGCCAGGAAACATCTCAGGTCAGGTTAAACTGAGGGCTCCATGCAACCTGCTCTTGTGCAACCTGCTCAGTGCAGGGGCTTGGTGTGGATGAGCTTTAAAGGTCCCTCCCATCCCAAACCAGTCTGTGACTCTGTGGGGTGCTGGAGATGATCCCTTTGGCTGTGTTGGTTCAGCACTGCAGCTCTGGCTCCGACACAGGCAGTGGTGAGCAGGCTGGGGGCAGAAGGCAGAGTTAACAGTGTCCTCTGCCCTGGGCACCTCAGGGAGGGCTGGCATGGCTGGAGGAGCCTTCCTGTGGATTGCTGTGGAGCAGGGGAAGGATATGCCAAGGCTGCCCATGGCTGGAGCTGCATCTCTGACAGCAAGAGGAGAGATGCTCAGGGAGCAGTGCAGGAAGAGGAGAGCTGTGGAAGAGGGCAGCCCCTGGCAGCCCCTGGGCACCCCTCAGATGCTGGCAGTGAGCCCCTGGAGGAGAGCAGGGAGGGATGGCAGCAGTCTGTGAAAAACACCAGCTCCTTCTGCAGGCAGTGGGAACATGACCCAGCTCTGCACATCACACTGGGCACAGGAGCTGCCCTGGTGTGCTAGTTTGAGCCTAGCTAGCATGTTTTGGTGAGAAGAACTAGATGATAGGCTGTAAAATGAAAACAATGGTGTCTACTTCCCTCACAGTCTTGCTGAGATGTATACAAAAGAAGAAAGGCAAAACAAAGATTAGGGCATTTGCTTCTTCTCCTCGCTGGGGAACTTTGCCTGCTGGGGAGCTCGTGGCTGCTGGCTGGACTCCATCTTGCTTTCTAACCTCACCCTCCTTTGCTTGGCTGCTTCACCTTGCTTTTAACCCTTTTGGCCGAACCTCCATTCTTCCTTAGGACTGGGGTAAGGTTGAGAGGGGTAGGGGGAAGGTGAGGGGTGGTTGAGAGCCCCTCCTGGGGACTCAGGTTTCTGGGAGGGGAGTTGTGTTTGTATTACCTTTTTTACCTTGTATATTTCTATCTATAACTGTATATACTGTGAATATCTGCTTGTAAATTGTGCCAGCTGTAAATATAAGCTTCATTCAAATTTCCAGAGCCGACTGAGTCTAGTCTGGGTGATTTCTAAAAGTGTGGGGGGTGGGGGACACCCAAACCATCACACCTGGGGACAGGAGCTCTTGCACTGGAGCCATGGGAGGGATGTGGTGCTGGGGTCTTACCCATGCCCAGTGCCTGGCAGCAGAGCAGGACTTCTTATTGAGTCCTCATTCCTCCTCCTCAGGCTTGCCCAAAGCCCAGAGCCCAGCTGGCCTCTCTGGCTCCTGTCCCCACCTTGATGCCTTCCCAGCTCATCCCAGGCCTGCCTTTTCCTTTAGTGCTTCCATTCTCACTTCTGCTGCAGTCCTGTAGCTGCCAGCAGCCCAGCCCAGCAAATGCCTGCAGGAGGAATGGTGATGCTCATGGTGGCCCTCATGGCTCATAGAACCATAGAGACACAGAATGGGTCAGGTTGGAAGGGACCTCAAAGCTCAGCCAGCTCCAACCCCTCTGCCATGGCAGGGACACCTCCCACTAGAACAGGTCACTCGAGGCCTCATCCAACCTGGTCCTGAGCACCTCCAGTGAGTTTGTGGATCACAGAAGCACAGAATTTATTCCTCCTCCTTCTGTCATCACCAGACCTTGTCAATAGTCCCCCCCAGCTCAGTCCACACAGCCCTGCCAGGCACTAACCCCAGAGGAGCCTTCCTCCCTTGCTCCTGGACTGAAGGAGTTAAAGCAGCTACACCCTGAAGGATCCTGCAGCTGCCTCTGCTGCCAGGGCTTCGGGAAGTCCTCTCTGCTGCTGGCCAGGACACAGTCATTTGCACTCTGCCTGACACACACCTCCCAGCAATCCAGGGCCACCAGCTCGGGCAACCTTCTGCTTATGGGCTGGATGAGAGCTGCAAAGGCAGCACAGAGGCAGCACAGAGGCAACACAGAGGCAGGCAGATCCTCACCGAAGACAGACACCATCCTCACTGCCCCCACGCTGTCCCCACTGGCCTGGGCAAGGAGCAAACAGCCCAGATGTGTCCAGATGTGCCCACTGCTGTGCCTGCTCAGGGCACCCAATCACACCTGTAGCACCATGTGGATTCTGTGCCCCACAGCCTCCCTAGGCAGCCTGTGCCAGTGTCTCACCACCCTCAACCTGTGCCAGTCTCTCACCACCCTCACTGCAAACAACTTCTCCCTCACATCCAGTTTCAATCTTCCCTCTGCCACTTCAAACCCATTCCTCCTCCTCCTGGCATTCCCAGACCTTGTCTATAGTCCCTCCCCAGCCCTCCTGTAGCCCCCTTCAGATCCTGCAAGGCCACTCCAAGCTCTCCTGGAAGCCTTCTCCTCTCCAGCCTGCACAGCCCCAACTCTCTCAGCCTGTCCTCAGAGCAGAGCTGCTGCAGCCCTCTCAGCATCTTGGTGGCCTCCTCTGGACTGGCTCCAACACTTCCATGTCCTTCTTGTGCTGGGGGCTCCAGAACTGCACCCAGGACCCCAGGTGGGGTCTGAGGAGAGCAGAGTAAAGGGGCAGAGTCCCCTCCCTTGCCCTGCTGCCCACACTGCTCTTGCTGCAGCCCAGCACAGGGTTGCTGTCTGGGCTGCGCTCACACTGCAGGCTCCTGTTGAGCTTTTCATCACCCCAGACCCCCAGGTCCTGTTCCTCAGAGCTGCTCTCAGCCATTTCCCACCCAGCCTGGAGTTGTACTTGGGATTGTGCCCACCCAGGTGCAGGACCATGGGAGGGTTCTGCCCATCTCATCCAGCTCCAGCTCCTCTTGTGCAGTTAACCACATGGAAACTGGAAGAGGGCAGGTCCACAGAACACAGCAGATCCCCCAGCAGCTGCTCTGTGTGTCCTGATTGTGCCACCTACACCAGCCCTGCCTGAGTCCCTCCAAAGCAGCAGGAGAAAGCCTCAGGTGAGCACTGCTCTGCCCTCCACAAGTCTTTGCATAGCAAAGATCTCTGACCTGCTCTGCCAGATGCCTTGTGGAGGTTTGACTCTCATAGTCCAGAAAGCTGCAGGCTGGGAAGCTCTTGCATCATTGTTGAGTGTGGGTGCAGAGGGCCTGTGAATCCCACAGACAACTTGGTGCCATGCTAAAGCCACCTCTGAAGGGCACCTTCCAGTCTCTCTGTGTGGTGATAAGCTCTGAAACACACAAACAGCCTGGGAAGGAGGAAGATCACTGCTCCTTTACCAAAAACTCTCTTCCAAGAGGATTCCCAAGCATTCCAGCTGCAGCCTGCAAATATCTGGCAGTTTGCTGTGCTCTGAGAGGAGAGGGTGGGAGGTGCTCCCAAGGAGCTGCTGTCAGTAGCAGAGCTTTGCAAACCACACTTCTGAAGTGCTCCTGAAATGAGAGCCTGCAGCCTGCACGCTGCTGGGCAGAGTGGATGAGCTCCAGGAGCACAGGGAAGGCTTTTCAAGTCAGGCTGCACATCACTCCCCAGCCTTCTGCCCACTGGCACGAGAGCACAGACTGTCTGAGGAGCTGCTGCAGCTCACAGCCCAGATGTTTTCCAGACCAGGCAAGCAGATAGCCAGGAGAGGGGAACTTCCCTCAGCGTCCACCCTTGGGATCTCCTGCAGCCTTCTGGGCTGGTTCCACTTCATGGGAGGTGGGAAGGATGGGGTGGGTTTGCCTGCTGCCTCCAGCAGGTCCCTTCTAGACCCCACCTGGAGTACTGCATCCAGGTCTGGAGCCTCTGGGACAAGAGGGCTGTGGATGTGCTGGAAGGTGCCCAGAGAAGGGCCAGGAGGATGCTCAGAGGGCTGGAGCAGCTCTGCTGTGAGCACAGACTGAAAGAGTTGGGGCTGTGCAGGCTGGAGCAGAAGAGGCTCCCAGGGGACCTTCTGTTGTCTGAAGGGGGCTACAGGAAAGCTGGGGAGGGATCTTTTGGGTGTCAGGTCTGGGGGGAATGGAACACAGCTGGAAATGGACAGATGCAGACTGGGTGTTAGGAAGAAGTTCTTCGACATAAGAGTGGTGAGAGGCTGGCACAGTCTGCCCAGGGAGGTGGTGGAAGCCTTATCCCTGGAGGTGTTTAAGGCCAGGCTGGATGAGGCTCTGGCCAGCCTGATCCAGTGTGAGGTGTCTCTGCCCATGGCAGTGGGATTGGCACTGGCTGATCCCTGTGGTCCCTTCCAGCCCTGTCTGGTTCTATGGTTCTATGATTCTGAACTGGGGCTGAAGCAGAGCTGAAAGCAGATGTAAGAGAGGAGTGGGGCTGGGGGAAGGTTCCAGAGCTGCTGACACCTCTTGGTGGCTACCACCCAGGTGTGAAGAGTCACTAAGGAGGGTGTCCAGGCTGCAGGCAGGTACTACAAAGGGGCTCTGCTGGCCTGGCCATTTGGAGAGGCCTGAGGGATGTCTGCAGACACCTCCTGCCCAGGCCATGCCTGTTCCCTGTACCACATGGGTGCTGAGCAGCTCTGGCTCAGGGCTCCTGCGAAGCACCTCTCCCCACTCAGGTCTGACAGCAACAAGCTACAGAGGGCTGAGGGAAAAGGATGTGTGTCCTTTTCTCTCAGGAAACCTGCCCAGAGAGCAAGCACTGCACTGCCACTCCCAGCCTGGCCAGTCTTGCCCAGCTCCTCCACACCCTGCCTTGCTGGGCACAGAGCAGCTGCAGGTCTGATTGTCAGCAGCTGAGCTGGCAGAGGAAGGTTTGGCTGCCAGTGCCTGGGGGGTGGCTGAGGGGTGGGGGCGTGGGGATGGGAGCTGAGCTGCAGGTCCTGCACCTGTTAGCCAAGAGCCCAGACCCTGCCTGGCAGCTGGCTGGTGGTGAAGCTCTTGCTGCTGGGTGAACTCTGTAGAGTAGAGGTAACGGTTGGACTTGGTGATCCTGAGGGGCTTTCCCAAGCTGAGTGTTTCTGTGATCCTGTGGATGGCTTCATACTCCAATGGGAATTAGATCCCAGAGGTGGCCTGTGGCTGCTGGAGCTGGATTCCAGCTCAGACACAGAGAGAACTGGGAACAGAGAGGCAGCAGTGGAAGAGTACTGCAGGTGAAGATGCCAGGGCAGCACCAAGGGAAGTTTAACCTCAGGTAGCTCCAAGGGAAGTTTAGGTTGGACACAAGAAACAATTTCTTCTCCTTGAAGGTTGCCTAGGCCTGGCCCAGGCTGCCCAGGGCAGTGGTGGAGGCAGCCCTGGAGGGGGTTGTGGGCTGTGCAGGTGTGGTGCTGAGGGCTGTGGTGGTCTAGCAGTGCTGGTTTGGATTCCATGATCTTCAAGGTTTATTCCCACTAAACCAAGTCTGCTTCTGTCCAGACACTGCAGCCACCCCTGTGCTGTTGGGCTGGCCAGGGAGCTCTCAGGCACTGAACTCAAGGCAGGGGCTGCAGTCCTGCTCCACAGGCATGGCTGCAGCACTGCCTGCGGTGCAGAACTGCTTCCAGGTGATCATGGGCAGGAGACCTTGGAGCGTTGCCACTGCTTCTCCTGCTTGGCCCCTAAATATGGGACCTGTTGGCAGCAGAGGGTTAGCAATTCCCTGGGCTGTCCTCGGGAATTGCTGTCCAGAAGAGCACACCAGAGTGGAGAGAAGGACCTCATGCTTCAGCAGCACCTCAGGCTCCTTCTCCAGGAGGAATTTCAGATGCAAGAAGAGAAGACTGCTGGGACTCAGAGACGCACAGAAGGGGCTGGGTTGGAAGGGACCTCAAAGCTCAGCCAGCTCCAACTGCCCTGCCATGGGCAGGGATAGCTCCCACCTAGCCCAGGGTGCTCAAGGCCTCATCCAGCCTGGTCCTGAACACCTTCAGGGAGGTTGTGGAGCACAGAAGCACCCAATGGGAAGCACTCTGGGAAACCTGTGCCAGGCTCTCCCCCCCCCCACTCTCCACAATCTCTTCCTCATCTCCACTCTCAATCTGCCCTCCTCCAGCTCCAATCCATTCTCCCTCCTGTCACTCCCAGCCCTTGTCCCAGCTCCCTCCCCAGCTCTCCTCCAAAGCTGCTGACTCCATGGGGGATGATTTGTCACCCATAGCTGAGACTTGACACCACCAAACTATCCTTGTAGGCCTGAGGTCTCCCCGCCCCATTCCCTGCTCAGGAGTCCCCTTTCTCCTGGGAGAGTCATTAAACCCATGCCAGCTCTGCAGGTCTGCAGGCAGAGCACTGCAGCTGCTGCCAGACCAGACCCAGCTGTGCTGAGGCTGTGCTGGGCACTGCCCCTGACGTCCTCTGCTACACTTTGGCTGCTAAATAATGCACTAATGGAAAGGAAACCTTAGCCAGGGCACAGCTCCTAGCTTTGCTTCTGGCCCCCAGCAGTGCATTCCTTGGCTTCATTCCTGGGGGAGGTGTATTTATTTTGGCTCTTCACATGGGCTTTCTGTAGGGAGAGGAAAGAGATCGATGAGGAGAGGACCCTGAGTGTCACCACAGCACTTGAGCATTTGCTGGCAATGTTCTCCCTCACAATGAAGTTTTGGAGCCTTTCAAGGCCTGTTTGGATGGACAGGGCTGGGTGCTAGGTTGGGCTGGGTGAGCTTGGAGCTCTCTTATGAGAGACCTCTGAACCCTGCCCCTCAGCACCAGCTCCACACAGCTGCTGCAAGCCCTCCAGGGATGGGCACTGCAGCACTGCCCTGGGCAGCCTGGGCCGAGCTCTGAGAACCCTTCCAGGCCACAAAGAGCTCCTGAGCTGCAGCCTGAGCCTGCCCTGGGCCACCTTGGAACCATTGCCTCTGCTGCTGTGCCTTGGCACCAAGGAGCAGAGGCTGCCCCCTGCTCACTGCCCCCTCCCTGCAGGCAGCTGCAGAGAGCAAGGAGCTCTGCCCTCAGCCTCCTCTGCTGCAGCCTGAGACAGGTCAGCTCTGCCAGGCTGTCTTTCTGCTGGGGGGGGGGTGGCCTTTCCCTGAATGACCTGAGAGATGCTTATTCTGGCTATTAAATTAGTAATTAGTGCTTCATTCAGCCAGGATCTCCTCTGCCCAGACAGTATTGATCAGGCAGAGATGCTGTGCTGGAGCCAGAGCCTCTCATTGAAGCTGTGAGCAGGCAGGCAGCAGCAGCTGCGAGCAGGCAGAGCACATCTGCAGCAGCCAGGCTGCCAAGGAGGGTACAGGGAGGGTGTCCAGAGTCCTCCTGGTGAACAGCCCTGGGCTCAGCACTGCAGCTGGAAGCTCTAAAAGCTCCTGGTGGCCTCCAGTTGCCACCAAGACTCTTGTCATTCCTGTTTCTGCTACTCCTCTGGTGCAGTCCCTGCTGAGAGGCCTTGGGGCTGCAAACACTTTCCCTGCTGCCTTAGGGGGACTCCAGGCTGAGGACCCTTCCCACAGCTGGCCAAGGAATAGCCCAAGCCACCTGTTTGCTTTAGCAGGAGCTCCTGATTCCTCTGGAGAGCTCTCAGCAGCTCAGGGAAGAGGAACGAGCACAGAACCACGCAACTGTTTGGGTGGGCAAAGCCTCCAGGCTCACCCAGTCCAGACCCACCATGGGCACCAAACCATGGCCCCAGGCACCCAGCACCACAGGTTTCTTGAACACCTCCAGGCATGGGGACTGCAGCACCTCCCTGGGCAGCCTGTGCCAGTCCCAGACCACTCTGGCACCAAAGAAAGTTTTCCTCATCTCCAACCTAACCTTCCCCTGGCACCGTTTCAGGACATTTCCTCTATCACTTGGGACTAGGCAGAGGAGACCAGAACATAACTCACCACCCCCACCCCCTCCACCCCCATTAAATCCTGGCTGCTCTGACCCTAACGATTCAGCGGCTCTCTTGTTTGAAGCAGCTCTTTGTTGTTTGAAGCACCACAGACCCGGCTGAAGTGGCCACCAGTGACCAGGGCAGGAGAATGGAGCCTGGCTGACTGCTGGGGGCCATATGCAGGGACCTCATTGCTGTCTGCAGCTCCCTGAAGGGAGGCTGTAGCCAGCTGGGCTTGGGCTCTGCTGCCAGGCATCCAGGGACAGAACAAGGGGACACAGCCTCAAGCTGTGCCAGGGCAGGTTCAGGCTGGGGGTCACAGAACCCCAGAACATCTCTGCTTGGCAGAGCCCTGCCAGCTCAGCCAGCCCAGCCCTGCCCCCTGGGCACCATTCAACCCTGCCTCTCAGCACCAGGGCCACAGCTGCTGCAACCCTTCCAGGGATGGGCACTGCTGCCCTGGGCAGCCTGGGCCAAGCTCTGAGAACCCTTCCAGGTCACAAAGAGCTCCTGAGCTGCAGCCTGAGCCTGCCCTGGGCCACCTTGGAACCATTGCCTCTGCTGCTGTGCCTTGGCACCAAGGAGCAGAGGCTGCCCCCTGCTCACTGCCCCCTCCCTGCAGGCAGCTGCAGAGAGCAAGGAGCTCTGCCCTCAGCCTCCTCTGCTGCAGCCTGCACACCCCCAGCTCCCTCAGCCTGTGCTCACAGCAGAGCTGCTCCAGCCTTGGCAGCATCTCTGTGGCCTCCTCTGGCCTCACTCCACAGCTCTGTGGCCTCCTCCTGCACTGCAGGCAGGACTGGAGGTGAGGTCTGAGCAGAGCCAAGGGGCACAATGCCCTCTCCTGCCCTGCTGCCCACACTGCTCTGGCTGCAGCCAGCACACAGCTGCCTGCTGGGCTGCAGGAGGGCACTGCTGGCTCCTGGGCAGCTGCTCAGCACCCGACACCCTCAAGGCTTTTCCTTCAGGTCCTCTCTGGGACCTCTGAGATATTCCAGTGAGTATTGACCCTGACCAGAAGCTCTTCTCCAAGCACCAGAGGTCCAGTTCATTCCTACCAGCTTTCAGAACATGAGGAGATTGGCACACCCTGCACCCCTGCTCTGCCCAGCAGGGCTGTGTGCCCAAGCCTGCCCCCACCAAAGTGAGACAAATGAGATCAATGATTCAGGTCACCGCCAGAAACCACCAAACAGCCTCGTTCCTTGTTAGGAGCAGCAGCACAGCGCTGGACCCGCAGGGGCAGGGCTGAGCAGCTGCCGAGGGCTGCACCCTCATTACCTGGTGCTGTGCCACCCCAGATGGCACCAGTGGTGATGCAAAATGATGGTACAGGACTGGGAGGGTGGTGGTGACAGACAGCCCATCAGGCTATGCTGCCACACAGTGAGATCTGCACAGGCTGGAGAGGTGCGTGGGGGGCAACCTCAGGCAGTGCAGCAATGACAAGGGTAGGACCCTGCCCCTGAGGAGGAGCTCCCCCCTCGGAGCAGATGCTGAGAGCCCTGGGGCTGAGAGCCTGCACAAGAGCAGCCCCAGAGGGCAGCTGAGCAATGCTCAGCAACAGCTAAAGGAGCTGTGGGGGGCAAGAGGCTGGGGCCAGACTCTGCTTAGTGGTGCCCAGGGACAGGACAAGGGGCAGAGGGCACAGACTGGCACCCAGGAGGTTCCATCTGAAGAAGAGAAGAAAGTTGTTTGTTGTGAGGGTGCAGGAGGCCTGGAGCAGGCTGCCCAGAGAGGCTGTGGAGTGTCCTTGTGTGGAGAGCTTCCAACAACCCCTGGGCACTGTGCTGCTGGGCAAGCTGGAGCAGGGCTTGGGCCGGGTGAGCTCCAGAGGTCCCTTCCCTGCCAGGCTCTGACTGCCATCACAGGAGCTATGGTTCTTCTCCTGGCACTCTGCAGAGCTACTTCTGAGCAGCCTCCCACGGGCACCAGGAGAATCCTGTCCCCTGTCACCTCCGTTAGGGGGCACAGAGGTGTTGTCTGTGGGCAGAGCACAGGACTGGTGTCAGCAGAGGGGTCCTTGCCACTGCAGAAGAGTGAGCAGCCAGAGCTTGGCAGGACCTTTTCTTCGACCTCAGCCCAGGGCTGCACACACACTTGAAGTACCCCAACCACTCTGTACCAGGAGATGAGGAGTGAAGGAGAAATCCATCCCTGCTACCCCCAGCACATTCTGCACCTGTGCATGCCCAGGAAGGAACCAGGGTGGAGCATTTCCATAGCTGCTGTTCCTCATCCCCTAATGCACCCCAGCAGACATCTCCTCACCCCTGCCACTGCTCCCTCTGATGCCCACCCAGCCCAGGAAGGACAGAAGCAGCAAGGTGGAGATGACTTCTCTGTGATCTTGTCAGTGCTTGCTGTGCAAATGGGAAGCGTGGAAGTGCTGAAGCCACTGAAGGTGGCTTGAAAAGATCAAGTGTAGCCTCCAGAAGATGAGCTTTGAAGGGGAAGAGAGCAGGATGGCAGCCAGCTGCAAGAGCTGCTTGGTGTCTGCTTGTTTGCACTCCTCATTGTGCTGCCTTCTGCAGCTCATCCTTTGGGCAAATGTTTCTCAGATCAATTTGTTCCTCTTCTGCCTTTCTTCTTGGTTTGCCCTTGGACATTCCCCTGGCATTCCCCTGGTATTGCCCCATCTCCAGGTGCTCTTCTGTGCTGGCACTGATGCAGCTTTCAGCCTGACAAATCTATCAACATGGAAGTGTTGGAGCCAGTCCAGAGGAGGCCACCAAGATGCTGAGAGGGCTGCAGCAGCTCTGCTCTGAGGACAGGCTGAGAGAGTTGGGGCTGTGCAGCCTGGAGAGGAGAAGGCTTCCAGGAGAGCTTGGAGTGGCCTTGCAGGATCTGAAGGGGGCTCCAGAAGGGCTGGGGAGGGACTATTGACAAGGTCTGGGAATGCCAGGAGGAGGAGGAGGAACGAGTTTGAAGTGGCAGAGGGGAGATTGGAACTGGATGTGAGGAAGAAGTGCTTTAGAGTGAGGGTGGTGAGAGACTGGCACAGGTTGCCCAGAGAGGTTGTGGCCAGGCTGGGTTAGCTTTGAGGTCTCTTCCAACCATTCTATGATCTCCTCTCCTCTCACCACGTTCAGGTTCCCCCTGGCAGCTTTCTGTCCTGTTGGGCCAGGTCTGTTCTGAGGCTGCTGTGGTTCTGCTGGCTCCAAGGGGCTAACAGAAAGCTGATGGGGGTGGGGGGAGGCTGCTTCAAAAGCAGAGCCAGGGGCAAGGCTGTGGGGAGCTGCTCAGCACAAGGACTCCACAGGGCTGCAGCCGAAGGCAGAGTTGATCAAGGGACAGCTCATGGCTGTGCAGCAGTGCTGGGCTGGGGGGCAGCCTGGCAGGGGCACTTGAGAACGGCAGCATGGACACAGACTGGGGCTCAGCAGAGGTTGGGCAGCAGCAGCAGGGTGACCACAGAGGATTTGGACTGGGAGGAAAGCAGGAAAGCTTTGGGGTTGAGTTTTGAGGAGCAGTAAGATTTAAGGATTTGGAGTGTCAAGACAAGAGGATGAAAGGCAACAAAGCTGGTGAGGGCCTGGAGCACAGCCCTGTGAGGGGAGGCTGAGGGAGCTGGGGGTGTGCAGCCTGCAGAAGAGAAGGCTCAGGGCAGAGCTCATTGCTGGCTGCAGCTCCCTGCAGGGAGGCTGTAGCCAGCTGGGGTTGGGCTCTGCTGCCAGGCATCCAGGGACAGAAGAAGGGGACACAGCCTCAAGCTGTGCCAGGGCAGGTTCAGGCTGGATGTTAGGAGGAAGCTGTTGGCAGAGAGAGTGATTGGCACTGGAATGGGCTGCCCAGGGAGGAAGAAATTCTTGGGAGTGGGGGTGGGGAGACACTGGCACAAGTTAAGGGTGGTGAGACACTGGCATAGGTTGTCCAGGAGGTTGTGGAGCACAGAAGCACAGAATGTGCCTGCTGCAAGCCTCTGCTAATGATGGCATGTCCTGGTGACCTGGCACAGTGGGAGCCAGCCCTGCTCAACAGGCCACAGCTGCCCAGGTGCTGGGGGTGGAGCTGGCAGTGCCTGGCACAGATGTGTGCATCCCATGGAGGCTCTGCTCTGCTCTGCTCCTGGGGACTGCTGAGCAGCTTCAGGGAGTCACAGCATGGTAGGGGCTGGGAGGGAGCTCCAGAGAGCAGCCAGCCTAAGCCCTGCCAGAGCAGGGGCAGCCAGAGCAGGGCACACACAACACAGCCAGGGGGGCCTGGCAAGGCTCCAGAGCAGGAGGCTCCACAGCCTCTCTGGGCAGCCTGCTCCAGCCTCCAGCACCCTCACAACAAACAACTTTCTCCTCAGGCTCAGCTCCAACTTCCTGCCTCCCAGCTTAGCCCTCTTGGGCCTTGTGCTGGCCCTGGGCACCCCCAAGCAGAGCCTGGCACCTTCCTCCTGCCCCCCAGCCCTCAGCTAGTGACAGACATTGCTCAGGTCCCCTCTCAGCCTTCTCTTGAGGATAACTACAGCAGAGCTGTTCCAGGCCCTTCATCATCCTCACAGCCTCTACTGGACTCTTCCCAGCAGGTCTCTTTCTGTCCTGACCTGGGCACCCTCCCACCCACCAGGACCCCCAGAGCCTTTTCCCCTAACCCCACTCAGCCTTCGAACCCTCTGCCTCACTGCTGCCATGCTCTGTGCCTTCTCTTTTGGAGCCACCAGAGCCCCTCTGTGCCCTGCAGTTGGTGGCATGGAGCCTCCTGCTCTCCTGCCCAGGGAGAGGTCTCCTGGATGCACAGCAGCATCACTCTGGCAGCCAGCAGCTGGCAGTGGGCACAGCCTGGGGTCAGCAGTGCACAACACAGGCAGCATTTGCAGCAGGCTCAGGAAGCCTCTGCCCTCTGCCCTGCACTGGCAGGTGACTGGGCATGAAACAGGCTTTGGGCTCTTCTCTCTGCCCCTCACAGTCTGCCCCAGCCCCTTCTGAGAGTGCTGTGGCCAGCAGCAGTCTTGGCCCCTACCAGGGAAGCTGAGTTGCTTTGCTGTTGGCAGTGCCCCTCAGCGCCACAGGCTGGGTTCAGGCTCACAAGCAGCCTCCTCCAGAGGCAGGGAGCAGGAAGCTGCACATCTCTGGCAGCCTTCTGCCTGCAGGGCACAGAACCACAGAAGGGCTCAGGCTGGGAGGGACCTCAGAGATCTTCTGCTCCAACCTCCTGCCGTGGGCAGGGGCAGCTCTCAGCTGGGCTTGGCTGCTCCAGGCCTCATCCAGCCTGGCCTTGAACACCCCCAGGCAGGAGGCAGCCACAGCCTCCCTGGGCAGCCCATGCCAGAGGCTCAGCAGCCTCACACTGCACAACTTCTGCCTCAGCTCCACTCTCCCCCTGCTCTGCCTCAGCTCCAAACCCTTCCCCCTTGGCCTGCCTCAGACCCCCTCAGCACAAGTCCCTCTGCAGCCTTCCTGCAGGCTCCCTTCAGCTCTTGGCAGCAGCTCTCAGCTGCCCCTGGAGCCTTCTCCTCTGCAGGCTGCACCCCCCCAGCTCCCTCAGCCTGTGCTCACAGCAGAGCTGCTCCAGCCCTGGCAGCATCTCTGTGACCTCCTCTGGCCTCACTCCACAGCTCTGTGGCCTCCTCCTGCACTGGAGGCAGGACTGGAGGTGAGGTCTGAGCAGAGCCAAGGGGCACAATGCCCTCTCCTGCCCTGCTGCCCACACTGCTCTGGCTGCAGCCAGCACACAGCTGCCTGCTGGGCACTGCTGGCTCTTGGTGAACAGTTGCAGTGGCAGCTCTGGGGCACTCTGCTCCCCATGAATGGGGGAAGGGAAAGGACAGGCAGCATTTTCCTGGGGCTTACAGATGCAGGGAAGTCTCAGTTCCTCACTTCAAGCAGAGGTTTTCCCCCTTGGGGCTGGCAGCAGGGTGCCAGCCAGCAGGGCGCTCCCTGCTCGGCATGGGGCTGCTTCTCCTGGAGCAGCAGAGACAGGAGGGAGCAATGTGCCAGTGCCTGCTGGCTGCTGCCTTGGCTGCAGCTGGGAAAATAATGTTCTGCAGGTAGGAAAACTCCCACAGTGTCTTTTATTCATCAGGAAACAGCAACAACTGCAGCAATGCTGCTCCTGACACAGGCAGGCAGGGGCTTGCTTGCTTTTGGGCAGCTTTCTGATCTGACAGAGCACAAATCCAGTGAGGAGCAGCTGAGGGAGCTGAGGCTGTTTGGCTGGAGGAGGCTGAGGGAGACCTCACTGCTCTCTGCAGCTTGCTGAGAGGAGGCTGCAGCCAGGCAGGGCTGGGCCCAAGTAAGAAGTGACAGGACAAGAGGAAATGGCCTCAAGTTGCCCCAGGGAAGGTTCAGGTTGGCCACGAGGAATAATTTCTTCCCCAACCAGGCTGTCCAGGGCAGTGGTGGAGTCCTCAGCCCTGAAGGGCTTTCAGAGCTGTGGAGATGTGGCGCTGAGGGCCATGGTTTGACAGTGCCCTGGCAGTGCCCTGGCAGTGCCCTGGCAGTGCTGGGTTCAGGGTTGGCCTCAGTCTTCAATGTATTTTCCCATTGTGAGAGTCTAAAGCCTCTGGCTTGTTCATCAACAAAGATGAAGATGGCATCGCCTCTCGCTTGTTCATCAAAGATAAAGATTGCCTTTGTTGGACTCAGACTGGGTGCTTGGCCTAAAGCTCAGGGATGCAAATCAACAGACAACACCTTCGAAACTCCTGCACTTCAGCCTGGCTGGAATGCCCAGGAGGCCTACGGCTTATCTCAGCTACCCCGAAGGGAAAAGGCCTGTGTGTATTCAGGGTATGGACAGGTACAGCCAGGGAGGGGGCAGAGGTCCTCTCCCCGGTGGCGCCAGACCCCTGCGAATGTAGGAGAATACACAGGAAGATTTCCTGGGGAGCTGCAGCTGGACACGGGCAGAAAACTGTATAAAAGGCAGGAGGGAATCCCTGCCAAAGTGTGGCACCTCCAGTGGCACCTCCAGTGGCACTCTCAACACAGCATCGTGTGGCACCTCCACCGGACCACCAGTGGGACCAGCAGCAGACCACCAGCGGCACCTCTGCCAAACCACCACAGGCGGACTTCCACCAGACCACCAGAAGGACCCCTGATGGACTCCGCAGAAGATCATCCCTGGGCCACACGCACC
>WAAF01005017.1:0-11907 GCA_013400475.1 Tricholaema leucomelas | reverse complement strand
GGGGCCTGGAGCACAGCCCTGTGAGGAGAGGCTGAGGGAGCTGGGGGTGTGCAGCCTGCAGCAGAGGAGGCTCAGGGCAGAGCTCATTGCTGTCTGCAGCTCCCTGCAGGGAGGCTGTAGCCAGCTGGGGTTGGGCTCTGCTGCCAGGCACCTGGAGACAGAAGAAGCTGTGCCAGGGCAGGTCTAGGCTGGATGTTAGGAGGAAGTTGTTGGCAGAGAGAGTGATTGGCATTGGAATGGGCTGCCCAGGGAGGTGGTGCAGTCGCTGTGCCTGGAGGTGTTGAAGCCAAGCCTGGCTGGGGCACTTCGTGCCATGGTCTGGTTGGTTGGCCAGGGCTGGGTGCTAGGTTGGGCTGGGTGAGCTTGGAGCTCTCTGCCAACCTGCTTGATTCTATTCTATTCTATTCTATTCTATTCTATTCTATTCTATTCTATTCTGTTCTATCTGCCACACAGAGCAGCCAGGGGGACTGCAAGACCTCCTGCCCTGCTGCCCAGGGCCTGCTGCCACCAGCACCCTGCAGTGCCCACAGGCAGTGCAGCAACAGCATCCAGCAGGCAGCAGACACCAAGCAGCTCTGGAGCAGCCTGAGCCAGCAGCCAGCAGGAAGGGACTACAGGGGCCTGGCAGAGTGGGTCCCTCTCTGCCTGTGGAGGGTGAGGGATTGCACCCCAGTGCCTGTCTCCAGGGCAGCTCCTGTGCCCAGTGTGATGTGCAGAGCTGGGTCATGTTCCCACTGCCTGCAGAAGGAGCTGGTGTTTTTCACAGACTGCTGCCATCCCTCCCTGCTCTCCTCCAGGGGCTCACTGCCAGCATCTGAGGGGTGCCCAGGGGCTGCCAGGGGCTGCCCTCTTCCACAGCTCTCCTCTTCCTGCACTGCTCCCTGAGCATCTCTCCTCTTGCTGTCAGAGATGCAGCTCCAGCCATGGGCAGCCTTGGCATATCCTTCCCCTGCTCCACAGCAATCCACAGGAAGGCTCCTCCAGCCATGCCAGCCCTCCCTGAGGTGCCCAGGGCAGAGGACACTGTTAACTCTGCCTTCTGCCCCCAGCCTGCTCACCACTGCCTGTGTCGGAGCCAGAGCTGCAGTGCTGAACCAACACAGCCAAAGGGATCATCTCCAGCACCCCACAGAGTCACAGACTGGTTTGGGATGGGAGGGACCTTTAAAGCTCATCCACACCAAGCCCCTGGAGGTATTCAAGGCCAGGCTGGATGAGTGCTCGGGCACCCTGTGCTGATGGGAGGTGTCCCTGCCCATGGCAGGGGGTTGGAGCTGGATGATCTTTAAGGTCCTTTCCAGCCCAAACGATTCTGTGTGTCTGTGAAGCCCTGACCTGATCTCCTTCCACTGCTGCCACTTGTTCTCCTCCCTGAACTGCTTCTCAAAGCACAGAGGCCTGAGAGTCCTTGCCATGGGCACAGCTGCAGAGCAGACCTTGGTTCCCTCAGCACCATCCCCATCACTGCACCCACCCTACCCCCACACTACCCTTCTTCATTCCTGCCCTGGCAATGCTGATGTTCAACAGCCCTTGGCAAGCCAAAGAAGTTCCCTGAGCTCCTACCTGCATGCTGCAACCTTGCTTCTGCACTGCTCCTCTGCAGCCTTCCCCAGCCCCCTCCTCTGCCCTGCTGAGACCTTTTCTTGAGCACTGCCTTCAGTTTGGGGCTCCCCAGTTGCAGAGGGACAGGAACTGCTGGAGAGAGTCCAAGGGAGGGCTGTGAGGATGAGGAGGGGACTGGAGCAGTGCCTGGTGAGGAGAGGCTGAGGGCCCTGGGGCTGAGAGTCTGGAGAGGAGAAGGCTGAGAGGGGATTGAATCAATGTCTGTAATTGTGTGGGGGCTGAGGGTCAGCAGGGGGGGACAGGCTCTGCTCACGGCTCCTGGCTCAGGACAAGCAGCACTGGATGGAAGCTGCAGCACAGGAGGTGCAGCTCAGCACAAGGACAACTTCTTGCCTGGAAGGGTCCCAGAGCCTGGCACAGGCTGCCCAGAGAGGCTGTGGAGTCTTCTCTGGAGCCTTTCCAGACCTGTCTGGATGTGTCCCTGTGTGCCCTGAGCTGGATTAGATGGTCCTACTGTGGCTGGGGTTGGACTGGATGATCTCTTTGGGTCCCTTCCAATCCCTGACATCCTGGGATCTGTGATCTGTTGTTATTTTGGATCAGACAAGAGTCCCCTCTTTAGCCAGACTGGTGACACTTCACCTGCACTGCTATGTCCAACACAGGAGAGACCTGAACCTGCTGGAGAGGCTCCAGAGGAGACCACAGAGATGCTCAGAGGGCTGGAGCATAGAAGGCTTCAGGGACAGCTCGGAGCTGCACTTAAGGAGCTGCAGGGGAGCTGCAGGCAGGCTGGGGAGGGATTGCTCAGAAGGGGCTGTGGGGACAGGCCCAGGGCAATGGTTTGGCAGTGGAGCAGGGCAGAGGTAGGTTGGGCATCAGGAGGCAGTTGTGGCCAGGGAGGGTGTGGAGAGCCTGGCACAGGCTGCCCAGGGCTGTGCTTGAGGCCCCATCCCTGCAGCCATCCAAGCTCAGCCTTGCTGTGTCCCTCTGCAGCCTGCTCTGGCTGGAGCTGTCCCTGCTGCCTGCAGGGGTTGGGCAGGATGCCCTCGGAGGGTCCCTTCCAGCCCAGTGCCAGCTGTGCAGCTGTAAACCAAGTGCTTCATCTCCAGAGAGCTGCCTGCCTGGCACTGGGTTGGCAGGCACCTTGAAAGTCAGCTACTGGGGCTGATGTTGGGATTTTCTCTCCCGAGGGCCAGGGGACCCCTGGGGACTGACATCACCTGGGAATTATGCTGGCAGTGAGGCTAAGCCAGGATGGATCCTTTAAACCTCTTTAAACCTCAGCTCTGCTGCTCCTTGGGGATGCAAAGCAGGAAAGAAACCAGTGCCGAAATGCCCCCAGTCACTGGGGAGCCTCCTCAAGTCTGCTCCAGTGCCTGCAGAGAGATGGTGGGGCTGATCCAGGCCTGGACTGGGGCTGCTCACTGGGCAAGCATCTGAAGCTGCTGAAGCTCATCAAGCTTTGGGGCTCTGTGGCTGCCTGGGCAGTTCCCAAGCACCTACCCTGCCCCAGCCCTGCCTGGCAGTGCCAATGCCAGCACAGGCGGAGGCAGTTCCCTCTCTGCAGGGACAGCTGTGACACCAGCAGGCAGCTAGGACAAGTCAGGCCCTCCAGACACCCCTGGGAGAGCTTCAGACACTTCTCAGCAAGCCAGGGCACAGCTCATGCCCTGAGCCATCCCCCCCACAGACAGGGATGCCCTGGGATTTGCTGAGGAGTGAAAAATGAGCCCTGTGGCACAGAGGGGACATCAAGCTGTGTGCTGTGGCTGACAGCTGCAGGGCAGGATCCATCTAGAGGGATGGGCCCAAGATAACCTCATGAGGTTCAGCAAGACCAAGTGCAAGCTCCTGCCTCTGGGCTGGGGCAATGCTGATACAGGCTGGGCAGTGCCAGGCTTGAGTGAAGCAAAGGCCTTGGGGGTGCTGCTGGATGAGAAGCTCAACAGGAGCCAGCAGTGTGGTCTGGCAGCCCAGAAAGCAACCCCAGCCTGGGCTGCAGCAGGAGCAGTGTGGGCAGAGGGCCAGGGAGGGGATTCTGCCCCTCTGCACCCTCTGCTGAGAGCCCACCTGGAGCACTGTGCCCAGCTCTGGAGCCCCTGGGACAGGAAGGATCTGCAGGTGCTGGAAGGTGCCCAGAGCAGGGCCAGGAGGATGAGCAGAGGGCTGGAGCTGCTCTGCCGTGGGCACAGGCTGAGGGGGTCGGGGCTGTGCAGTCTGGAGAGGAGAAGGCTCCAGGGAGACCTTCTTGTGGCCTCGCAGTGCCTGCAGGGGGCTGCAGGAAAGCTGGGGAGGGAAGTTTTAGGGTGTTGAGTAGTGACAGGACTGAGGGGGGTGGCTGCAAGGTAGAGGAGGGCAGATGCAGACTGGAGGTTAGGAAGAGGTTGTTCAGCATGAGGGTGGTGAGAGCCTGGCACAGGCTGCCCAGGGAGGTGGTGGAAGCCTCAGCCCTGGAGGTGTTCAAGGCCAGGCTGGATGAGGCTGTGTGCAGCCTGCTCTGGTGTGAGGTGTCCCTGGGCATGGCAGGGGGTGGCACTGGGTGATCCTTGGGGTCCCTTCCAGCCCTGCCAGTGCTGTGGTTCTGTGAGTCCCAGAGGGGAGGCAGTGACAGGCAAAGTCACTCACTGCTCTCCCAGCCACTCGGCAGCGCTTTGAGAGCATCCCCAGCCCTATTTTACCAACCCAAAGAGGCTGCCCAGGGTTGGCAGCTCTGATGACTCAGTCCTCAGAGAGCTGTTATTTTTCCTTCCAGCCCCAGCTTGCAGGAGTCAGGGGATTACAGGAGACACTTGGTCTTGAATGAAAATCATAGCAGAGCCAACCTGCTGACTGCAGGCAGGAGCGGGGAACATGATTCCTGCCAGCTCCAACGCCAGGAGGGAGAAAATAGAAGGCAAATAAACAGAGCTGGAGCTGATGAATGTTTAAAATCTCATCATTGTGGGGCAGCAGAAGGGGTGCTGAGCCCTGAGCCACGGGCTTGGAGCTGGCTGAGGAGCTGTGCAGTGTCTGGGTGCTCTGTTGCCCACACACTGCAGTCAGGGAGCGAGCTGCAGGCAGCCTGGTCTCAAAGCCACCATCCACTGCTCCCTGGCAGTGCCTCTGCTGTGTGGCTGCCTGTACTCAGCCAGACCATGTGCTTGAGCTCCGAGGAAAGGCTGGAGGAGGAGCTGGGTGGAGAAGCTCTGCTCAGCCATGTGCTCACCTCAGCATCCCAGAAGCTGAAATTAACTCTGGGAGACAGGAAATTGCTGGCTCTGTGCCTGCCTCACTGCTCGGCCAACTCTGCAGCCCCCACCTCCCCCTCTGCATCAGTGGGCAGGGGGTCAGGACCCTGGCACAGCCTCTTGTGAGGAGGCAGAACAAGACACAGAAATGACCTGAGAGCTGAGGCCAGGCTGGGAGAGTTGGGGTTGTTCAGCCTGGAGAAGAGAAGGCTCCAGGGAGACCTTCTGGTGGCCTCCAGAGCACCTGAAGTTTGTTGCTGACATCATCATCTGGGGAGACACAGCAGAAGAGTTTGAGAAAGATGACAAGAGAAGTGACACACTGCTGGGGCAGGTTTCACCACAGAGAGAGATGAGGTGAAGGACCTGCTAGAGAGGTCCACATTCTGGGAGTCCACTGGCAAGATGAAGAAGGACATGGAAGTGTTGAAGCCACTCCAGAGGAGGCCACCAAGATGCTCAGAGGGCTGCAGCAGCTCTGCTGTGAGGACAGGCTGAGAAAGTTGGGGCTGTGCAGCCTGCAGAGGAGAAGGCTTCCAGGAGACCTTGGAGTGGCCTTGCAGGATCTGAAGGGGTCTCCAGAAGGGCTGGGGAGGGACTATTGACAAGGTCTGGGAATGACAGGAGGAGGAAGTGGAGGAATGGGTTTGAAGTGGCAGAAGGGAGATTGGAACTGGATGTGAGGGAGAAGTTGTTTAGAGTTGTTTAGAGTGGTGAGAGCCTGGCACAGGTTGAGGGTGATGAGACACTGGCACAGGTTAAGGGTGGTGAGACACTGGCACAGGTTTCCCAGGGAGGCTGTGGAGGTGTTCAGGGGCAGGTTGGATGAGGTCTTGAGTGACCTGTTCTAGTGAGAGCTGTCCCTGCCCATGAAGTCCTCTCCAACCTAGCCCATTCTGTGATTCTGTAAGATGGTTGCTGCCACATTCCACTCTGTACTGGTTTGAGGCTAATTGGAATATCTGAATGAGAGAAATCCATGGACTCATAGAATCAAGCAGGTTGGAAGAGAGCTCCAAGCTCCTCCAGCCCAACCTAGCACCCAGCCCTGGCCAATCGCCCAGACCATGGCACTAAGTGCCCCAGCCAGGCTTGGCTTCAACACTTCCAGGGATGGGCACTGCACCACCTCCCTGGGCAGCCCCATCCAGTTAGGTCATTGGTTATGAAGAGATTATAATGATGATGTCTGCATCATTCATTGGTTTGCTGGGAAGGATAAGAAGTCAAAATGTCAACAATGCTGAGACACTTTTATAGAATCATGGAATGGTTTAGGTTGGAAGGGACCTCAAGGACCATCCAGCTCCAACCCCCTGCCATAGGCAGGGACACCTCCCACTAGAGCAGGCTGCTCAAGGCCTCATCCAGCCTGGCCTTAAACACCTCCAGGGAGGTTGTGGAGCACAGAAGCACCAAATGAGATCAAAGATCACATTGGGTGCTTCTGTGCTCCACAACCTCCCTGGAGGTGTTTAAGGCNACTGCAGGTGGGGTCTGAGGAGAGCAGAGCCAAGGGGCAGAATCCCCTCCCTTGCCCTGCTGCCCACACTGCTCTTGCTGCAGCCCAGCACAGGGTTGCTGTCTGGGCTGCATGTGCACACTGCAGGCTCCTGTGGAGCTTTTCATCACCCCAGACCCCCAGGGCCTTCTCCTCAGGGCTGCTCTCAGCCATTCCCCACCCAGCCTGGAGCTGTGCCTGGGATTGCACCGACCCAGGTGCAAGACCTTACACTTGGCCTTGTTAAACGTCATGAGGTTGGCCTGGGCCCACCTCTGCAGCCTGTCCAGGTCCCTCTGGATGTCCCCTGGGACATTGCCCTGGGCAGCTCTCTGTCTGGTCTTTGCCTCTCAATCTAAGTGCCTCTCTTCTAGTCCAGGTGCTCTGGCACCTCACCTCGAGTTTCAGCAGTTAACAATTAGCTTTGCTGGCTTCTGATGGTTTTATGTGAGGGTTTGTGAGGTGGAAGGAGGAGGAAAGAGAAAGTAGTGGGGGGGGGAGGGTTGAGGCCATCTGAGCTGTTTGCTTTGTCCAGGAGGGAATTAAGACTCTTAACTTGTGTATGACTTGGACATGTTGTGTTTATGTGCTTGTTAATTCTGCAGTGCTGTCAACAGAGCTTCAGCTAACTTCCAAACTGTCTGAGTTAGTCTGGGTCATTTCAAAGAGTGGAGAGAGGGGAAGGTTCCTAACCCATTACACACTGGATGGGAGAAATAAAGTCTCCACCATGGCAAATCCCATGATGAAGAAGGACACAATGTCCTGCTTAGAATCATAGCAACAGAGAATGGGTTAGGTTGGAAGGGAACTCAAAGCTGAGCCAGTTCCAACATCCTTGCCATAGGCAGGGACATCTCCCACTAGAGCAGGTTGCTCAAGGCCTCATCCAGCCTGGCCTTGAACAGCTCCTCCAGGGAGGTTGTGGAGCACAGAACCACCCAATGTGATCTTTGATCACATTGGGTGCTTCTGTGCTCCACAGCCTCCCTGGGAAACCCGTGCCAGTTGCTCACCACCCCTAACCTGTGCCAGTCTCTCACCACCCTCAACCTGTGCCAGTCTCTCACCACCCTCACTCTAAAGAACTTCTTCCTCACATCCAGTTTCAATCTCCTCTCTGCCACTTCAAACCCATTCCTCCTCCTCCTCCTGGCATTCCCAGACCTTCTCAATAGTCCCTCCCCAGCTCTCCTGTAGTCCCTTTCAGCTCCTGGAAGGCCACTCCAAGGTCTCCTGGAAGCCTTCTCTGCAGGCTGCACAGCCCCAACTCTCTCAGCCTGTGCTCAGAGCAGAGCTGCTGCAGCCCTCTGAGCATCTTCGTGGGCAGTTGGATTTTGGAGGCTGAGCATCGCTGGGTACAGCCAAATTGTAAAACCTGTGTGTGATGTGACTCAAAAGAGGAAGAGCTTTGATTGGGGACCTGAAGAAGCAGCAGCCTTTGGTCAGATAAAGCAGGAAGCAGTCCATGCAATGGGTTTGGGACCTGTTGGAACTGGTCTGGACATCAAGAACAGCCTGTACACAGCTGCAAGCGATAATGGTCCAACCTGCTTGCTGTGGGTTAGGAACATTCCCCCCCACTAGTGAAATGTACCAGACTGGCTCAGATGGTTTGGAGGTTAAGCTGAAGCTCTGCTTGCAGCATGGCAAAATTTAGAGGCATAAATACACAACCCATTGAAAAGGATTGACAGTTAAAGACAAGGCAGAGGCAATACAGCAAAGCTGAACTCCTCTGGCCCAGAAGGGGCTCACAGCTACCCTCTTCTTCCTCTCTATCTCAGAGAGGCAAAACCAAAACTGTGCAAAGCTTACTGTTAGCTGCTGAGATTAGGGGAGAGATATTAGAGCAGCTCAAAGGAGAGGGGGCTGGGAGTCTTGGTGGATAACAAGTTGTCCACGGGCCAGCAATGGCCCTGGTGGCCAGGAAGGCCAATGGGAACCTGAGGGCATTCAGCAGAGTGTGTCCAGGAGATCAGGGGAGGTTCTCCTCTGTTTCTACCCTGCCCTACTGAGTCCTCCTCTTGAGCACTGCCTTCAATTTTTGGGCTCCCCAGTTGAAGAGAGACAGGGATCTGCTGGAGAGAGTCCAAGGGAGGGCTGTGAGGATGAGGAGGGGATTGGAGCACTGCCTGGTGAGGAGAGGCTGAGGGCCCTGGGGCTGAGAGTCTGGAGAGGAGAAGGCTGAGAGGGGATTGAATCAATGTCTATAACTCTCTGAGGGCTGGGGGTCAGCAGAGGGGGACAGGCTCTGCTCACTGCTCCCTGGCATAGGACAAGCAGCACTGGATGGAAGCTGCAGCACAGGAGGTGCAGCTCAGCACAAGGGCAACTTCTTGCCTGGAAGGGTCCCAGAGCCTGGTACAGGCTGCCCAGAGAGGTTGTGAAGTCTCCTTCTGTGGAGCCTTTCCAGGCCTGTCTGGATGTGTCCCTGTGTGCCCTGAGCTGGATTGTGTGGTCCTGCTCTGGCAGGGGTTGGACTGGATGAGCTCTTTGAATCCCTTCCAATCCCTGACATCCTGCAACAAGAAAAAGGAGAAATGAGCAGGACAACAGCCCAGGACAAAAAGATTAGATCCAGGGACACAGGAGAAAGTTCTTCACTGAGAGAGTCATTGGCTACTGGAATGGGCTGCCCAGGGAGGTGGTGGAGTCGCCGTCCCTGGAGCTGTTCAAGGCAGGATTGGACGTGGCACTTGGTGCCATGGTCTGGCCTTGAGCTCTGTGGTAACAGCTTGGACTTGATGATCTGTGAGGTCTTTTCCAACCCTGGTGACACTGTGAGACTGTGAGACTGTGATAGTTCAGCCTTTTATCCCTCTCAGCAGACCAGAGAATGGCACAGACCTCATCATTATTTTCTTTTCACAACCAATGATCTAATTTCTGTCATTAAAATACTCCAATTAGCCTCAAACCAGCACACTGCTTCCCTTGGCAAAGAGCCCCAGGAGAAACCTGTGGCCAACCACTTAGTTTCTGGAGCAGAGGATACAGAGGGTCAGAAGTAAATTTTACTCCAGTGGAGAAAGAGATCCTTGCCACTTATGAAGGAGTGCCAGCTGCTTCTGAAGGAACTGGAACAGACTCTCAGCTTCTTTGGCTCTCAGATGAGGACTCCCAGCTTCCTTGGCTCCCAGATGAGCAGCTTTGCACTGGGTGGTGAAGGGGAAGGTAGTCCCCACCTCATGCCGCTGATGTCGCCTGGTCTAAGCGGGTGGCGCTGATGGCACAGCGAGCACCCACAGGGAGCTCTGAAGGACCTGGTGTGGGAACAGAAGAAAGACCAATGCAAGAAAGAACACTAATGAGCTGTGTAGAAAGTAAGCTCTGCTCATTCCCAGGAGTTCCAGGATGTTGTCCCCATGGGAGAGAAGCAGAGAAAGAGATAAGCGTCCAGGTGGTGTGGGAAAGCAAGAGGTGAAAAGGAAGAGTTGTTAGAAAAACAAAGTTGCTCATCATCTGTATCATGGTCATTCTCTCTCTGTGTTACAGCATAAGGGAGTAGCTCTGGCTGTAATAAAGGGGATTCTGCTGCTGCCCCAGTGGAGTCCAGCCATGTCTCTCCATAGCCTGGCATAGTGGAGATGATTGCTGACTGGCTGGAAGGCACAAACTGCCTCCAAAGGGCAGAGTAACTCGGGCTGAGGAGGCTCCTCCCTACAATGATTTGTCTAAGGAAGAAAGGAACTGTGCCTTGTTCACAGATGGTTCCTGTGGCCTTGTGGGAACCAAGCAGAAGTGGAGAACTGCAGCTTGGAGCCCTGTGCCAGCAGTGGCTGAGGCAAAAGCTGGAGAAGGCAAATGGAACCAAGCAGAGGTAAAAGCTGTCCTGCTTGCTCTTGATGTGGCTGAGCATGAGAGCAGAGAGCTGGCCCATGCCTTACATCTACACTGCTTCAGGGATGCTGCCCAATGCCTTGTGAGGTTGGCTAAAGGGCTGGAAAAGGAACCATTGGCAATGGAAAGAAGAGCCAATTTGGGCTACTGACTTATGGCAGGACATTGCTACTTGTCTAGAGAACGTTCCTCCAAGAGTGGGACAGGCAGATGCTCACATGCTGCGATGGTTTGGGTGTTACCTGCCCCCCACTCTCAGGAAATCACCCAGACTAGGCTCAGCCAAGCTGGGCATTAAGAATGAAGCTGTAGTTACAGCTTAGCACAGGACACAGGCAGATAAGCACAGGTAGATACAGTTATACACAAAGTAAAAGTAGCACAGAAACACAAAACCCCTCCCAGAAACAATCAGAGTCCCCAGGAGGGCTCTCGACCCTAATCTCCTTCCCCCTCCCTCCTTCCCTCCCGTCAGAAAGAACCAGAGCAACCCACATATGTCTCAGGTGATAAACCTGGAGATCTGAGGTGAGATGTCAGACAAAGGCAGCAAGGAGGTTAGAGGCAAAAGGGGTTAGGTGGATTGGAGAGTTAAAGGCAGAGTCAGCCAGAGAGCAGACTGCCAGAAGGAAGGCAGAGCCAGCAGCGAGGGCTGAGCAGAGTGTGAGCAGTGCCTGCCCTTGCTGTGTCTGGGCTGCCTGTGCTTCGCAGCAGAGGAATGCTGACACAGGGCACATGCTGTTTTTTTCTTTCTTCTCACAGCTAAGGATTCGATTTCTCTCAGTAACAATTAGCCTCAAACCAGCACACATGCCCCAGCCTAGAGCTGCCAAGGAACACCAACACAGCCACAGGCAGATTTGGCTGCCAAGGTGTTTCACACGGGTGCCAACCATGACTAGGATTTAGCCTGGGAACACTGAGGTGAGCTGTTCTCAGCCCACAGTTCCTCAGGACATCGAGGTAGAGATGCTACCTACCAGTGGGCACGGGACAGAGCAATTGACATAGCCACGGGTGCTGTAACACAAGCTACAGGTGACTGTGACATTTGTGCTGCTGTGGAACAAGCCAAGTGCCTGCAGCCCTTGTGGTATGGTGAGCAGTGGGCGAGGTACAGCCGTGGTGAAGATGGACTGGCAGTCGCTCTCGGACTGGCAGTGCTGTGGGCTGACCATGGTAGGGGCAAACACCGCGTGGCTGGGAACCTATCCTGCTTCCCATGCTGCTGCACACAACAGACACATCCTGTGGAGGGAGAATCACAGCATCACAGCATCACAGCATCACAACATTACAGCATCACAGCATCACAGAGACACAGCATCACAGAGACACAGCATCACAGCATCACAGCATCACAGANAGATCGATGGTCTCATTGGCCACCAATAACCAATCGGGCTTGCAGTCAGCCAACCCTGCCATAATAGGCAAGGAGCCACAGGCCTGGACTTTCCAAACATGGGGCTCACATGGGCCTAGCACCTGGCAAGCGTGAGCTGAGCATGTGGGGGCTTACACAACCTAAAGCCTGGGCAGGCCAGACTCCACGTGGCTCCAGGCCTGTTGTGCCTCTCTGTGCTGGCCATGTGCTCATCCCTGACTAAAAGCAGGAAAAACATGTTCAGGCAGAGCAAGGCATATGCAGGTCTGATTTCGGGCCTATGGGCCCTCCACGACAAGCCACCCCCTGGCTAATGAGCCAAATTAGATCGAGGGCAATTCATCGAGGGGATGAAGCTTCTTGTGTGGATTACCTTT
>WAAF01005015.1:20294-36071 GCA_013400475.1 Tricholaema leucomelas | reverse complement strand
GGCTCCAGAACTGGATGCAGTACTCCAGAGCTCATTGCTCCTGCAGGGAGGCTGTAGCCAGCTGGGGTTGGGCTCTGCTGCCAGGCAGCCAGCAACAGAACAAGGGGACACAGCCTCAAGCTGTGCCAGGGGAGGTCTAGGCTGGATGTTAGGAGGAAGTTGCTGGCAGAGAGAGTGATTGGCATTGGAATGGGCTGCCCAGGGAGGTGGTGGAGTGGCCGTGGCTGGAGGGGTTGAAGCCAAGCCTGGCTGGGGCACTTAGTGCCATGGTCTGGTTGCTTGGCCAGGGCTGGGTGCTAGGTTGGCTTGTCTGAGCTTGGAGGTCTCTTCCAACCTGCTTGATTCTATGAAGCTCCCTGCCTTTGCAAGACAATGCCAGGCTGAACTAAACTGTTGTCAGCGCTCAGATGTTCCCGCTGCTGCTGGCCAGGGCTACTGGCTGGAGCAGAGTTTCTAATGCAGACTGTAGTGGGAGAAACACTCCAGAGTTTGTCAGAATGGGCACTGCCAGCAAGAACAGCCCATTGTCCACTCCTCTCCCAGCCCTTAGTCCCAGCTGCTGCTCCGTATCGGCTGCAGGGCAGGAGAACTGGCAGGAACTAACCCCTGGGGAAGCCAAGCCCCACTCTGGGTGTCAGGAGTGCTGCGAGGGTAGGCCTACAGCAGACTGCCTGGTCACAGCCAGGGCACCACATGTGGCTGTTTGAGCTGATTTCTAACTCAGACATGGAAA
This sequence comes from Tricholaema leucomelas, assembly GCA_013400475.1. Lineage (NCBI taxonomy): Eukaryota > Metazoa > Chordata > Aves > Piciformes > Lybiidae > Tricholaema lacrymosa > Tricholaema leucomelas. The sequence continues at coordinate 35,338 of WAAF01005015.1, read as the reverse complement.
AAAAACAGAGAAACTTAGAGGTGGAAGCTGTGAGTGGAGAGGTGAACATTGTAGGGATAGGCCATACAATGGCAACAATGGATAAGTTAATGTGACTTCATTGTTAATGAGTTAATAATAACTTAAAAGCTAATATACCTTCTTGAGTTAATACAACTTCATCAAGAGCTTTATGTCTGGAAGCACAGCTTGGAGCCATGGTCTGATTGATTGGCCAGGGCTGGGTGCTAGGTTGGGCTGGCTGAGCTTGGAGCTGTCTTCCAACATGCTTGAGTCTATGATTCTATGACCTTCCCCTTGCTGCTACTGCTGCTGCCCCTGCAGCTATCTGCCCCTGCCGCTCTTTTGGCTGCTGCTGCTTTTGCTGCTTCAACGCCGCTTGAGCCCTTCCTCATCTTCCTCAAGGTTATCGTTTCTGTAGTGGTTTCTTCTCCTTATTCTGTTATGTTTAGTTTAAACCATAAGAAATACAAGTTCATTTCTCCTGACTTTTCCAGAAATCCATGTTGTAGTGAGTTTTCTCTAGCGAGGGAGGATTCCACCCTAACCCGAGACACCATAACACAGCCCCACATAACCCCACCAGAGACACCCGAACCCCCACGGGCTCCCTCGGACCCCTCCAGCGGCCCTGTGGCGGTGGCGGGAAGGCAGCGCTGCCTTTGCTCCGCCTCCCGGCCGGCAGACAGCCAATCCGCGTCCGCAACGTCATCCCCCCTGCGCCGGCGGCGCGCCGGCCTCGTGCGCGGTGTTTTGGCTGTCAGCGCTGGCGCGGCCATGGCGGTGCCGGTGCCGGAGCTGCGCCGGGTGTGCCGGCAGGTCTGGGAGCCTGCGCTCGCCAGGGCAAGTCGGGCCGTCGTCTTCCTGGACGCGGCATGCGCCGAGGCGCTCCACTGGGGCGGCGGCGGGGCGAGCGAGCTGCTGGCGGCAGGGGCGGTGGCTGTCAGGGCTTTGCCGGCTGAGGCGGGGGTAGCAGCGGAGTCGGCCCGCGTCGTCTTCGTGGTGAGCGGGCCGCTGAGGGGCGGCACGGCCGCCGCCGTGCGCGGCGTGTTGGATCAGGCTGCCGTGCGGCACTGCGTCCTGGTGTGCAGCGGCGAGGGGGAGGACGGCGGGCAGGCCGAGATGGAGGAGACCCTGCGGCGGTGGATGGGCGAAGGTGGCCGCGCAGAGGTGGTGCTACGGGGCCCGCCGCTCCTGGCACCCATCTCGGCGGAGCTCTGCTTGCTGCCTGGCGTGGCGACGTTCCTTCCGCCTCTACCCGGCTCCGGCGGGCCCGGCTCCGTGGAGGCCGGGCTGGGTGCCCTGTCCGCCGACTTGCGGGCGGCGATGCGGGCTCTGGTGGGCGACCTCGACGCTCTGTTCGCCGCTCTGGGCCTACGGGAGGAATGCTTCGCCGTGGGCACTCTCAGTAGGGTCGTAGCCGCTGAGCTGGCAAGCTACGCCCCGGCCAGGAACAGGAGGAGGATGGGCACCAATAAAGCCTCAGTCGTTTTCGTGGACAGGACGCTGGACCTCGCTGGTAAGAAACTCCCTGCCGGTGGCAGCTGTCATCTCTACGAGCCCTCATCCACCCTGGCGGGAGGGTTTCAGATAGTTGGAGGAGGGACTTTTTAGGCTATCAGGTAGTGACAGGACTAGGGGGAAGGGAGCAAAGCTGGAGGTGGTGAGATTCAGCGACGTGAGGAAGAAGTTGTTGAGCTTGAGAGTGGTGAGAGGCTGGAATGGGTTGCCCAGGGAGGTGGTTGAGGCTCCATGGCTGGAGACGTTTAAGGCCAGGCTGGCTGAGGCTGTGGGCAGCCTGATCTGGTGTCCCTGCCCATGGCAGGGGGTTAGGACTGGCTGCTGGTTGTGGTCCCTTCCAACCCTGACCGATTTTGTGTTTCTAAGTCTGCATGGCTTGGTGTCTTGTGTAACCTCAGACTATGGTGGCTGCACACACATATTGTTGCTCCCCAGCAGGTTATGGAAACCAAGAGGAAACTGTGCTGGAAACTGAAGGGTTTATTTCTGGCACTCCTACTTTGCTGTAGATTAGAGACTTTAGCTGTGTGTGTCTCCTCTCAAACTGTGAAGGAAGTGGGCTGCACAGGCTCTGTCTTGTGGATTACTGTGAATCTTCTTCTGTGAGGAGAGACTGAGGAATTTGGGGCTCTTCAGTCTGGAGAGGAGAGGACTCCCAGGTGACCTTATTGTGACCTTTCAGTATCTTAAGGGAGCCTACAAGAAAGCTGGGGAGGGACTTTTTAGACTGTCAGGTAGTGATAGGACTTGGGGGGAATGGAACCAAGCTAGAAATGGGGAGATTCAGACTGGATGTTAGGAAGAAGCTTTTCAGCAGGAGGGTGGTGAGAGCTTGGAAGGTGGAAGGGGTTGCCCAGGGAGGTGGTGGAAGCCTCATCTCTGCAGGTGTTTAGGGCCAGGCTGGCTGAGGCTGTGGGCAGCCTGATCTAGTGTCAGATGTCTCTGCCCATGGCAGGGGGATTGGAACTGGCTGATCCTTGTGGTCTCTTCCAACCCTGACTGATTCTATGATTCTATTTCTCCATGGCTCTGCTTGTCAGCCTTGGCATTCCACCTGTCTAAAGAGGTAGACATCTGTGTATACACTTAGCTAGATCTATGTGCCTCAAAGTGTCTCTGAGTGCATATATCACAGCCTCACAGGATGTTAGGGGTTGGAAGGGACCCAAGGAGATCATCCAGTCCAACCCCCCTGCCAGAGCAGGACCATACAATCTAACACAGATCACAGAGGAACACATACAGACAGGCCTTGAAAAGCTCCACTGAAGGAGGCTACAACCTCTCTGGGCAGCCTGTGCCAGTGCTCTGGGACCCTTCCAGTCAAGAAGTTCCCCCTTGTGTTGAAGCAGAACCTCCAATGTACACCCCTTGCTCCTTGTCCTATCCCAGGGAGCTGTGAGCAGAGCCTCTTCCCCCCACCCAGGCATATATAGGGAAGGTTGTGCTGTGCTTTGTACTTTGCCTTCGAATGACTCAGTTACACCTGAGTGATGCTGTGAGCTTGGCAAACATTCTGTTTGAGTTAAACAGGCAGAGAGTTGTTCATATAACACTTTTTGAGAAGCAGATGGAAACAAAACCAAACCACATGGTTGATTTAGTACTGCCAATTAATGCAGAATGGCTGCAGGAGTTTAGAATTGGTGTGAAAGTCCAGTGAGAAGCTAACAGAAGGAGAATGCCCAGAGTTGTAATCAACCTGCAAGCCTGGTGAGGCCTTCTGAGCTGATAAGATGTCATATCAGGGGCAGAAAGTAGAAGAGTGACTGAGTCACCAGCAAGGTGCTGGGCCAGTGACCCAGAACAAAGCTTGTAGCAGGCTCTGACTTCTGGAATAACCATCTCTGAAAGGAGACAGAAGAACTGCTGTCAGAGTGGCTGCATTTGCTGACCTCATCGTGGTATTGGGAGAATCATTGACTCGGTCAGGGTTGGAAGAGACCACAAGGATCAGCCAGATCCAATCCCCCTGCCATGGACAGGGACACCCTACCCTAGAGCAGGCTGCCCACAGCCTCAGCCAGCCTGGCCTGAAACACCTCCAGGCATGAGGCTTCCACCACCTCCCTGGGCAACCCCTTCCAGGCTTTCACCACCCTCATGCTGAAGAACATCTTACTAACATCCAGTCTAAATCTCCCCATTTCTGTCTTGGTTTCATTCCCCCCAGCCCTGGCAGTCATTTGACAGCCTCAAAAGTCCCTCTCCAGCTTTTTTGTAGCCCTCTTCTGATACTGCAAGGCCTCAATAAGGTCACCTGGGAGCCTTCTCCTCTCCAGACTGCACAGTCCCAACTCTTTCAGTCTCTCCTTACAGCAGAGCTGCTCCAGCCCTCTGCTCATCCTCGTGGCCCTTCTCTGGACACCTTCCAGCACCTCCATATCTCTCTTGTCCCAGAGACTCCAGAACTGGATGCAGTACTCCAGGTGTAGTCTCACCAGTGCTGAGCAGAGTGAGAGGGTCACTTCTCCCCCACTGCTGCCCAGAGTGCTCTTGCTGCAGCCCAGGCCCTGGTTGCTCTCTAGGCTACAAGACCTCACTGACAGCTCACAGTGAGCATCTTATCCACCAGCACCCCCAAGTCCCTCTCCTCAGGGCTGCTGTCAAGGCAATCACTGCCCAGCCTATATTGGTGCTTGGGATTGCCTTGGCCCTGACATGCTCACATATCTAGTGTGTGGGTCTGGTTCTGTTTGCATTGCTCACAGTCAGTAATTCAGCATGCTGAAGACCACCTAGGTAGGAAGGTTTGAATGCTGTCACCAGCATGCTGAAGGTTTGAATGCTGGAGGTGTTGAAGCCAAGCCTGGCTGGGGCACTTAGTGCCATGGTCTGGTTGCTTGGCCAGGGCTGGGTGCTAGGTTGGGCTGGCTGAGCTTGGAGCTCTCTTCCAACCTGCTTGGTTCTATGATTCTCTCTGATTATTTTTGCTTTATACTGTTTGTTGATTGTCTCTCTGATGCTTTGACTGTAGCTCTTCTGTTTCTGATCTGGAGTGCTTTGCTCATCCTGCTCTTAGAATCACAGAAGTCATTTTCTGAACACCTCCAGGCACAGCGACTCCACCACCTCCCTGGGCAGCCCATTCCAATGCCAATCACTCTCTCTGCCAACAACTTCCTCCTCAAATCCAGCCTAGACCTCCCCTGGCACAGCTTGAGGCTGTGTCCCCTTCTTCTGGTGCTGGCTGCCTGGCAGCAGAGCCCAACCCCAGCTGGCTACAGCCTCCCTGCAGGGAGCTGCAGACAGCAATGAGCTCTGCCCTGAGCCTCCTCTGCTGCAGGCTGCACACCCCCAGCTCCCTCAGCCTCTCCTCACAGGGCTGTGCTCCAGGCCCCTCCCCAGCCTTGCTGATCTTCTCTCAACACCTTCCAGCACCTCAACAGCTCTCTTGAGTTGAGGAGCCCACAACTGGACACAGCACTCCAGGGGTGGCCTGAGCAGTGCTGAGCACAGCAGCAGAAGAACCTCCCTTGTCCTGCTGCCCACACTGCTCCTGAGCCAGCCCAGGATGCCATTGGCTCTGCTGCCCACCTGGGCACTGCTGCCTCCTCTTCAGCTCCTCTCTCCCAGCACCCCCAGCTCCCTCTCTGCCTGGCTGCTCTCAGCCACTCTGTCCCCAGCCTCTAGTGCTGCTTGGGGTTGTTGTGGCCAAAGTGTAGAACCCTGCACTTGGCCTTGTTCAGTCTCATCCCATTGGCCTCTGCCCACCCATCCAGCCTGGCCAGGTCCCTCTGCAGGGCTCTGCTACCCTTTCACTGCAGCATCTTCCACATAGGCACACTGGGGGTTGATACTAATGGCTTCTTAAAGGAAACAAAGCCACAGCTTTTTCCTTCCTTACCATACCAGCTGATGCCTTGAAAACCTAAATACCGAGGCCTGCAGAGCACAGTAGTCTCCTTTTTATCAGCCAGGCTGAAGCTTTGACACGGGAGGCAAACGTTGCTTGAATTATTGTGGTGCCTCGAGGTTCTAAGGCTGCAGCTGTGAGGGGTGAAGGCAGCTGAAAATATTCAAGTGGAGTCAGCTGAGTGCTGTGGGTCAGGGTGCAGGCTGTGGTGTGGTGTGGGCTGCAAAGGCTCTTGCTATTGCACACCATTTCTTTTTCAGTGTAGGGTTTTTAATGCTTCAGATGTCATAGAAGCTTTGCAGAGATAAGCAAAGAACTGGAAAGAAGTTTTGCCTGTTTAAAAGTAGAAAGAGCCTGCAGGTGGCTGGGTCATTGCAGAGGACTTGGAAATTACAAGGCTTGAGTGTTTCTGCTCTCCAGATTTCCTGTTCTTTACAGATGTTGCAGGAGCTGGCTGTGAGAGATGGGGAAGTCTGTCATGGTTCTATGGCAGCTCTCTGCTGCTGTGCTTGGCTGGGAGCTTTTGGGCTCCTGCTGCTGCTGGGNAGCCTGAAGCTGTGCCAGGGCAGATCTGGGCTGGATGTTAGGAGGAAGTTGTTGGCAGAGAGAGTGATTGGCATTGGAATGGGCTGCCCAGGGAGGTGGTGGAGTGGCCGTGCCTGGAGGTGTTGAAGCCAAGCCTGGCTGGGGCACTTAGTGCCATGGTCTGGTTGCTTGGCCAGGGCTGGGTGCTAGGTTGGGCTGGCTGAGCTTGGAGCTCTCTTCCAACACGGTTAGTTCTGTGATTCTATGTTCCCTGGAGGTGTTTATGAAGAGTCTGGATGAGGCTCTTAGTGCCATGGGTTAGTTAATTAGAAAGGTTAGGTGCTAGGTTGGACTGGATGATCTCAGAGGTCTTTTCCAACCTGATTCATTCTGTGTTTGTGCTTTTTTGTTCGTGGTTTGGTTGGTTGACCTGCAGAAGACTGATAGCCAGCACAGAGGGGTGGATAACTGACTGCTTTCATTTTCCTTTCTCAGGACAAATGAGAAAGTAGATCTGTCTTATGACAGGGTAGAAGGATGTTGTAGTTTGCCTTGGATGATGCATGTTGGTTCCTGGGAACAGGTTGCTTTCCAGTACTGTTTATTAAGGTCAGCTTAAGGTAAAGCTGGATGAAAGAATCTGGCAAAGCATTTGATAAGCTTTGGAAATGGAGCTCCAGATATCCATAGGATATCCTTAGTTGGAAGAGATCTCAAAGATCATCCTGACTAACCTTCGATCCAGTACTGCAAAGTCACCACTGAACCATGTCCCTAAGCACCAGCTCCCACCACACCCCTAAGGATGGTGACTCCATCACTGCCCTGGGTAGATCATTCCAATGTTTAAGATCCCTTTCAGTCCAAAAATATCTCCTAATATCCAACCTAAACCTCCCCTGGCACAGCTTGCATTCCTGTCATAGAATCAAGCAGGTTGGAAGAGACCTCCAAGCTCAGCCAGTCCAACCTAGCACCCAGCTCTGTGTAATCAACTAGACCATAGAATCAGCCAGGTTGGAAGAGACCTCTGAGATCATCTAGTCCAACCTAGCACCCAGCCCCTGCCAATCAACCAGACCATAGAATCATAGAATCAACCAGGTTGGAAGAGAGCTCCAAGCTCATCCAGCCCAACCTAGCACCCAGCCCTGTGCAATCAACCAGACCATGGCACTAAGTGCCCCAGCCAGGCTTGGCTTCAACACCTCCCAGGACAGCAACACCACCACCTACCTCCCTGGGCAGCCCATTCCAATGGCAAATCTCTCTCTCCTCTAGTCCTGTCACTTGCCACCAGGGAGAAGAGGCTGTCCCCCTCCACACTCCAGCCTCCTCTTCAGGTAGTTCAGCTTCTCTCAAGGGAGAGTTGTAAACATTTTATGCCTGCTAATGTTTTAACCCTACAGTCACTGAGGTAATGCATTGCCTAAGAAAGCTGCATCACAGGAATTGTCCCACTAGAGTCCTTTGCTTGTAAAGTCCTCCTAGTTGTGAGGACTGAAGAGGATTGGGTGAGTCTGCAGTGTAGAAACATCATCACAACTTAAACACCTCTAGGCATGAGGCTTCCACCACCTCCCTGGGCATCCTGTTCCATGCTCCCACCACCCTCATGCTGAAGAACTTCTCCCTAACATCCAGTCTGAATCATAGAATCAGCCATGTTGGAAGAGACCTCCAAGCCCATCCAGTCCAACCTAGCACCCAGCTGTATCCAACCAACTAGACCATGGCACTAAGTGCCCCATCCAGGCTTTGCTTGAACATTCCTGGCTTGGTTCCATTCCCCCCAGTCCTATCACTACCTGGCATCCTAAAAAGTCCCTTCCAAGCTTTCTTGTGGCCCCCTTAAGATACTGAAAGGCTACAAGAATGTTACCCTGGAGCTTTCTCCTATTAGAGGTCCCTCAGAGGTGTCTTCCAGCCTTGACAATTCTGTGGTTCTGCGAGACGTAAGCTCTTGTGTATCCTCAGGGCTGGACATGTGCCTGCCACCAAGGCTCCTGTTTTGCATTGGTCAGGTAACTTATTGTCACTCTAACACTTGGCTTTTGTGCCTGTTGGCAGCATTAAAAGCTGCCAGCTGCCTTGAGCACCCTTGGTGATGAGTAGCTGCTGAGTGGCCTCAACATTGATGAGGAGAGAGAATAGAAACCAGTCCTGTGCAGCCTGCTGGAGTCAGTGCAGTTGGGAAGTGACTCCCTGTGATTTCCTGGCCTCCTCTCATGAGGTTTTCTGTCTTTCCAGCCTAGGCTGATTTGTGTAGTTGGTCAGGGTGATTGTTAAAACTTCAGGAGATGTTTTCTGATTGATTTGACAAGGAACAGCAAAAGCCATTAGTGCCTGCAGACCAGTGGGAGCCTGAAGGATGAACAGTTATGGCAATCAAGGAATCACAGAATGTTGGAGGGGACCTCCAGAGATCAACTGTTTTAGCTGATGGATTTAAGGATGATGGCAGTGAGGAAAGCACAGAGAATCACCCACAATGAGAATAGTAGAATCAGAGGATCAGGCAGGTTGGAAGAGACCTCCGAGCTCAGCCAGCCCAACCTAGCACCCAGCCCTGCCCAAGCAACCAGACCATGGCACTAAGTGCCCCAGCCAGGCTTGGCTTCAACACCTCCAGGCACGGCCACTCCACCACCTCCCTGGGCAGCCCATTCCAATGCCAATCACTCTCTCTGCCAACAACTTCCTCCTCACATCCAGCCTAGACCTGCCCTGCCACAGCTTCAGGCTGTGTCCCCTTCTTCTGCTGCTGGCTGCCTGGCAGCAGAGCCCAACCCCACCTGGCTACAGCCTCCCTGCAGGGAGCTGCAGACAGCAATGAGCTCTGCCCTGAGCCTCCTCTTCTGCAGGCTGCACACCCCCAGCTCCCTCAGCCTCTCCTCACAGGGCTCTGCTCCAGGCCCCTCCCCAGCCTTGCTGCCCTTCTCTCAACACCTTCCAGCACCTCAACATCTCTCTTCAATTCAGGAGCCCACAACTGGACACAGCACTCCAGGGGTGGCCTGAGCAGTGCTGAGCACAGGGGCAGAAGAACCTCCCTTGTCCTGCTGGCCACACTGCTCCTGAGCCAGCCCAGGATGCCATTGGCTCTGCTGGCCACAGGAGGGGTGCTGTGTTGGTTGGTTGGTTTAAGGCTGACAACTGACTGCTTTCATGTTCCTTTCCCAGTACACGTAAGAAAGTAGATCTGTCTTACGACAAGGTGCCTTGTCCGGCTAAAAGGACAGCAAGTGTGGAGAGGGAGAGAGAGAGATTGCTTGCAGAGGTGGGGGATGAGGCTCAGGAGGTTGCCATCTGTTTTCCATGCCCCTCACTCTGTGAGTGTTGCTAACTGCAGTGTGGCTGACAGGGGAGTGAGCCAGTGAGAGCATTGTGGAGCTCTTGCAGAGCAGATGGCTTGGGGAGTTGCAAAGGGGACACAGCTCACTTCATCTGCACTCTGAGTGCTTTGAGTCTGTGCTGGGGATGGTAAAAAGGAAAGTTGCTGTCATTCTGTGGCTCTTGCAGTCTCTGCTCAAACAAATTGGTGGTCTCAGTCCAGCTGTGCAGGCCAGGCTGCAGTATCACCAGGTGCTGGACAGATGTGCTTGCCTTGCCTTCTATTGTCAACATGGAGTTGGACTTCACTTTTCTCTTCCCTTTTCTTCCCTGCTTCTCTTCTCAACTTTCAATTCAGAGGGCTTGATAAAGCCTGAGGTGGTTTTACAGCCTGAATACCAGGTTTGCTGGAGGCAACCTCCTCCTTAGGCAAGAGCAGTTAATAATCTGACCCCACTAAAGTAAGGGCCTTGATTATGTCCATCCCTGGAGGTGTTCAAGGCCAGATCAGATGAGACCTTGAGCAACCTGTTCTAGTGGGAGGTGTCCCTGCCTATGTTGGGGGGTTAGAACTGGCTGAGCTTTGAGGTCCCTTCCAACCTAAACCATTCTGTGGTTGTTATTTCTCCCTCAGTTCCTTCTCTTTCCTCTTTTGGTTTTGGGTGGGTTGGATTTTGTCCTGGTTACCTATCTGATAGTTTTTTTATTGGGGGGGGGCTCTTTTTCCCTTCCCCAGGAGCAGTTGGCCATCATGGTGACAATCTTGCAGAGAAGATACTTTCTGTGCTTCCCAAGCTCCCTGGCCACAAGACTGATGTGATGGTGAACATGGTGGAACTCACAGCACTGCAGGCTACAGCTGAAACTTGCAGCGTCGTAGCACCTGGCTGCTTAGCACAACCCAAGTAAATCCTCTTTTCTTCTCTCTGTTGTTCCTGAGGTGTGGAATGTGTTTGGTATCAGTTTGTGTGTGTGTGTGTGGGGAAATGTGCTGAGCAAAGAATAGAATCACAGAAACATTCAGGCTGGAAAAGCCCCTCAGGATCACCAAGTCCAACCCAGAACCCTACTCTGCAAGGTGCACCCTAAACCATAGCCCCAAGCACCACATCCAAACCACCTTTAAACACAGACAGGGTTGGGGACTCCACCACCTCCCTGGGCAGCTCATTCCAGTGTCTGAACACTCTTGCTGAGAAAAAAAAGTCGTTGTATTATCCAGACTAAATCTACCCAGTGGCAGCTTGAGGCCATTTCCTTCCTATCACTAATGAGCTGTGACAAGAGACCAGCACCAACCTCTCCACAAGGTCCTTTCAGGTAGCTGTAGACAGTGAAGAGGTCTCCCCTCAGCCTCCTCTGTTTCACACTAACCATCCCCAGCTCCCTCAGTCACTCCTCATAAGATTTACTCCCCAGGCCCTTCCCCAGCTTTGTTGCCCTCCTCTGCACTCACTCCAGCACCTCCACATCCCTCCTGTACTGAGGTGCCCCAAACTGATCACAATACTCCAGGTGTGGCCTCACCAGAGCAGAGTACCAGGGGACAATCCCCTCCCTGCTCCTGCTGGCCACAGCATTGCTAATCCCAGCCAGGATGCCTTTGGCTTTCTTTGCCACCTGGGCACACTGCTGGCTCATATTGAGTTGTTTGTCCATTACAACCCCCAGGTCCCTTTCTGCAGGCAGCTTTCCAGCCACACTGCCCCAAGCCTTGCTTGGGGTTGCTGTGTCCCAAGTGCAGGACCTGGCATTGGCCTTGTTGAAGCTTATGCCATTAACATTGGCCCCTGAATCCAACCTATCCAAGTCCTTCTGTAGAGCTTCCCTACCCTCATGATGATCAACACTGCCACCCAGCTTGGTGTCACCTGCAGACTCACTGCTGACACACTGTGTCTGCATCAAGGTCATCAATAGAGATGTTAAACAGAAGTGGTCCCCACACTGAGCCCTGGGGACACCACTTGTGGCTGGCTGCCAGCTGGATTTAACTCCACTCACTACACCCCAATGATCTGCAAATGGGGCATGGGAAGGAGCATTCCCCTGCCTGTCACTTCTCTCTTTACTCTGGGCTGTGGAAGTGCCAGCAGCATGCCCAGAGACAGGACCAAACTGCAGTCACACTCAAATGGGATCTGTGGAAGCTCTTCTGCAAAGAATTTTGTGTCCAGACTACAGAATTCCATAGAATCACAGAATGTCAGGGGCTGGAAGGGACCTCCAAAGCTCAGCCAGTCCAACCCCCCCTGCCAGAGCAGGATCACCCAGAGCAGATCACACAGGAACACAGCCAGGTGGGGTTTGAATATCTCCAGAGAGGGAGACTCCACAACCCCCTGGGCAGCCTGTGCCAGGGCTCTGGCACCCTCACAGGGAGAAGATTCATCCTCAGGTTCACATGGAACCTCCTGTGCCTCAACCTCCACCCATTGCCCCTTGTCCTGGCTCTGGGCATCCACGTTGCATGTTCAGAATGTTTCTCAGATGCTTTGATTCTTTTCTCTCAAGTATTATTTGAGCATCCTGTGGTGGTAGGGGTGAGGGAAAGAGAAAGAGAGAGAGGTCCCCTGCTGCATCCACACAGCTTGCTATATTTAACTTCCCTTGTGGAATGCCTCTGCAGCAGAAACATCTGGGCTCAGTTACAGAGTTAGCAGGCAGCATTAATGAATAATTTATGGCTGGTGTGGTGAAATAAAGCAGGGTTCTTCTCTCCAACCTAGGGAAATAATGGACTTCTGTAAAGATTTATGTGGCAATGGAAATGCCACATGCTGCTGAGCTTGCTGGACTTTGAAGGTGTTCTCTTGCAATCTCAAGCACAACTCCAGGCTGGGCAGTGAGTGGCTGGAGAGCAGCCCTGAGCAGAGGGACTTGGGGGTGCTGCTGGAGGAGAAGCTCCACAGGAGCCAGCAGTGTGCACTTGCAGTCCAGAAAGCCAAGCAGAGCCTGGGCTGCAGCAGCAGAAGTGTGGCCAGCAGGGCCAGGGAGGTGATTCTCCCCCTCTGCTGTGCTCTGCTGAGACCCCACCTGGAGTACTGCATCCAGTTCTGGAGCCCCTGGGACAAGAGGGCTGTGGAGATGCTGGAGAGTGTCCAGAGCAGGGCCAGGAGGATGCTGAGAGGGCTGCAGCAGCTCTGCTGTGAGCACAGACTGAAAGAGTTGGGGCTGTGCAGGCTGGAGCAGAGGAGGCTCCCAGGTGACCTTCTTGTGGCCTTCCAGGATCTGAAGGGGGCTACAAAAAAGCTGGGGAGGGACTTTTGAGGCTGTCAGGGAGTGCCAGGAGTGGGGGGAATGGAGCAAAGCTGGAGGTGGGGAGAGTGAGGCTGGAGGTGAGGAGGAAGTTGTTGAGCAGGAGAGTGGTGAGAGGCTGGAATGGGTTGCCCAGGGAGGTGGTTGAGGCCCCATGGCTGGAGGTGTTTCAGGCCAGGCTGGCTGAGGCTGTGTGCAGCCTGCTCTAGGGTAGGGTGTCCCTGGGCATGGCAGGGGGGTTGGAACTGGCTGCTCCTTGTGGTCCCTTCCAACCCTGACTGATTCTGTGATTCTTTGTGAGGGAGAGAATGAATTGCTTTTAACAAAGATAGAATTCTTGTAAGTCTTGGTAGCCTCAAAAATCTTGTGGGGTAATTGTTTGCCCTGCTGTAGTCACTGGCATCTGGTCACTGACTCCCAACTTGAGCTGGCAGTGCCCTCATGCAGCCCAGCAGGCAGCTGTGTGCTGGGCAGCAGGCAGAGGAGTGTGGGCGGTAGGTTAAGAGAAGAGATTCTGCTCACAGGAAAGGAGCCCTGAAGGACACAACTCAAAGCAGTCTCCCCAGTGCAAAAAGTTCTGCACTGTAAAGGTAGTGCAACACTGCAACAGGTAGCCCAGGGAGCTGGTTGGGTCCCCATCCCTGAAGATAATATCAAGGTGAGGCTTGAGAGGACCTCGAGATGTATTAGGGGAGTGTGGGCAGCAGGGCAAGAGAGGGGATTCTGCCCCTCTGCTCAGACCTCACCTCCAATCATGCCTCCTGCACTGCTGTCCCCAGCAGAAGGAGGACACAGAGCTGTTGGAGGGAGTCCAGAGGAGGCCACAAAGATGCTGCAAGGGCTGGAGCAGCTCTGCTGTGAGCACAGGGTGAGGGAGATGGGGGGGTGCAGCCTGCAGAGGAGAAGGCTCCAGGGGGGCCTCAGAGCTGAAGGGAGTCTGCAGGAAGGCTGCAGAGGGACTTTGCATCAGGGGCTCTAGAGACAGGCCAAGGGGCAATGGAGCTGAGGCAGGGCAGGGTTAGAGTGGAGCTGAGGAAATAGTTCTCAAGTGTGAGGGAGGTGAGAGTGTGGCCCAGGCTGCCCAGGGAGGCTGTGGCTGACTCCTGCATGGGGGTGTTGAAGATCAGGTTGGATGAGGCCTTGAGCAGCTGAGTGTATTTGAGAGATGTCCCTGGGCATGGTGGGGAGATTGGAGAAGATGAGCTCTGAGGGTCTGAAGTTGACAATCCATAGTGTTTCTGGAAGAACTCTTCAGCTTCTGATTATCCAGGTACACTTAGTGGCTTCCCATAGAATCAGGCAGGTTGGAAGAGACCTCCAAGCTCAGCCAGTCTATCCAATCAACTAGACCAGGGCATTACTTCTAGGGGATTGCTGCTTAAATGAATCTATGTTCATGAGCATTTGCTGGCCACTCTGTTTCCCAAAGCAGCTCTCCTGTGTTTGAGGGTTGGTGCTTTATGCTGTGGAAGCATCCTGAGATCGGGAATGGGTTTATCTGGATGGAGGTTTATCTTTTGCTCCTCTCCACCTCTTGCAGGCAACAAGCCAGGTTGTGTGGAGGTCTCTTAGGATCATAGAATCATGCAGGTTGGAAGAGAGCTCCAAGCTCATCCAGCCCAACCTAGCACCCAGCCCTGGCCAAGCAACCAGACCATGGCACTAAGTGCCCCAGCCAGGCTTGGCTTCAACACCTCCAGGCACCAAGACTCCACCACCTCCCTGGGCAGCCCATTCCAATGCCAATCACTCTCTCTGCCAACAACTTCCTCCTCACATCCAGCCTAGCCCCCAGTCAGTGTTCAGTTGCCTACATCCTGGCCCCAGGTCTGTGGCATGTGGGAGCAAGAAGCAAAGAGTTATGTGATCCTGGACTGTGGGCAACTGACAAAGTACCTTTGTTGGCTCTTTTTTCCTCTGCTCTTTTATTAGCCAGGACCATTTTTGATGTGCTCTTGTCTTTTGCTGAACACACTGAATGCTTAATTTGTTTATGCACATGGCAGGAACTTGCTGAATAGAGATTTCTTGCCTGGTTTTCCACTTCAGCTGCTTTTTTTTTTTCTTTTCCCCAGTCTGTGGAGTTTGCTGCCTTCTTAGAATTCATTTTAGTGGTAAAAGATCAGAAAACAAACCCCAGTTTTTTTATTTAAAATATGTGCAATATCTTTACTGATGGTCTGGAGCAGGGGATTGAGTCCAGCAGCAGTGAGTTTGCAGATGACACCAAGCTAGGAGCAGCTATGGAGCTGTTGGAGGATAGGAGAGCCCTGCAGAGGGACCTGGCCAGGCTGGATGGGTGGGCAGAGGCCAATGGGATGAGACTGAACAAGGCCAAGTGCAGGGTTCTGCACTTTGGCTACAACAACCCCAAGCAGCACTACAGGCTGGGGCCAGAGTGTCTGAGAGCAGGCAGGCAGAGAGGGAGCTGGGGGTGCTGGGAGAGAGGAGCTGAAGAGGAGGCAGCAGTGCCCAGGTGGGCAGCAGAGCCAATGGCATCCTGGGCTGGCTCAGGAGCAGTGTGGGCAGCAGGACAAGGGAGGTTCTTCTG
>WAAF01005015.1:4957-20122 GCA_013400475.1 Tricholaema leucomelas | reverse complement strand
CTGGAGGTGTTGAAGCCAAGCCTGGCTGGGGCACTTAGTGCCATGGTCTGGTTGGTTGGGCAGGGCTGGGTGCTAGGTTGGGCTGGCTGAGCTTGGAGCTCTCTTCCAACCTGCTTGATTCCATTCCATTCCATTCCATTCTATTCTATTCTATTCTATTCTATTCTATTCTATTCTATTCTATTCTATTCTATTCTATTCTATTCTATTCTATGCTATTCTATGCTATTCTATGCTATTCTATTCCATTCCATTCCAAGCCAGACCATGCTGTGATGCTGTGATCTCAGCAGAGCACAGCACTGCAGTTGTCTCTGACCCATCCGGGTATGATGTGAATTAAAACTGAGAGATTCTTTGTGCTTGCATGGCAGAGAAACAGAGCAGCAAGAATTAGAACTGGAAAGGAGATGAAAGTCTCCTTTTAAGATGGGAAATAGACTTTTATTAATGGATGGTTCTATTCTCAGTTGGTTTTTTAAATGCTGCTTGAGTTCAAAACAAGCATCTGAAGGATGCTGGTTGAGTTTAAACCAAGCATCTGAAGGTTGCTCTTCCTAACACAGAATTAATTACAACCTAAGCTTTGGGGGGAAGATGATTCTTGGATCCTTGGGGGAATTTTCATTTTAAAGTGTTTCTTTTATGCCAGCTGAAGAGATTCATTCACCAATAAAAGAGAAAACAACCCCAAACCAACCCACAACTGTTTCTTTTTGGCATGCATAAGTTCATGAAGGCTTGCAGTAAGAAGGTGATTTGGGGCAGTGTTATTCTTGTATGAGCTGGGAATTTATGGCATAAATCAGGAGTAGTTTTCCTTTCTGGAATGTTAATATTAAAGAGGAAACATTAATGCTGCACTAAGAAAATCCAGATGACAACCAGCCTGTTGCTTCATCTCCATGGAGAAGCTTGTGAAGGAGGAAGGGTTAGACCGAAAGAGTGGATGGCAAAGCAGGGACAGGGATTCCTGCTCCCTCTGAACTGCTTTTGGATCTGTCCTGGTCTGGTCAGGCCACAGCTTGAATGCTGTGTCCAGTTCTGTGCTCCTCAGCTCAAGAGAGATGTTGAGGTGGTGGAAGGTGTCCAGAGAAGGGCAGGAGAGGTGAGGAGAGGCTGAGGGAGCTGGGGGTGTGCAGCCTGCAGAAGAGGAGGCTCAGGGCAGAGCTCATTGCTGTCTGCAGCTCCCTGCAGGGAGGCTGTAGCCAAGTGGGGTTGGGCTCTGCTGCCAGGCAGCCAGCAACAGGAGAAGGGGACACAGCCTCAAGTTGTGCCAGGGGAGGTCTAGGCTGGATGTGAGGAGGAAGTTGTTGGCAGAGAGAGTGATTGGCATTGGAATGGGCTGCCCAGGGAGGTGGTGGAGTGGCCGTGGCTGGAGGTGTTGAAGCCAAGCCTGGCTGGGGCACTTAGTGCCATGGTCTGGTTGGTTGGGCAGGGCTGGGTGCTAGGTTGGGCTGGCTGAGCTTGGAGCTCTCTTCCAACCTGCTTGAGTCTATGATTCTATGGTGGTGGTGGTTCAGGAGCAGCAGGGTGCTGCTGGGGCTCCCTGGGCTGGCTCCTTTCCCATCCCAGCTTCTGCAGCCCTGCTACAGCTCCTGGGCTGCTGCCTGCTTCCCTCTGCTGGGAGCTGCCTGCTCTTGCTCGCCTGGGACCTGGCCTCCTGCCTCAGCTGCAGTGCCCTCTTGTGCCTTGCTCTTCAGGATTGCTTTAAAACGAAACAACTCCACCAAGCTAACCAGAAAACAAACTCCCACCTGTGTACAGCCTTTCTGAGCAGGGTGAGCAAAGCAGAGTTCAGCTGCAGGCTCTGTGGAAAGCAGACATCATAGCCCATAAAAACACCCTGAAGTGTCCCTTCACCAATGACAGGAGAAATGAGAAGAGACTGAGGCAGTTGGGGCTGTTCAGTCTGGAGAGGAGAAGGCTCCCAGGTGACCTTATTGTGGCCTTGCAGTAACTTAAAGGGGCTACAAGAAAGCTGGGGAGGGACTTTTGAGGCTGTCAGGTAGTGATAGGAGTGGGAGGAATGGAACCAAGCTAGAAATGGGGAGATTCAGCCTGGATGTTAGGAGGAAGTTCTTCAGCATGAGGGTGGTGAGAGCCTGGAACAGGTTGCTGAGGGAGGTCGTGGAAACCTCATGGCTGGAGGTGTTTAAGGCCAGGCTGGATGAGACTGTGGCCAGCCTCATCTAGTGTGAGGTGTCCCTGGGCATGTCAGGGGGGTTGGAACTGGCTGATCCTTGTGGTCTCTTCCAACCCTGACTGATTCTATGCGATTGCAGCCCAGCTCTGTGCTTCTAGGACTGATGCTGTGCCACTCAGGCCCATTTTCAGGAAGATGAATTGGGCTTTACAGGAGTTTTCTGTTGCTACCTTTTGCTTACCATTCAGCCAGAAGGTGCTTCAGCCAGTTCAGGAGAGACAGGGACCTGCTGGAGAGAGTCCAGCAGAGAGCCACAAGGATGACTGGGGGAGTTCAGCATCTCCCCTACGGAGAGAGCCTGAGAGCCCTGGGGCTGTTTAGTCTGGAGAAGAGAAGGCTGAGAGGAGATCTGAGCAGTGTGCACAAATATCTGAGGGGTGGGTGTCAGGTTGGACTGAGTGATATTGAAGGTGTCTTCCAACCTGGTTGCTTCTATTCTATCTGATCAATGTCTACAAATATCTGAGGGGTGGGTGTCAAGTGCCTGGGGCCAAGCTCTTGTGGGTGGGCAGCAGCAGTAAGGCAAGGAGCAACAGCTACAAACTGGAGCAGAGAAGGTTTCAGCTCAACATGAGGAGAAACTTCTTTGCAGTGAGGGTGCAGAGCCCTGGAGCAGGCTGCACAGAGACGTTGTGGAGGCTCCTTCTCTGGAGACTTTAAAAACCCACCTGGATGCATTCCTGTGTGACCTACCCTGAGTGATCCTGCTTGGCAGGGGGCTTGGACTGGATGATCTCTGGAGGTCACTTTCAGCCTCTAAGGTTCTGTGATTCTGTGCTTCTCTAAGTAGTGGATTGTGCAGTAGGGATGCCCACAACACAGCATCTCCAGCTGCCACCACCTTCGTGGCCTGGCAGTGTTCTTGCTTACCACTTTACTCATACAAGCTGAGAGCATTGAGGCTTATCCAGAATCTCCTCACTGCTTGAAATTTCTCAAGGCATCTTCTTGCAGGCAATAACAGCCCTGGCTGCATCAGCTCCTGGGGTTTGTCAGTCAAGACAAGCTTGCCAGGAGACGCTTTCTGCTCAGTCTCAAAGCAGCCTGAACTGAAGGGACATAATTGGCTGTGGCCACAGGATAAGATGAACAAGCTGATAAGTTTTATTAGGTCTTACAATAAATGTGGGTGTTTGCCTGGATCCTTTCAGCATGAGACCTCCTTCAAATGGAAGAGGAGGAAAGGGTGTGCCAAGGATGCAGATTCCAGGAGGGGGTCAAGACCTTTGTCTTGCCTGCACTGCATAGCACACAGCATTGCTGGAGGAAGCTCAGGGGGGACCTCATTGCTGTCTACAGCTACCTGCAGGGCTGCAGTAGGTACTGAAGTCCTGTCTGCACCTGAGCAATGGCCACAGGACTCAGACAAAACCAATTTGATCTGCCATAAGCTAAGTAAGTTCTCACTGCTCCAGGACATGAGAACTCTTGTTATGTTTGTGCTGTTCTCCTTGTGTCAGCTGTCTGCTCTGTTCTGCTGCTGTCACAGACCTCAGAAAGAGGTTGTGAAGGTCACAATAGGCAGAGACACCTCCTGCTAGAAAAGGTTGCTCAAGGCCTCATCCAACCTGGCCTTGAACACCTCCAGGGAGGTTGTGGAGCACAGAAGCACAGAATGCCAATGGCATCCTGGGCTGGCTCAGGAGCAGTGTGGGCAGCAGGACAAGGGAGGTTCTTCTGCCTCTGTGCTCAGCACTGCTCAGGNAGGCTGGATGTGAGGAGGAAGTTGTTGGCAGAGAGAGTGATTGGCATTGGAATGGGCTGCCCAGGGAGGTGGTGGAGTGGCCGTGGCTGGAGGTGTTGAAGCCAAGCCTGGCTGGGGCACTTAGTGCCATGGTCTGGTTGCTTGGCCAGGGCTGGGTGCTAGGTTGGGCTGGCTGAGCTTGGAGCTCTCTTCTAACCTGCTTGGTTCTGTGATTCTATGAACTGGGGAGAATTCCCTTTGCTGCCCTCAGCTACATCTCTCCACCACTCTGCTACTGATCTATAGAGGCAACCAGAAAAAAAAGAAAAGAAATCCATCCTGAGCCACTTCCAGTTGCTGGAAGCAGGCAGAGAACAGGCAGTGGATGTGTGTGCTGCATGTGGGTGCTCCAGCTCTGGGCTCCCCTTGGGTACAGGAAATTATCCTCAGCAGAAAGCTGCAGTTCTTATTAGGGACAACTGAATATGTCTTGGCTTCAAACAGTCTTTGCACAGGGCAGAAAACACTGCCAATGGTGCACTTGGTTTGATGGTAAGGAGGGAATGTGGAGGAGGAGGAGGAGAGGAGGAGGAGGGGAGTTAGGCAGCATGCAACACTCTTCTTAAGCAAGGCCTTTTGAGGAGGAGAATGCAGTGGTAATATTGAAGGACTACAAAGAGCCACCAAAACTCCAGAGCTCTTGGCTTAGGAAGGCAGTTCTGCTCTCCTCACTCATTCTGTGTGTCAGGGAAGGGGTTGTGAGAAGATGCCCAGAACACAGGGCAAATAGATGCAATGTAGACAAGAAGTCCTTATCTGCTTCTCTGTGACAGATCAACCAGAGTATGGAAATGGTTATCAAAATGAAAGCCAGAGGCTGGAGCTTTATTCTGCCTGAATATCTGTCAGTTGGCTTTTGAGGGCTAGAGGTTTGCATGAGATCTGAAGAAGCTGAGGCTCTAGGTTGGTGTTGAAACTATGACAAATATGCTGCTTTGAAGTAGGAGAGGGGAGTAAGGGAGATATGCAGGGCCAGAGCCTCAAACTGATCCAAGTTTGCTTTCACCAGCATCCCAGCAGAGCATCTTAGTCTGTGTTCAGACACTGGGTGTAAGCTCTGCTTCAGATTGAGTTTTTAGTACTTATTTGGTGTCTCCAAGTGTCTACTTTGAACACTTCCTCTCAGCTCATAAAGAGAGTATCTTTAACTGCTCCATACCATCAGACTTTATCAGCTATGATGCTTGTGGTGAGTGAGTCACTTATGGCAAGGCCTCTCCTCCTCTTCTCCTTCTCCTTCTTCTTCTCATTCTCATTACCTCCACCTTCTCCTCTCCATTCTTCCTCTCCTCTCCATTCTTCCTCTCNTCCATTCTCCCTCTCCATTCTCCCTCTCCATTCTCCCTCTCCATTCTCCCTCTCCATTCTCCCTCTCCATTCTCCCTCTCCATTCTCCCTCTCCATTCTCCCTCTCCATTCTCCCTCTCCATTCTCCCTCTCCATTCTCCCTCTCCATTCTCCCTCTCCATTCTCCCTCTCCATTCTCCCTCTCCATTCTCCCTCTCCATTCTCCCTCTCCATTCTCCCTCTCCATTCTCCCTCTCCATTCTCCCTCTCCATTCTCCCTCTCCATTCTCCCTCTCCATTCTCCCTCTCCATTCTCCCTCTCCATTCTCCCTCTCCATTCTCCCTCTCCATTCTCCCTCTCCATTCTCCCTCTCCATTCTCCCTCTCCATTCTCCCTCTCCATTCTCCCTCTCCATTCTCCCTCTCCATTCTCCCTCTCCATTCTCCCTCTCCATTCTCCCTCTCCATTCTCCCTCTCCATTCTCCCTCTCCATTCTCCCTCTCCATTCTCCCTCTCCATTCTCCCTCTCCATTCTCCCTCTCCATTCTCCCTCTCCATTCTCCCTCTCCATTCTCCCTCTCCATTCTCCCTCTCCTCTCCCTCTCCTCTCCCTCTCCTCTCCCTCTCCTCTCCTCTCTCAATGAAGACATACTCCTCTACATGAAGCCCTCAAAAGAGGTTGCATCAGTAACTCAAGGCTTTAGGCCAGCAGATGAGGGGGGGGGTGGGGTGTCAAAGGAGACTACCAAAAAGCAGCAGCCTTGTAAATCAAAAGCAGAGAGTGAAGGGAATTCCTGGCATTCCCTGGTACCTGAGTTGATTTTCTTCCATGTCTCTAATAAGAAAAACACCTTTCAGATGTGTTCTTGGTCAGTGTTTTCACTTGTCTCATCTGTCTGTGTGCTGCCAGATGGGACCCAAACTGTATTGGCTTTACATGCCTGGAGTACACCTCTTGGACAGCTGAGCAGTGTGCAGCTGTAAAAGTGGACTTGGCACTGCAGTGCAAGCCCTGAATGTGGAGCCCATTGTCAGCACCTCATTACTGACTGCCCTTGCACTGGGCTGCTTCTTATTAGAGCAGCCCTTAAAACACGGCAGGGAGTGCTCTGAGGTAACCTGTTTCATCTTGCATGTAGTATTCCCAAGCAACACATCTGTTGGATGGATCAGGCTTTTATTTTTAGCATCATTTATTTGCTTTGCCTCCCCCCTAAAAAAAAACCAACCCACCACCTAAATTAAAATCCCTGACAAGTAACTCTATAAGAAGTGGCTGGAGGGCTGGGCCCAGAGAGTGCTGGTGAATGGAGCCACATCCAGCTGGCAGCTGGCACTGGTGGTGTGCCCCAGGGATCAGTGCTGGGCACAGTCCTGTTCAATATCTTCACTGATGATCTGGAGCAGGGGATTGAGTCCAGCAGCAGTGAGTTTGCAGATGACACCAAGCTAGGAGCAGCTGTGGAGCTGTTGGAGGACAGGAGAGCCCTGCAGAGGGACCTGGCCAGGCTGGGTGGGTGGGCAGAGGCCAATGGTATGAGACTGAACACGGCCAAGTACAGGGTTCTGCACTTTGGCTACAACAACCCCAAGCAGCACTACAGGCTGGGGCCAGAGTGTCTGAGAGCAGGCAGGCAGAGAGGGAGCTGGGGGTGCTGGGAGAGAGGAGCTGAAGAGGAGGCAGCAGTGCCCAGGTGGGCAGCAGAGCCAATGGCATCCTGGGCTGGCTCAGGAGCAGTGTGGGCAGCAGGACAAGGGAGGTTCTTCTGCCCCTGTGCTCAGCACTGCTCAGGCCACCCCTGGAGTGCTGTGTCCAGTTCTGGGCTCCTCCATTGCAGAGAGATGTTGAGGTGCTGGAAGGTGTTGAGAGAAGGGCAGCAAGGCTGGGGAGGGGCCTGGAGCACAGCCCTGTGAGGAGAGGCTGAGGGAGCTGGGGGTGTGCAGCCTGCAGAAGAGGAGGCTCAGGGCAGAGCTCATTGCTGTCTGCAGCTCCCTGCAGGGAGGCTGTAGCCAGCTGGGGTTGGGCTCTGCTGCCAGGCAGCCAGCGACAGAAGAAGGGGACACAGCCTGAAGCTGTGGCAGGGCAGGTCTAGGCTGGATGTGAGGAGGAAGTTGTTGGCAGAGAGAGTGATTGGCATTGGAATGGGCTGCCCAGGGAGGTGGTGGAGTGGCCATGCCTGGAGGTGTTGAAGCCAAGCCTGGCTGGGGCACTTAGTGCCATGGTCTGGTTGCTTGGCCAGGGCTGGGTGCTAGGTTGGGCTGGCTGAGCTTGGAGCTCTCTTCCAACCTGCCTGGTTCTCTGATTCTGTGATTCTGATTGAATATACACTTGTTTTATAATTTACTTTTCGGAGCTTCTTGGCAAGACTTTGACTGTACCTTGTAGCGTGCAGAACCCTAACTAGAAGCTTTCAATTAATGTGATTCATGCAAATTAGCTCATTCTGGCAGGCTGTGGAAGCTGTCCTGCAGCTAGGAGGAACAAAACCTTTTGCAGGAACACAGATGTTTAAGGCCAGGCTGGCTGAGGCTGTGTGCAGCCTGCTCTAGGGTAGGGTGTCCCTGGGCATGGCAGGGGGTTGGAACTGGCTGATCCTTGTGGTCCCTTCCAACCCTGCCTGATTCTGTGATTCTAACACTTCGTTGGACTGAGAGAGCAGCCAGCTGAAACTTTTGGCTAAAGGATGCTTATGAATATTAGAAGTTTTTTGTCTTTACAGAAACCCTTTGAGCTTTTTCTTTGCCTCTGCAGAGTTTGGGCACTAGGAGAGGAGGAGGAATGAATTTTGGGGCAGGTGAGATAATGAAGACTGGCTTTGTTAGCAAGGATTTGTCAGCAAACAGGGGCTGTGGGCATAGCTGGGAAGCCTCTCAGCATTCAGCCTTCCCCTTATGCCTAGATCATAGAATCATAGAATGGTTTAGGTTGGAAGGGACCTCAAGGATCATTCAGCTCCAACCCCCCACCATAGGCAGAGACACCTCCCACTAGATGCATGCAATGGTTTGATTTGGAAGGAACTTTAAAGGACATCCAGGTCCCTACTAAGTTTTGTAGACAGAGTGGGACAGAGTGGCTGGAAAGCAGCCAGGCAGGGAGAGATCTGGGAGTCCTGGTGGATGAGGGGGTGAGCATGAGCCAGCAATGTGCTCTGGTGGCCAGGAGGGACAATGCCATTCTGGGGTGCATTAGAAGGGCTGTGCTTAGTAGGTGGAGAGAGGTTCTCCTGCCCCTCTGCTCTGCCCTGCTGAGGCCACAGCTGGAGTGCTGTGTCCAGTTCTGGGCCCCCCAGTTCAAGAGGGAGATAGAACTGCTTGAGAGAGTCCAGCAGAGAGCCACAGAGACAAGGAAGGGAATGGAAGAGCTCTGTTAGGAGGAGAGCCTGAGGGAGCTGGGGCTGTGCTGCTGGGAGAGGAGGAGACAGAGAGGTGAGCTCAGCAGTGGTTATCAATGTGTGCAGGGTGAGTGGCAGGAGGCTGGAGCCAGGCTCTGCTGGGTGATGCTCAGGGACAGCACAAGGGGCACTGGGGGGCAGCTGAGGCAGAGGAAGCTTCATTTAAACCTGAGGAGGAATTTTTTCCCTGTGAGGGTGCCAGAGCCCTGGCACAGGCTGTCCAGGGGGGCTGTGGAGTCTCCCTCTCTGGAGGTATTCAAACCCTGCCTGTCTGTGTTCCTGTGTGATCTGCTCTGGGTGCTCCTGCTGTGCCAGGAGGCTTGGACTGGCTGAGCTTTGGAGGTCCCTTCCAGCCCCTGACATGCTGTGACTGTGTGATTCTGTGATCAGCTTGCCTTTAATTGCTGCTCAGGTGTCACCTCTACTTTTGGGTGGTGATGGACATCTGGAATGACCTCTTACTGTTTTCTCATGGGCTAAATCGTTCTGTGGCCTGGGATATAGTCTCTTCTGCAGAGATGCCTGGTGTGGAGCTCTCCTGGAGGGGAGGGCAGCCTAGCCTGTTGGTTAATGGATGATAATGCTAACAAGTATGCAGTGTGTGCTGTTAAATAACATAATTAAAACAAGGAACAGATATGGGTCAGAGGAAGGATGGAGTTAAAAGGTTTTGAGGCATGCTAACCACATCTCAGAGGCCAGTGGCTGCTCAGTCTGCTTTTCTCTTTGCACAGAAGGTGTTCACAATCGTGCCTGTGCCCAGGGTGGAGCTCAGGGGGATTTAATACTTCAAGGATCAGCAAAACCAAACCATTAGTCAGCCTCTGTCAAAACCAGTCCTACCTTCCTGTGATGCATCTTGCCTGCTTGCTTCTCTCTTCCAGTAATCTGCCAGGTCCATCTGTCAGCAGAAAAGGTTAAGATGATGAGATCTTGTGTTTGGAAAGCACTCTTGCAGGAGATCAAACAGAAGCATCCTGAGTAAAGATGAATGGAATCCCTCTCTTTGTGGTGCACTTGGCTTTCAGTAAAGTTCCTGAGGTAATCCAAGCTTTGAAAGAGATACACTACAATTCCTGTCTTTTAAGACAACCAGAGGCAGTTGGTCCCAGGATAATAATCACACAAGATTATAGAGGGTCTGGAAGTTAATAAGGAACTGTCAGGAGAGAAGTCCAGGCAGAGCTGGTGATCTGGTTCTTGTTGGTGCAGCTGCTTCTGTTGGAGGGCTCTTTGCATGACTAATGCTGCCCTTTCAGTCCTGCTTCATCTTGGTGAGCAGCAGCAGCTCTGCATGGGTTCCTTACCCTGCACCCTTTACCTTCTCTAACCTGCCTTTGCTTCCCTCAGGCTAGCCTCAGGGTAGCATCTTCCAGCATTAGCATTAGGACAAAACACATGTGAATCATAGAAACCAGGTTGGAAGAGACTTCCAACCTCAGCCAGTCCAACCTAGCACCCAGTCCTATCCAACCAACCAGACCATGGCACTAAGTGCCTCATAGAATCATAGACTCAAGCAGGTTGGAAGAGAGCTCCAAGCTCAGCCAGCCCAACCTAGCACCCAGCCCTGGCCAAGCAACCAGACCATGGCACTAAGTGCCCCAGCCAGGCTTGGCTTCAACACCTCCAGGCACAGCCACTCCACCACCTCCCTGGGCAGCCCATTCCAATGCCAATCACTCTCTCTGCCAACAACTTCCTCCTCACATCCAGCCTAGACCTGCCCTGCCACAGCTTCAGGCTGTGTCCCCTTCTTCTGCTGCTGGCTGCCTGGCAGCAGAGCCCAACCCCAGCTGGCTACAGCCTCCCTGCAGGGAGCTGCAGACAGCAATGAGCTCTGCCCTGAGCCTCCTCTTCTGCAGGCTGCACACCCCCAGCTCCCTCAGCCTCTCCTCACAGGGCTGTGCTCCAGGCCCCTCACCAGCTTCATCACCCTTCTCTGTTCATCTTTGTAACCCACCTCTGGACCAGCAGCTCTACTTCCCTCTTATGCTTCTGGAATGGATGTTAGGATTCAGACTGCATGTCACCAAGTTTTTCAGCATGAGGGTGGTGAGAACCTGGAATGGGTTGCCCAGGGAGGTGGTTGAGGCCCCATCCCTGGAGGTGTTTAAGGCCAGGCTGGATGAGGCTTTGGGCAACCTGATCTAGTGTGAGGTGTCCCTGCCCATGGCAAGGGGGTTGGAACTGTGTGATCTTTGTCATCTCTTCCCATTCTGACTGATTCTGTGGTTCTATGAATCCCTGAATCTGTAATTCTATGACTCTAAGGTTCTGTGATTCTGTGATTCTATGATTCTATGACTGTGTGATTCTGTGACTCTATGATCCTGTGAATCTGGGATTCTCTGACTCTATGATCCTTTGAATCTGGGATTCTGTCACTCTATGATGCTGTGAATCTTGGATTCTGTGACTCTCTGACTCTGTGATTCTATGATCCTTTGAATCTGGGATTCTGTGACTGTGACTCTGTGATTCTATGATCCTTTGACTCTGTGACTCTGTGATTCTATGATCCTGTGATCCTGTGAATCTGAGATTCTGTGTCTCTATGATTCCATGATCTTGGAGGTCTCTTCTGACCAGATGTATTCTGTGATTCTATGTGAGTGTAACAAAAGAAGAGGATTTAAAACCCCATTTTGTTTTCAGGTACATCCATTTGCCCTGACTTCTGTTCCAGTCCAATCTGATCCCTGGATTCTCTGATTCCATGCTTATTTTTCCTGCTCTCTTGCCTTGTTTTTGTGTTTGGGTTTTGATGCACACTGGTGGCCTTGGTTTACACTATTGCTCTTTGATACTGGGAGCAGCAGTGAGTGGAGCTGCATTGCTTCTCAATAACATCACTCCCTGCACAGCTGCACTCACTCATCCATGTGGTTATGAAGCAAGTAAAGTTCTGCTGCATCCTGGATGCTAAAATGTATATGTTAGACTTTTTTTTTTAAGGGGGGAGGGCTTGCTGAAGCCAAAAATCTCCTTGTGTGTGTCTCACAGCATAGATAGCTACATATAAATAGATCTATATTTAGATCCACATGAAACAGGGCTGTGGTTAAGATGCTTGTCCCTGCAAGTTTACATGATGCTGGGGCTGAGGAAGTGCTTGATAAAAACATGACATGCTAGGGTTGGCAAGTGATGAACCTGCCTCAGATGGTGGTTGACCACAGCCATCAGACTTGTGTACATATTCCAGTTAATAAATAAGGGCCATCTGTAAAGTAGATGTATGAAGGAGCCACAAAAGTGCAGTTTCTCTCTTGTTTTTTTTTTTTCCTGGTCACTGAAGAAGCAAGGAGAGGGCAGGGAAGGCAAAATGCAGAAAGCAACTTTTGTTAGGGGGAATTTCTCCTCTCTGTTCTAATTTCTCCTCTCTGTTCTATGTGAGCTGAGTTCTATGGCAGGGGGTTGGAGCTGGATGATCCTGGAGGTCCCTTCCAAGCTGAACCATTCTCTGATTCTATAATTAATTGGTACATTGTGTTGTAATTCCCTTCACCTGTGGGACCAAAAGTGTGTCAGATGTGTAGAGTCTGATTTACTGTCATTTGTCTGTGAATGAGGGGAAAGGAAACCATAGAATCAGTCAGGATAAACAGAGACTTCTGAACTAAAGTAAGGGAATTATGGAAACTGAGGGCAGGAGGATTAGCACAGAATCACAGAATCAGTCAGGGCTCAGGTTGGAAGGGAGCTCAGAGCTCATCTCCTCTGACCTCCACACCATGCCCAGGGACAACTCTCAACCAGACTCAGCTCCTCAAGGTCTCCTCCAACCTGGTTTTCAACACCCCCAGGCAGGAGGCAGCCATAGCCATCCCTTAGTGCAGGACCAATCTGTGCTGTTGGTTGTTGCTTTGGCATTGCTCTTATCCAGCATGCAAGTCTCAAAGGCTCAGTGCAGGATCAATCTGTGCTGTTGGTTGTTGCTTTGGAATTGCTCTTTTCCAGCATGGAAGTCTCAAAGGCTCAGTGCAGGACCAATCTGTGCTGTTGGTGTTTTAGCAGCACTCCCCACGACTCTTTGCTGAATCGATTGTTTTAACAATCAAATGATGGTGGTAGGAGTTAATTAATTAACTTGATGTGGCACAGCCTGGCTGCAGCACAGGCGGAAAGGAGGGAGAGGAGGCTCTATGTAAACACTGCCTGGAAAGGCTGAAGCTATCAGCCTGCCATTAGCCCTTTATCTGAGAGGCTTTTGGCATCTAAATCAAACAATAACCTCTCTGTTTTGACTCGGTGCCAAAGTACACAGCCACTGTTGAGTCTAGAGCAGATTACACCCACCAAGTGGCTTGAGAGCTGGCAGGGAAACTGGGAAACAACCCTTGAATGATTCAGGACCACTTTCTTGTTCTCTCAGGTTGGCTCTCAGGCTCTTTTATAGGGGGTTTGGGTTTTTTTTTCAAGTACCTTTTGCATGCCCTTATCATAAAGACAAAGAGATGGAGGGCATTTAACACATGGCAGAGGGATGCTGCAAGGAGCTTTTGGAAGGAGGTCTGTGTGTTCTGCCACGTTGCAGTGTTTTCACTAGTGCCAGGCTGAGGGTGGAAATATGCAGTGCTCCTTCTGTGCTTTTCTGCAATCACGGTATCAGGACATGAACTGTCTGTCTGCCTGGCTTGGAGAGGTTGGGATGCATTGGAAACAGTTCAAGCTCCTACTTTCTATTAGGCTGAGCAGATCTACCAGGTCCATGAGCCCCTCTTGGCTCTTCCCAGGTCTCTCTAAGTCCCTGTTGGCTCTTTCCAGGCCACAAGTCCCTCTTGACTCTCCCCAGGTCCACAAGTCCCTGTTGGCTCTTTCCAGGTATCTGTAAGTCCCTCTTGACTCTCCCCAGGTCCACAAGTCCCTATTGGCCTTCCCCAGGTCTACAAGTCCCTGTTGGCTTTCCCCAGGTCCACAAGTCCCTATTGGCCTTCCCCAGGTCTACAAGTCCCTGTTGGCTCTTTCCAGGCCACAAGTCCCTCTTGACTCTCCCCAGGTCCACAAGTCCCTGTTGGCTCTTTCCAGGTATCTGTAAGTCCCTCTTGGCTCTCCCCAGGTCCACAAGTCCCTATTGGCTTTTCCCAGGTCCACAAGTCCCTATTGGCCTTCCCCAGGTCCACAGGTCCCTCTTGGCTCTCCCCAGGTCTCTGTAAGTCCCTGTTGGCTCTTTCCAGGCCACAAGTCCCTCTTGACTCTCCCCAGGTCCACAAGTCCCTGTTGAGTCTTCCCAGGTGTCTGTAAGTCCCTGTTGGCTCTTTCCAGGTGTCTCTAAGTCCCTGTTGGCTCTTCCCAGGTGCCCACAAGTCCCTCTTGGCTCTCCCCAGTTCCACAAGTCCCTGTTGGCTGTTTCCAGCTCTGTCTTAGTACCATAGAATCAACCAGGTTGGAATGATCTCTTTGGGTCCCTTCCAACCCTTAACATCCTGTGATCAACTACAGTTGTAACATCACTACTCCAAGTCCCTGCTTCAGCTGCTCCTGCTTTAAACATTAAAAGCAAACCTCCAAAACAAGGCACTCATTTTTTGAGTTAAAAGGAAATAAATAAAGGGAGAATGATGCAGAGAAAGAACACAAAAGGCAGGGGAGAGTGGTGGAGGTTGGTTTGCCTTTTATTACTGCTTTGTAAACTCTTTCTCTTCCCCCTTTGGCCACAGTAGGTTTGCTTTAAGCCTCAGGACCTCAGTTTGCCATGATCTCTGCACAACCAAAAATAGCCAAAAGTAAACCCAACTGTGGCATAGCCTAAAAGCAGGTGGGGATCAACCACACTCCTGGGTGCTTGGGTCTCTGTAAGCCAAGGAGTTCCTGTTCTCACTTGCTCCCTGGGATAGGACAAGCAGCAATGGATGGAAGCTGCAGCACAGGAGGTTCCAGCTCAACACAAGAGGCAACTTCTTGACTGGAAGGGTCCCAGAGCCCTGGCACAGATTGCCCAGAGAGGTTGTGGAGTCTCCTTCTCTGGAGCCTTTCCAGGCCTGTCTGGATGTGTTCCTGTGTGCCCTGAGCTAGATTGTGTGGTCCTGCTCTGGCAGGGGGTTGGACTGGATGAGCTCTTTGGGTCTCTTCCATCCCCTAACATCCTCTGTGCCTGTGACCCTGCAGACATTTTTCATCTGGAGACATTGCTTTATCTGGAAGCTTCCCATTCTCCCGTGCAGGATACATCATGGGTTGGCAGCAGTGAGTTGGCAGACAACACCAAGTTGGGAGCAAGTGTGGATCTGTTAGAGGGCAGGAGAGCCATGGAGAGGGACCTGGCCAGGCTGGATGGGTGGGCAGAGGCCAATGGGATGAGACTGAACAAGGCCAAGGGCAGGGTTCTGCACTTTGGCCACAACAACCCCAAGCAGCACTAGAGACTGGGGCCAGAGTGGCTGAGAGCAGGCAGGCAGAGAGGGAGCTGGGGGTGCTGGGAGAGAGGAGCTGAAGAGGAGGCAGCAGTGCCCAGGTGGGCAGCAGAGCCAATGGCATCCTGGGCTGGCTCAGGAGCAGTGTGGGCAGCAGGACAAGGGAGGTTCTTCTG
>WAAF01005013.1:68497-93702 GCA_013400475.1 Tricholaema leucomelas | reverse complement strand
TCTCTGGATTAGGAGTATGTTTGTCAATGCTGATTTGCACTCCCACTGTTTGAAGATGAAACACACATGTGCATGTGCAGCTGTTCTGGCTGGAATAGGAAAACTTGGTTGTGTAGTGCCTTCATTTATTTCATCAAGTAATTGAAATCATCTGGATCAATAAATTTGTCCAGCTGAGAAGGAAGTTGTGTTTGTTGAGGATCTAATTTTCTAGCACATAGCCTTAGTTTTTGTAAAGCTGAAGTAGTTGCCAAAAATCCTTTTTAAATATCAAGATAGTTATTAGGCCAAATCACATGAACACTAGTGCTGTACCTTTGATTCCAAGGATGAAGCATATGTTCTGTGTATTTAACAGGAGATTTTATTTCTGGGGAAAACTTTTCTGGCAAATCATACACAGAAACTAAAGTTGGAGCTAGAACAGGATCCATGCACAGTTGAGAATCGATACAGTAAATATCATACAATAATTCACAAGGTACAGCGTTAAAGCAACAGCAATGTAAGACATAAAATTACCTTGCTCTGAGCTCTGTAAGGAGGTGTATGTAATCTTAAACACTGCATGGCCTGGCTGGCAAAATAGGAGTGTTTGTTCAAACTGAACACCTGTTTAAATATCTTGCTCCGTTAGACAGCCTCAAAAGTCTGAGGCTCCCAACACATAAGGAGTTACTTTCCTGAACTTCATATTTAGCATGTGCTGGAACACATTCATCCTGAGTCATTACTTGACATTTGGACACAAAGAATTCTAAAGAAAGGAAGTCTCTTAGAGGACTTAGGAACATTTAAATGCATCCTAAGGAAAGACCAACTTGAGCGTTGTTTAAAGAGCTTTAATTTCGTTGGCAGGGCTACTGGAAACAACGAAAGCCCTTTACTCTTGGAAACAAGTTTGCCAAACCATTTCCTTTGCATATCTTGTTCTGCAGAAGTAACAGAATATTCCATTGCTGCATATTTTAATAATGCCAAGGGAAAAGGTGTATGTATAGCTAAGGAAATCAGCTTTCCGACCAGGTTAATGCTACCAGTTCTCATGGTTCATGTGTAGCAGTGGTGGACCAATTCCTCCTTCACAGAATCACAGAATGTTAGGAGTTGGAAAGGACCTCCGGAGATTGTCAAGTCCAACCACTCTGCCAAGGCAGTCACCAAGGGCAGACCACACAAGAATTCATTCAGGTGGCTTTTGAAGGTCTCTAGAGATGGAGATTACACAACCTCTCTGGACAGCCTGTTCTAGTGCTCTGCCACACTCACCAGAAGCATCTCCTCATGTTGAGATGGAGCCTTCTGTGTTAGAATAGAATAGAATCAATCAGGTTGGAAGAGACCTCCAAGATCATCCAGTCCAACCTAGCACCCAGCCCTAGCCAGTCAACTAAACCATGGCACTAAGTGCCTCATTCAGTCTTTTCCTGAACACCCCCAGGGACAGTGACTCCACCACCTCCCTGGGCAGCCCATTCCAATGCCAATCACTCTCTCTGCCAACAACTTCCTCCTAACATCCAGCCTATACTTCCCCTGGCACAACTTGAGGCTGTGTCCCCTTGTCCTGTTGCTGGTTGCCTGGGAGAGGAGACCAACCCCTACCTGGCTACAGCCTCCCTTCAGGTAGTTGTAGACAGCAATGAGGTCTGCCCTGAGCCTCCTCTTCTCCAGGCTAAACAACCCCAGCTCCCTCAGCCTCTNACTCATAGGCTTCCTGAGATGTATAAAAACAAGAACACAAACGTAGATAACACAGTTGCTGTGTGTCTCTGGCTGCTTGTACTTTTTCTCCCTAACCTGCTGTCTGTGTAACTAATCCTTCTGCTTTCTAACCCCCCTGGCTGATTCTCCAAAATGACTTTGAACATAAGGCAAAGTCTGGGATAAGGTAGAGGGGTGGAAAGGAGGTGGAAGGGTGGTTGGGAGCCCCTCCTGGGGACTCTGATTGTTTCTGGGAGGGGCATTGTGTTTCTGCATTACTTTTTAAAACTTGTCTATTTCTGTCTATAGCTGTAGATACTGTAAATACCTGCTTCTATATTGTGCTAAGCTGCAAATGTAAAGCTTCATTCTTAATTCCAGCTTGGCTGAGTCCAGTCTGGGTGATTTCATAAGACTGTCAGGGGGATGGGTAACACCCAAAGTGTCACATACCGGTAGCGATTTCTTAGGTGTTTGGTTTAGTTTGAGATATGCAACTTGTAAAAATTAGAATGGGCTCTGATCATGTTTCTGTTTAACATCTATTTTAATCACCAGAGCTCCATTGCTTTGATTCATGTTGGTGAGAATGAGAGAAGGATGAGCCTTTGAGTTTCCATTTTTTACTATGCAGAAAAAGCAACATTATCATAGAATCACAGAATTAGTCAGGGTTGGAAGGGACCACAAGGATCATCTAGATCCAACCTCCCTGCCATGGACAGGGACACCCTACCCTAAATCAGGCTGGTCATACCCTCATCCGGCCTGGCCTTAAACACCTCCAGGGATGGGGCCTCAACCACCTCCCTGGGCAACCCATTCCAGCCTCTCACCACTCTCATGTTGGACAACTTCCTCCTCACCTCCACTCTTAATCTCCCCACCTCCAGCTTTGCTGCATTCCCCCTAGTCCTGTCACTCCCTGAGAGCCTAAAAAGTCCCACCCCAGCTTTTTTCTAGGCCCCCTTCAGATGCTGAAAGGCCATAAGAAGGTCACCTCAGAGCTTTCTCTTCTCCAGACTGAACAGCCCCAACTCCTTCAGTCTGTCCTCACAGCATTATTACAAAGAGAAAGAGTTTAAGAATGCTGGGGAGTCTGCCTACACACAGTTATAGATCACTGACTTGGATTCCATATGACAGTCAATTCTGTGCCCAGTAGTAGGTATTTGAAGAATAAAGAACTAAATTGTGAACAGCTGTTTCCACATACTTAATAAAGTGTGCATGGCCAGTTTAGGCTCTATAAAGTGTTAAACATAGTTTTACAAAGCACATACAGGGGCCATGCACATTTCACATTTTTCGGAAGTCTGCCTGTTTGTTTCAGAAGCAGACCTCTGATAATGGCCAGAGTGTAATACTGACTCCTTAATATTTGTAAGAACCACAGCAATTCTTATGCAGAAGGAACACTAAGTTATTTTTATAGGTGTCTTTTCACTTCAGCTATCCTGTTCTGTGGTATTTGAAGTAGGAAAGAATAGTAGCTTTCAGACGATTTTTTTTCCAGCTTGGCTGACAGCTTCAGAACTATCAAGAATGTCAACATTCCAGGGGAGCTGGTAGGGATCAGAAATCAATAGCATCTGCAATATATGAGCAAGAGCTTAGAATCCTGGACTCTAGA
Source organism: Tricholaema leucomelas (assembly GCA_013400475.1). NCBI lineage: Eukaryota > Metazoa > Chordata > Aves > Piciformes > Lybiidae > Tricholaema lacrymosa > Tricholaema leucomelas. The sequence continues at coordinate 90,365 of WAAF01005013.1, read as the reverse complement.
AATGACCCCCAGCTGCTATTCATCCAGTTGTCAATCTCATGATTTTTCTCTTCTCAAGTGATGATTAAGAAACACTAAGGTGTGCCACCAGCCATGGAAGCATGAAAGGTCCTTTTGGGCCTGAGAAACTAATGTGTCATCATTCCCATTTTGAATGCAGGGGTGTAAAGGGTTAACCCTCATGGGGGAGTGGTCTTGACCCTGACCACAGGTGCTCCTGACTTCTCTCCAGGGGTGGGTCTGAGCCTTACTCCAGGTGTAGTGCTTCACCCACTCCCACATCCTATCTAGCCCCCTATAAAAACAGAGGAACTGCCAGTTCTGTTTTTTCTTGCTCTGCCTCCCTGCCAGCATCACCCTTCTGTTCTGCTCTTTGTTTTACCATGTGGCCACCAGGCCATGAGGTGAACAAACCTATTGCCATCAACCTGTTTTTCTTATATATGTATTTTGTGTCTTGTTTTCCCTTCCCTATACCTCTTTGTAACTCCCCTACCCCAAATACCTTTTATTTATTGTTAAATTTTTCTCTTTTAATTTCCTAAATTGAAGTGATTCTATTTATTTGGGTGTGTTTTACCTTTCCCTCTCTACATCTAATTCCTTTTCTTTGGGGAAAAAAAGTGTGTGTGGGGGGAAGGCATCCTAAAAATTGTTATTGGTTCTATTAACTATATTTGAGTTTCTGGGAAATTTAAACTAGAACTGAGACAAGGAGTCATGGTGTCAAACAAAGGTCCATTTCCATCAGGATATCTGCATTGGTGTTTTCCATCAGGATATCTTCATTGGAGTTCTGTCTTTGTCTCCACTGGCTATCAGCTTTGGTTCTCCAATGTGGCTGTGTAGAATTCTTGGTTTCCACATGGTAGGTCAAAACTGCAAGTTGATACACATTTTTCATCACTTCTTGGTTTCAAGGAGCAGAAATTAAAGCTGGTTTGGAGAAGTGGAGAAACTCTGCAATGCATTAAGCAATCACAGTAAGACAGCTGTGTGAGAGGAGGAAGCAAAAAGGAACAGGCTGTTCTACAGGTTTTAAAGGTGTTTTGAGAATTGCTGTGATTTAGCAGAGTTTTTGCTAGATTAGACCAAACCAAATCCCAGCAACGTGTTTAGTACCAGGAATTTGCACCTGTTGAAATAAGCCCTGTTTAGAGAGGGTCTTCCTTAAAATTTCCACGTCATTACCTGAAATCCATAAACATGTTTCAAAAGTACACACTTCTGTGTTTTGTGTGAATGCAGAGGGTTCTGCCAATTAGCAGCAAGTTTGTGCAAATGAAAGTAAACTCAAACATGTCAACAAAGCAACTGAAGATCAAAGAACTTTAAACGTTCTATAAATCTTCTTCCTCTGCTGCTTAGTTTCCATGCTCCTGTTTCTTCAGTTGGCCTTTAAGCCCAACCTGCACATCCAATGCAAATAAATGAATAAACAAAGTGAGTGGGGGTTTTTTGTTGTTATTTTAGGTTATCTCTCAAACACTTCTTGTTCAACATCTAAGCAAATAAAGCTAAATGAATATGAATATTACCAAGTATAAATGATTCTACTGAGATTGCCTGGCAGCTTTTGTGCAAGAGCCAAACCTTCAGCTAGTGCAAAGTCAGCACAGCTCTGCTGACTCCACTGCTGATATCACTGGTTGCCAATCTGCATCATTATTCACCAGTTTAGGGTTCACCAGAGGAGATAAAATACCTGAGCTCTTGGTTCTTTGGGCAAGTAAAACTCTCTCCAGGGAGTCTTTCCCCAGGCCATGGGTAGCAGGACTAACATGAGAAGCCCAAAGGGGCAGAAGGTACCATCCTGGTCCTATTTTTCATTAGGAAGAAGTTCTTTCCAGTGAGGGTGGTGAGACACTGGAACAGGTTGCCCAGAGAGGTTGTGGAGCACAGAAGCACAGAATGTGATCTTCTGGAGGTGTTCAAGGCCAGGCTGGATGAGGCCTTGAGTGACCTGTTCTAGTGGGAAGTGTCCCTGGCTATGGCAGGGGGTTGGAACTGGATGATCTTTGAGGTCCCTTCCAACCTAAACCATACTACTATACTACTATACTAAATGCAAGCAAGACCACAGAAGTGAATGACAAGTAGCTGTTGACATTTAAGTGGTCATGTGTATAGCTCTTTGTGCTCAATTATCTTTTACTTCAGATATGGGGTGCAATGTACAAAGTTTACTTTCGATAATGGGGGCAAAAATGATATTTAAGTGTTCTCATTATGATCACTTTATGCAAGCCACCAAGAAGCTTCTGCTGTTTCTGACCTACTTCCTCATGTCTCCAGAGCAGACCTGGCACTAGAGGGCGATGGAGACATAGACCTTTGTCAGTGTGTCTCAAAATTTGTTAGAGAAAGTGGAGGAGTAAGAGATTAATTAGCAATTTACTGAAACAACAGTGTATTACTGCTCTGCTATTCCCATTACATCCGTTTTATACCTTCCCTTTGTTTTCTGCTTATTAAATGATGCCCCCCTAACTCCATGTGGTAGTTCTTGTTATGTGTATTATATATAAATATAATAATCTATTATATATAAAATAGATTATGTTATATATATTTATATATAAAAATATACAAATATATGATATATATAAAATATATATAAAATATATATAATAATGTATTACAATAGATATAATTTTTATATTAATAGATTATAGAATCATAGTTTCTATGATTCTATAAGGGGACACAGTCTCAAGTTGTGCCAGGGGAGGTCTAGGCTGGATGTTAGGAGGAAGTTGTTGGCAGAGAGAGTGATTGGCATTGGAATGAGCTGCCCAGGGAGGTGGTGGAGTTGCCATCCCTGGAGGTGTTCAAGAAAAGCCTGGCTGAGGCACTTAGTGCCATGGTCTAGTTGATTGGACAGGGCTGGGTGCTAGGTTGGAGTGGATGATCTTGGAGGTCTCTTCCAACCTGGTGGATTCTATGATTCTTCACATTCTTTCCTTTCCATTAGTACCACCTTCTGTCCTTCAGTTAATGTTTTGTCTTTTTGCATGTGTTCTGTCTCCAGTTCTGAATCTATGGTATTCTCCCAGGACTCTTTTTCTTTTCCCATTCTTGCTTTTGATTCTGGCCTTGTTCTGGTCTTTTACAGTCTCAATTCATCTTTCTGTTTGTTCTGTCTCTTCCTCACCGAACTGCTCTCCCATTCTACATCCCGTCCCTGGCCTGTCCATAGGAATGTGGTTAGGACACTGAAAATAATTAGGCCTAGGTCCTTGTTTTTGTGCCTAAAGTGTTGATCTATGTTACAGTAAAGAAAAAAATCATGACTAGGTACCACCAGCTAGGGTTTTCCATAACCTGGCTAAGTGTTGTAATCACTAAACCTCACTGTTACGTAGCACAATTTCTTCAGGAGGATTGGGCAGTGTCCTTAACTGCTTCAGTGACTGTAAATTGTCTTGACCTCTGGCTGAGGAAGGCTGAAGCCTAGACCTTTTGCTGCTTAACTGCTCAGGCTGCTGTATAAAATTGGATGAGGAGATCATGAATAAGATGTCAAGTCCTGGAACGGTGGTAAGCTGAGGATCCTGAATTCCAGAGATCACATCAGGATACTCTGTAAAGGGCCTTCCCCACGTGTCAGCTTGAGACTTGTCTCACACAGATACTAGTGGTCACTGATGGCAGAGACAGATGGAAGAAACTGCTCTGCTGTCTGCAGGAAGCTGCAAGAAGTGCACTTGTGGTTAGGGGGTAGAGACAGTTTAATGCCTGTGACTAGAGGTGTGAAGGCTGTTCCTCTGGCTCTGCCAAGCATGCTTTACTGCTAGCAAGTTTTTCCCTTTAAGGTTGGCAGCTTTTCTCCTTTTGTAAGAACCACATCCCATCAGAAATACGGGGATGTGTGCTGGAATCTTGATTAGCCTGTGCAGGATAAATCATGGGTTAAGCTACTCTCAAGGAATATTTATTGAGAGGTATGCATATAGGGAGAAAGACTGTTGTCACTCAGAGTCACTGACAGTCCAGACACTTCTTATTGGCCTTGCACGGCTTCTCAAACCTGAGACCTCCAAGACTTAGTAATATATCCTGGATATGCTGCTTGAGCACCAGTTTCTCTCTGCTGCAGACTATTCCAGGGATTATTCCAGTAGATTATTCCAGGGAACAGGCAGTCTGTCCATAGATTTGGCATACTACTTGCAATTCTTTTTCTAGTAGCAAACATTCCATACATCCTCTGTGGGTGACTCCAGGTCAGTCATTGTCTTCATGTTCATAACTTCATAATCCCAGTTAAAAGAATGTGTGAGGTTAAAAACAGAATAGCCAGAGATGTAGGGAGAGAGTCCTGTGCTAGTTTGAGCCTAGCTGGGATGTTTTGGTGAGAAGAACTAGATCATAGGCTGAGAAATTAAAACAATGGTGAAGTCTACTTCCCTCACAGCCTTGCTGAGATGTGTAGAAAGGGAAAACAAAACATTACATAAAGTCACCTTTGCTCTGCACTGTGCTTGGGCACTTCGCTCTGGGCTGTGCTCTCAGCTCTTTGCCTGCTGGGGAGCTTTGAGCCTGCTGGCTGAACTCCATTTTGCTTTCTAACCTCACCCTCCATTTGCTTTGCTGATTCACCTTTGCTTCTTAATCCCCCTGGCCGAACCTCCATTCTTCCTTAGGACTGGGGTAAGGTTGAGAGGGGTAGGGGGAAGGTGAGGGGGTGGTTGAGAGCCCCTCCTGGGGACTCAGGTTTCTGGGAGGGGAGTTGTGTCTGTATTACCTTTTTACCTTGTATATTTCTGTCTGTATCTGTATATACTGTAACTATCTGCTTGTAAATTGTGCCAGCTGTAAATATAAGCTTCATTCACATTTCCAGAGCTGGCTGAGTCTAGTCTGAGTGATTTCTAAAAGTGTGGGGGGTGGGAGACACCCAAACCATCACATCCTTTATTTTTGATCTAATTCTTTTCATCAAAACATTCTAGCTAGCTCAAACTAGCACAAGTCTACTCCAGGCCACTCTCAAAACTGCATCAATAGACAACAGCTGATGCTGCAAACTGATGAGTCACCTTGCATTTGCTTTTCATGGCTGCATACCATACGGGGTCACCTCGCTCACTCACATGTCCCCATCTGCGAGCCTGTTGGGTGTGTTCTCAATTGCCATGAAGATGAAACTCACCAGGCACATGGCACAACATTCCTGAGCTCAGTGAAACCGTGATGCAGACAGTTCTTGAAAGCATCAATTTTTAAGTTATTAAGGAGACAAATATTTCCTCCTCCTCCAGAAAAAGCAATCTCTCGCCTCATGACTGTGAGATGTGATTTGAACTGTATTTCCCTGCAAATGACATCGTGACAGGAGGGTATGTGGTTGAGAATGAGAAAGTATTATACAGAATAGCATTCAAATTCATTATCAGGCAGCGAGACTGATGACTCAGAGTCAGAAAAAAAATGAAAGAGGCAAAGATCAAGTCTCAGTCAGTGCTCATAACAAACTTGAATTCCCATTTGCACAGCTCATACATGGGAAATACATTGCATGCTTAGAATCAATTAGCATATGCTGTTTCTATTCTGCCACACAACAAATAATGTATTAGGAGCACATTTTAATGCTCTGTGTTATTATACAGCTTGAAATGCTGTCTTCTGCTGATGTGCTTTTCAAAGAGTAAGTGCGTGCACGCGTATGTGTTCTCATTTGTTCATTCCCTCACTCTTCCTGTTAGAATAAATTCTACCTGAGGGACCAGATTGAAAAGAGGCCAGTTTGGCAACCTAGAAGTTTGGTAGGAGTAACAGACAGACAGACATGCACACTTTAAATGGAAGGTTTAAATTCCTTCTTTGGCACTGGACAAATATCTAATATGTAAGCGGAATCTGGGCCAGAGTCCCTGCAAAAGCAGGCTCACGTGGTCTCCATCTGGCCTCATCATCCAAAGAGATCAGGCCCTTCATTAACTGTGGAACTATGATCTCAGTCAGCCCAAGTGGACCTGCTTTGACAATGCAGTGCTTTTGCTGTGGTGATTCACTAGTTCTGCAGCTTGCTAAGTACAAAAGAATTCCAGAATGTGCTTCATCATTAGCTGATTTTTCGGATCACTGACAGTAAAACCAAAAACTGACAGAAGTACAGGCACTATGTGATCGGAGGATGAAAAAACAACCCCCTCCTAACCCAATAACTAAGCATCAGTTGGTCAGGTTGAGCCATACGCACTTCTCTTTTGAATTTCAGCCTTTCTCTTGCTATATTGCTTGGTGGAAAACTTAATTGTCATGAAGGGGAAGAATATTACCACCTCTATCTTCCTTGCTATTTAACTACTCTCAATAGCCATTTTTTCTCTCTTTCCTGCAGAGTGCTTGGAACAAATATTGACTGATGTGACTGAATACAGGCTGTGAGAGCTGCATGGGCTTTTTGAGCTGTGAGAAGCTAAGCGATGCAGTCTTTCTGTAAAGTCCTGCCGGTGCTCTCTATTCAGAAACCGTTTCCTCAAGAGTGTGCTGTTATCTCACTCCTTTTCCTTTTCTCTCTTTCCTGGGGGTGGTAGGTGAATGCACACAGGCACTCACACACCGTAACTTGCACTCTATTACCTTCTTATTGCAGCGTATCAAGTTTTCCAGGTGGTTCAGAGGTAAATGAAAATAAACTGAGGTATATAAATTAAGCAATGTCAAGAGCTATTTTCCAGCCTGAGGGCAAACTTTTTCCTCTGGCCAAATCCATGTTATCTAAATGTCTTAAGGTATGAAACAAGATGTGTCATACGCAGCTATCAACTGAGAAAGATGCTGGACCCAAGCTAGCTCCTGAACTCAACCTGTCTGACCTGAGCCAAGAATTATACCAGGGAACATAATTGTGGGAAGTTAAATATTTTTTTTTGTGCCCTAAATTTACTAGACATAGATTGAGGATTAGTTTTTTTATTCATTCACTGCTACTTTTCATTTGATTTTCATTAACACCATTAGATTATGCAGAGAAAAATGATGGCCCCAGGTGGTCTGCTGATGTTTCTCACCACACATGCCTAAGTAGTCTACAGGCTTCAGATAGACTTGTGCTTTAGCCTCCTTTCTCTTGGTCAGACTGGCAGTTAATTTGACCAGTTTGGAGATTAAATATATGTTCTTCATCAGTGATTGTTAAATAGCATTGGACTTGGAACAGCTTCTGAAACTTACTCCATCAGCCATGGGCTAGTAATGATCAAAAGTGATGTGCTAAAGAAAAAGGTGGTTTCCCTTAAGATTATTTTTGCTAGTGCTAACGAGGCACAAGCTCGAGATATTAGTCTCTCTTGTTGGCTATGTGATTAATGTCATTAATTTTGATATTCAGAACTCTCACTACCCCTGACCACTAATTTTAATAATAATCAATTTTTTCACACAGTCATGGAAACATTTTACAGATAATAACTAGATCTAGTAGTAACCAGCAAAATATATAAACATTAATTGAACTGGAAGAGAAGATTCCTGTGGTCAAATGCTGCTTGGGGTCAATATACTGCTTGCCCACTAGATGGACTCAAGGAGTTTCTACTGCTTATGGCAGAAGGCAATGGAGAATCAAAAAGATGCTTTCAAGTATTTGCTCACAAAATTATTATTATCAACTCTCAGGGCTAGCCACAATCCCTGCCACTACCCAAATGCTTTCAGGGAACTCTGTCTCTTCAGCTGCTGAGACTTGATTCTTCCCAGGCTTCTGGGGAAAGGAGGCAGACGATCTCTGACCTTGTCTCCTGGCTCCTCTGGATGATCTGTGTATCTCCAGGACTTCTTGTCTGGGTGGGAGACTTTCAAGTGCAGGCAGGATATCTTGTGATGTGCAGTCTTAGCACGATGTCACACTGGCTATGCAGGTCAATTGCATGCAGGTATTTAGAGTCTGTTCCTGGTAAACTTGTGACAGTGGAGTTCCCAGGCAAACGATAAGGTAGTATGCAATAGCAACAGGCAACAGCAGGCCTGTGGTTCTATGAATATCATATTTTCACAAAATTTAAAATGTTCTTCTGCATATTCTCTCCCTGAAAGACAACTGAGAGCCCTTAGCTTTAAGGTCATCACTTCTTAAAATGTCAATTTATCATTAAATGACTTGAGCACAGTCTACTTACTGTGTGTGCCAACAAATTCCCTACTGCAATGTTGTCTTATTGTTTATATTCTTCCCATAGAAAGTGCTTCACTTAAACATTATCCCAGAGATAATGCCTTAATTGAAGAATCAAGTTTCATCATCTGCTACTTGGTTGTACCAAATTCCATGATATGCAATAGCAGAATAACCGTCAGAAGGAGATCATGCAAGGATAACAATTTAGTATATCCGATGACACATGCTGACTGTAGAGACCATATTCTCATTTATCTTGGGTACTGGTTGCTGTTTGTGTGGAATGTTCACATCTTAGTGCACATACTGTCCCTGACTATTAGGGAATAAATAAACACATTTCAAATGTGGTTGCAGGATTTGCTCAAATACATCAAGAATAATGAATATTAAATCTCACAGGCAAAACCATTTTAAAGCATTGATGAAAAACTTACTTGAGAAATAGCCTGGTGATGGTGTATATAATATTTTCTTTCCCACAGGCTGAAGCATATGGGGTTTAACAGCTACACTAGGAACAACACATCCGTACTGCACATATGGCACAATGATGTGAGCAACACTGAGCTAGGACACCATCAAGGAAGATGAAGAGAGGTTTCATTTAAAAGTGAACACATAGGGACATGAACAGCAGGGCTGAAATGTGAGATGTTTGGATAGAAACTTCCATGGGGAATAGAATAGAATCAATCAGGTTGGAAGAGACCTCCAAGATCATCCAGTCCAACCTATCACCTAGCCCTATCCAGTCAACTAGACCATGGCACTGGGAGATGGTATCTTTCTTTGCTGTGTAAATGCAAGATGAGGATCAGGAGCACTGATGGGTTGTGTACTGATGATGACCACATCAGATCCTACTCCCAAGTGACTGGAGAATAAGCACAGAAGGGAAGGCAAAGCCAGACCCACTCTGAATATTGCTGCATTTACTGCTGAAGTCAGCCTTGCAATTATGGCTACAGTGCTACGGGCAATTTGTTCCCTCACAGTAATGTGAGCAAGGGCCTTTAGTTGATGTGAGATGGTCTTTAAGCAAAGGAATGTTTCTGAATGGGATGTAAGAAAGAAAATTCCTTGAACTTCATAAATGAGTCAGAAGAAAGTAAGATAGACCTTTCTAGAGGAATAAAAAAGTGCTTTGCAGAAAGAGAGTGCCTTCAGACCTGCTGCTCCTCTGTTGAACAAACAGGGAAGTCATACAGGCTGGAATTTCACCTACCTCTACTGTCTTGTCCCATGCAAGAAAAAGGCCATCAGATGAAGCCACACAAAGACAGGTTCACAAAGATCTAAAAGAGATGGTTTGTTATGCAGTAGATATTTGAGAAAGTTTTAGATGCTTAAACATGCATAGATGTAAGACAAGATTGAACAAACCAATGACATAGAAGTTACTTCAAAATATATATGTGTTCACAGTAAACATGTTTATTGAAAGAGAAAAATTAGGATGGTTTTTGCACTCACATGAGCAACAGAAAGATTTTGTGAGAGTGGGAGAGAGGAAATAATGGGGCAAAGACTGATGCCCTGCCCTCTGGGAGGGCTTGGGAAACAAAAGACCTATCTGGGGGAGCAGAAGGGTTGTGACAGACACTTCCATAGTTTGTGAAAATGCTTAATTACAAAGAGGGCTAAAACATGGTCAGGTGGGGGTTGGTCTCTTCCCCCAGGCAACCAGCAACAGAACAAGGGGACACAGTCTCAAGTTGTGCCAGAGGAAGTATAGGCTGGATATTAGAAGGAAGTTCATTACAGAGAGAGTGATTTGCCATTGGAATGGGCTGCCCAGGGAGGTGGTGGAGGCACTGTCCCTGGAGGTGTTCAAGAAAAGAGTGGATGAAGCATTTAGTGCCATGGTCTAGTTGATTAGATAGGGCTGGGTGCTATGTTGGACTGGATGATCTTGGAAGTCTCTTCCAACCTGGTTGATTCTATAATTCTATGGCCTCAGGAGTGGACCAGAGTATGCAGTCATCCTCCACATCCTTCACAAACTTCTTAAATATGTGTGGTTTTAACTAACACTTTTTGTGGGGAATTCATAGAATCATAGAATGGTTTAGGTTGGAAGGGACCTCAAGGATCATCCAGCTCCAACCCCCTGCCATAGGCAGGGACACCTCCCACTAGAGCAGGTTGCTCAAGGCCTAATTTTACTGAGTTTGCCAGTGGGCCATGTAGAGTAGAGCTGGATTATATGTCTGTCATAAAATTTACATAGTAGGTACATCTTTTGAATGTTTTGGATGACTGATGTTGAGTGGGACTCATTCTGCCTCCCTTAGACTATAATTCTACAAATTTAATTTCAAATCCACTCTCTTTAAGAAATGAATAAATTGAGACAACTGGAGGCTGTGTTTTTTGAGCTGATACATTTCCTTACAAGAAGACAAATTTCAGGACCAAGTGGCAATTTTTTTAAAGATTCAGGTTCAACCAACATAAAAGTATTAATGAATTTAAATTAAGTAAAAACAGTGGCTGCTCTGTCTCTTTTTTTCCTCCATGCAAAACAAACAACAAAAACCCAGCAAAAATATCCAGCTGCTTTATTTTAACAATTAGAAAAAAGCCCAAAGCCACTAAAACCAAAAATTAACCAACCCCCTTTTGATTCTTCCTTTATAAAATGGAATGAAGTAGAACATCTTTTTTTTTTCCCCAAAAGAACTCACCCTGCTAATATTTTCTTTGCACCCATGCAGCTAATGGAATGTAATGTGCTGAATATCCTTAAAGAGTGATAACTTAAGGATCCAAGTGACATGAAATGTACCTGCAATTTTAATGGTGGGGGTTTTTTTTCCCCTCAGGCATGCATGTGCAAAGAAACAAAATGTGATTTATTTAATCTGGCTCAGAAATTTTCTTGGAAGGCTGATAACTTTAAACAGAAAGCTCAGGATCTCTCAGATTTCACCTCACATAACTGGATTGTAAGTATAAAGGTAGTTAAGGTCAATGCTCAATGACCGTACTGATTCATCACCAAATGCCTGTTTATTTGCCCTTAGAAGAGGGAGATCATTCCTGCTGGTTTTGGCAAGTCATGCCACTTTAATAGAGGTTTTACTTTCCTCCTAGAAATTTACCTCACCCCCTAATGAGCTATTAATCAGAAATCAGTGTAGTATAAGTCTGTAGCAGATGAGATGAAGATCTGTGGAGACACTTTTCATTCCATTTTACTCCTTTTATGGGGCCTCGGCCTCTTTTATAACAGTTCACTATTTAATAGCCAATATCACTTTAGCATGGAAGTTCAAAAGACCTATAAATTGCTTCACACAGATTATCTATCATGGAGCAAGAGTGCTGTGATAAAATATGACAATAAATTAATAATCAATAGTTGCTGACAGGGTTGCCTCTTACTCTCCCCTGTGAGGCAGTCTGAGCAGCTGGACCATGGGAGAATTTATGTTTAACATTAGAGGACTGTGAAGTGTAGTTGGAGTTTTTGGGGTTTCTCCTGAACTGTTATAAAAAGATATTTTTCATTGTTCAGGCTTCTTTCCAAGACTTAACTTCTCTGTAGTTAGGTTACACTGAGAAGAGCTAGAAAGGTGAGAACTCTCTTTTACAAAGGATTGTTAACTTTGAAACCTGGCTACATCTGCTTGAACATCAAATTACAGAATCACAGAAACATTAAGACTGGAAAAGACTCTTAAGATTATCAAGTCCATATGTAACCCAACTACCAATAAAACTAAACTATACCCCAAAGCACCATCTCCATGCTTCTTGAACACTTCCAGTGATGGTGACTCCACCACCTCCCTGAGCATCCTCTCCCAATGCCTCACCCCTCTCTCAGTAAAGTTTTTCCTAATGTCCAATCCTGGTACAACTTAATCCCATTTCATCTCATCCTATCACTAGTTACTTGGGAGAAGAGACCAGCACCAGTTTCATTACAACCTCCTTTCAGGTAGTTGTAAAGTGCAATAAGATCTCCCCTTAGCCTTTTCTTCTTTGAACTAAACAATCTCAGCTCTCTCAGCTGCTCCTCATATGACATGCCCTGCAGCCACCTCACCAGCCTCGTTGCTCTTGTCTAGACATGCTCCAGGACCTCAATGTCTTTCCTATACTCTGGTGCCCAGAACTGAACACAATACTCAAGCTGTGTCCTCACCAGGACTAAGTACAGTGGCACAATCACTTCCTTAAAGCAACAATTAACTTGAATTGACATGACTTTTAGCCAATCTGCAGACAGTTAATAACTACTTCAGGTGCTGTGGGATGATTTTCCTACAGGAGGAAATGTGAAAAACGTCTCAGCACATTCTCTTTTAATCACCCTTGGACGTGGAATGGTTACCATTCTGCTTGCAACTACGTTCCATTCTGTGTCTGAATATAGAAAGTGTTCACTCCTGATTGTGTTCTGAGGGTTGAATGATGCTACAAAATTGAATCAGGGCTTTTTCTGTGTGCACAAGAAAGAGGGTGTAGATTACTTTGTGCCTACCCCTTCTTATGTCAGGGCTGTTTCAAGATCATCTTGAGAGGCTGGGAAGGATTGACAGCCTAATACAACAGAAATAGAATGGATGCCCAACACTTTGGATATGCAAGTTAGAATCATTCTGTCTTTATCACTGAAGCATCTAGCACTGTATTAAGCAGTGTGATAAACAGCTGTCACATAGACTTCATCTCCTCTCTGTTTGTTTTCACTCATCAATGCCTAAACTTTACTAATTAAACAGCCTCAGCTTTTTTGTTCTACTTTCTTTTCTCAAAGAGTTGTAGTCATGCTGGATATTGCATATCTGCCTTCCACAGCTGCCATCATCATCCCTTTGAATGATAAACACTGCTATTTTCCAGAGGGTTATTGAGTCAGCACTTTGAGTCTTAAGGGGTAGGACAAAGAGTTATGATGTATCAACTAGCTAAAAGAGCTCTGCAGCACTGTGTCTGCCTCTATCAAGCTTCCAGAGCTTCCATATCCCAAAGAGGTATTATAAGACTTTTCTTTCTCTTTAGTGTTACCTTTCACAAGGTTTGAGTGATTCCCATAGGTGAATTCAAGCATATCAGAGGAAAAACTCGATCACAGAATGACTTTGTAGAAATGTTATGCTGAAAGACTTGAAATGTCTTATTTGCTGCCTTACAAACAAGGATAACAACATTCTTCCATGAAAAGTTGTCTGAATGACAAGGCAGGCTCTGAAAAATGCTGTTCTTAACATTTTGCTCAGGGTGCTCAGATTGCAGTAGTCAGTGAAAACCTCCCATTGCTACAGGGTGTGTATATGGAGAATAACATTTCCTAATCTATTGGCCTGAAGAAGAGGACTGCTGCTTCTAGGAGAGGTGTCCTAAGCCAGACAATTTCACTTGTTATCACAGTATCACCAAAGTTGGAAGAGACCTCACAGATCATCAAGTCCAAGCCGTTACCACAGAGCTCAAGGCTAGACCATGGCACCAAGTGCCACGTCCAATCCTGTCTTGAACAGCTCCAGGGACGGCGACTCCACCACCTCCCTGGGCAGCCCATTCCAGTAGCCAATGACTCTCTCACTGAAGAACTTTCTCCTCACCTCAAGCCTAAATTTCCCTGGCGTAGCTTGAGGCTGTGTCCTCTTGTTCTGGTGCTGGCCACCTGAGAGAAGAGAGCAACCTCCTCCTGGCTACAACCACCCCTCAGGTAGTTGTAGACAGCAATCTATTGGCCTGAAGAAGAGAACCACTGCTTCTAGGAGAGGTGTCCTAAGCCAGACAGTTTTAGTTGTTGTCACTAATAACAAGGGCTGAAAACCTCTTAAAAGTGCTGCTCATGGCTACAAGTGAAATTAAAGCTGAGACAAGCTTGGAGGTGATGCCAAGGGAAGTTTATGGTGGATGGTAGAACATACAGATGATTAGAAAAACCCACCTGTTCTTTGCATGTGTACCTTGTATATAAAACCCAGAAATGCTTCAATCTTGTGCGAATCTCTTGAAAAGCCAAAAGCAGAGTATAGAATATGTTAGAAGTGAGTTTGATTATGGGTTTAAGCTGGAAGAGGGGAGATTTAGACTGGATGTTAGGAGGAAGTTCTTTACAGTGAGGGTGGTAAGGCACTGGAACGGGTTGCCCAGGGAGGTTGTGGATGCTTCCTCCCTGGAGGCGTTTAAGGTCAGGCTGGATGAGGCCTTGAGCAGCCTGCTCTAGTGGGAGGTGTCCCTGCCTATGGCAGGGGGTTGGAGCTGGATGATCCTTGAGGTCCCTTCCAACCTAAACCATTCTATGATTCTATGATTCTATGATTCTGAAGGTTTAAGAAGAGATAACATCACAGGTCCCTAAATACAAGCAGTGCTGTTTTTCTCTGCCTTGAATGAATTATTCATTTCTTATATTACTCTACATGATACAGTTTGTTCAAGTAATTTGCTCTGAGTTAAGAAAAATCTTCAACTTTATTATAATAATTAATTCAAAGAAAAGACTTATTATTTTGTTGAACATGTTCTTCTCTGCTGGGAATATTTAATAAGTCATTAATTAATATAACTGCTATTAGGAACACACTGATGTTATCAGATCTCCATACATTGTTTTCTGCTGGAAACATGACATGCTCTTAGAGAGGTGAAAAGAAATTGCAAACAGTCTCTGATGCTGGCTCAGTTCTAGCAAATCAAGGTGTGGACCTCACTGCCTTATCCAAATGGTTGCCCAGTAAAATACTGAATGCTAAACAGGGTACTACAAATTCCCCACACACAGAGGGCTGAATGCCTTAAACACCTCAAGAGAGAGCAGAAATCTCTGTCCTTGTTCAGGCAAGACCCACAATAATAAACTGAGCAGAGTGAGGACCTGTTCTCCATCTCTGAGACCACTTGGCACAAAATAACCATGCCACTTTGTCAAAGTCTTTTACTCCTTTTTGTCTTCCAATTGAAATAATACCCCACCTACTGGGAGGGTTCCTGATGCATGCCAGTGCCTTAACCATGTCTGGAACAACACTACTGGCTGAAAACATGCCAGAATCATGCTAACAAATATGTATGGCTGGATCCCACTGTTCATGTTCATGGCCTAGAACTGCTTTGTTTACAAGCATAGCTTGCATTAGGAAAACTCCCTCCTGAGATTAATAAGATGCTTCTCACCTCTGCAAAGTCAATGTGAAATAGATGATGAGTCACAGTGTGCTACATTTGCTTGTAATTTCAGAAAGATAGAACAATGGTTGTATATATACTGCAGATGCACTGGTAGCTGGGCACAGTAATCACAAGGAACTGACAATTTTGGGATACTATGGCTCCTACAGGGCAGGAAGAACACACTCCAACACCTTCTGTGACTATTTTCCCTGCAAGTGATTCTGACACTCCTCACATGGTTTAAACCAACCGTGTGCTTGGTTTAATCTTTACTATAAATTATGATGGATAAAAAAACTCACTTTGTACTTTTTAGTTTTGTCTACTGCATTTTTATTTCCAGCTGCACTTCTAATAAACATCCCTGGTAACCTGCCTGACATTTAATAAAACCAAACCAAACAAACAAAAGAAACAAAAGGAATGTTCTGACTTATGATCATTCACTCTCAGTGCTGATCCATTGTCATGTCTCGCTTGGTTGTGTGTGAATTAAACTATACACTCCTCAAGAATAGACTATTTAGATGGCTACTCACCCTGTGCAGAACTTACAGCTGCAATGTTAGAATCTGGGTTGAAGCCACAGAGCGAATTTGGCCCTTAACACTGTCTCAGAGTGAAAGGTGATGTTTGGAGAGCAGCACTGAGATATTAGACTGTCTTCTATATATCCAAATCCCAGTCATACAAACTCAGAATCTTCTATTATTTGAAAATCCTCTAGCCAAGAGCTACATTATTGATGACATGACTTCGACATAGACAGTGGCTTGAACATTCCCAGCTGGAATTCCTACTCTCAGCAGTGAGATGTGGGGCTTATGTGAAGATGATAGTCACCTCCTGACTCACAACTTTCCTTGCCCGCTTATGTCCCTACAGGGCCTGAGCTAAAACCCAGATAAAGTTTATGGGACATTTTGTACCGATGCCCCTGAATGCTGCACTGCTTCAGAACTACTTTTACCCCAGGTGATCTTAGAATGTATTTTATAACTAATCATCGAGAGTGTTTACCTACAGCCCCATCTGGAAGGAGAGAAGTAGCCAGATAACCACAATGGCATACTTTGTACCTCTGACTGCAAGTACTGCTTTGGCCATAGATCATGACTCATTTGAGACGTGTGAACCCTGTCAGTGTGTAAAGTTTACCACAAGTAAGAGGACCTCAGGTTTCTTATTTGTTTTGGCTTGTAGTCTGTGGCTGCTCCCACAGTGAGTTTCATGGCATCCAGTGGAACCTTGGAAATCTAAACATCCAAGTCATCTCTTCCAGGAATCAAACAGATTGTTCCAGGGAGTCGAAGTATTTGACCACGAAACAAGTCCCACTCTCCGCTTAACTAAGGCTAGATGCTCAGATTCTTTGTACATTTTGACTGCATTCCACAGAAAAGGCCTTAATAAGCAGCCAGCTCACTGCTTTGAAAATGTTGCTTTCTGAATTCTGTCTGTGTTCTGAGATGCTCTTTATGCAGCCCCTTTCTGGCAAAGCAGTAACATGGCAGGGTATCATCCTACAAAGTGTAAGTCAAATGAATGACATACAGATTGCCTAATGCCTTTGTGAAGTCACCAAGGAGGAAATCATGTATTCATGGGTAGTGTGAGAGACTTTAAAGGAAAATACATTGCTCACACTGGTTTTACATGCTATCATACTACATGACAATCTTTAATACAGGAACAAATATGAACACTTTCATTTAGACACACACAGTAACCTTCATTTGCCTTGCTAATTTTCATTGTCCAGCAGCTCTGCTTAAGAAAATGTCTTAATGATGACATTCCTGCTTATTCATCATGGTATTGTGCCTGGTATCTGCCATGACATATATGTTTTATGCTGTAATTTTATATCACTACTGAATAACTATGAAAAAAAAAAATAGACAAACTTTTTAAAGTGCAATCCTCAGTGTATGAAAAAATAAATTACCTGAATACCTCTCCTATGAGGAAAGGCTGACAGATTTGTGTTGTTCAGCCTTGAAAATGCTCTGGAGAGGTCTCATTGCAGCCTTCCAGCACTTAAAGGGAGCTTGCAAGAAAAATGGAGAGAAACTTCGTACTGAGACCTCTAAGAACAGGAAAAGAGGCAATCATTTTAAATTGAAAGAGGGCATATAAAGTATTAGGAAGACAATTTTTATGATGAGGATGGTGAGACACTGGAATAGATTACCCAGAAGAGTTGTGGATGCCTCATCTCTGCAGGGGCATCCAGAGGGATGCCCTATCTCTGCAAAGCCTTGCCTCATCTGCCCTCAGATGAGGCAAGGCTTTGAACAATCTAATCCAGTGAAAGATGTTCTTGGCCACAGCTAGAGTAGGTGACAGCCTCTTTCAACCCAAGCTATTCTGTGATTCTATAAAATGTACACTGCTTAACTGAAACACCCATGCTGCTGCTGCTGCATACTGTATCAGTTTATATCCCATCTTTCCCCTCACCTTTTCAAACAATCATAGAATCAACCAGGTTGGAAGAGACCTCCAAGACAATCCACTCCAATCTAGCACCCAGCCCTATCCAATCAACCAGACCATGGCACTAAGTGCCTCATCCAGGCTTTTCTTGAACACCTCCAGAGACGGTGACTCCACCAC
Organism: Tricholaema leucomelas; assembly: GCA_013400475.1. Classification (NCBI taxonomy): domain Eukaryota; kingdom Metazoa; phylum Chordata; class Aves; order Piciformes; family Lybiidae; genus Tricholaema lacrymosa; species Tricholaema leucomelas. The sequence goes on along the minus strand of WAAF01005013.1, from coordinate 72,478 downwards.
CTCCCTGGGCAGCCCATTCCAATGCCAATCACTCTCTCTGCAAAGAACTTCCTCCTAACATCCAGCCTCCCCAGGCACAACTTGAGACTGTGTCCCCTTGTTCTGTTGCTGGTTGCCTGGCAGAAGACACCAACTATCACCTGGCTATAGCCTCCCTTCAGGTAGTTGTAGATAGCAATGAGGTCTGCCCTGAGCCTCCTCTTCTCCAGGCTAAACACCCCCAGCTCCCTCAGCCTCTCCTCAGAGGGCTTGTGTTCCAAGACTCTCACCAGCTTTGTTGCCCTTCTGTTTTCTTGTATGTTTCATTTAGTATATTTGTGATGTTTTCTGTTAGATTTTGTATGCTGGTGCAAAGAGGCCAGTTCTAAATAAGTTTGAAAACTGCTATCACAACCATTTTGGAGTCAGACAAGATTTTTCAATAGTAATTCTTGATTGTATCTGGACCTGCAGGACCAAAGTTCTTGTCCTCAGGAGAATGTAGTAACCGGTCAGCTATGAATATTTCAGTCATACTGAGTGGGATTCATCTCACCTTGAGTCATGTAAGTACACAATCCAAGATAGTTATATAGGATGCATGTATTCCAGTAAATAACATGAGAGAGGTGCATTGTTTTGTGAGTACTGGGATAAATTCCTGTGTAGTTCTGAAATATGTCCAGACTTTTGTTTTTGAAGAGCACTGGTTGACTTAGGTCAAAACCACATCATGGACCATACCAACAATTACGTGGTATGGGCAGCTGCATGCCAGAAGTTGACTATGTACACTAACTTTGATGACTTTCTTAATTTAAACTTAACCATTGGCATTGGAGAGAGATGGATGCTGTTAGAAATGAATTCATTGCACCTGTTCATAACCACCTACAATGCATGGGGTTAAGCTGGTGTTGGAGGTACCCGTTTTGAGTGGAGTGAGGCCCTATGGTGTTATGAAGGGGTAATTAATTAATGTGAGATGATGTTTTCCAAAAGTAATATTGTTTATTCATTGTGATATTCAGAACTCTCACCACCCCCAACCACTAATTTTAATAATAATTGGTTCTTCACACAGTCATGGAAACTTACTACAGATAATAACTAGATCTAGAAATAACTTGCAAAAATATAAACATTAAGAGAACAAGGGGATGCAGCCTCAAGTTGTGCCAGGGGAGGTATAGGCTGGATGTTAGGAAGTTCTTCCCAGAGAGAGTGATTTGCCATTGGAATGGGCTGCCCAGGAAGTCGCTGTCACTGGAGGTGTTCAAGAAAACTCTGGATGAGGCACTTAGTGCCATGGTCTAGTTGAATGGATAGGGCTGGGTGATAGATTGCAGTGGATGATCTTGGAGGTCTCTTCCAAGCTGGTTGATTTTATGATTCTATGAACTGGAAGAGAAGGTTCCAGCAGTCAATATATTTACTGCTTGTCTACTAGATGGACTCAAGAGCTCCTTTCTACTTATTCAGAAGGCTGTGGTGAACTACAAGAGGCTTTTAAGTCTTTACTCACAAAATATTATCTCCTGACTTGTAGGGCTAGCAGACACAGAAGGCTTTCAGGGAATTCTCGTATGTCAGCCACTGAGTCTTCTGATTCTTCCCAGGCTTCACAGAGTGCTGGGAAAGGAGGCAGACAATTTCTGACCCGGTCCTCTGGACAATCTCTGTATCCAGGAGTTCTCTTCTTGGCGAGAGACTTTCAGATGTAGGCAGGATGTCTTGTGCAGTATTTCACTTTTGGCGAATTGCATCTGGGTACCTGTATAATTTACTCATGCATTTGCATTCCTTGGTGATATCAAATAAATTCTTTGGTCAACTTCTACAAACAGTACTTAAATCAGAAATGAATCAGGCATCTCAGGTGGTCGTTAAACTCGCGCCTGTGAAAATATGAATGTTTTATATTTGCTGGCATGTGGAAAAGGTCATTATTTATTCTTCCTAGCCAGCTAAGATAGATGAAATTTTGCTTGCTGGAATGCTTCCTTGGCATTTCCTAACATCATGGAACATGCTAAGCGTTTCTTTTTCCTTTTTTTTTTTTACCAAAGGGAATGTGACTGTGTTGTAAATGTTAGTTGGAAACAATTTGAAATAAAGAACTAAGTGTCCATGTTTATCCAGGAAAGGTGGATGGAAACTTGGAACCACAAAGGTATTTTCAACTAAGGAGGTCTGTACAACCCATTAAGCACTATTACATAACTGTCTTAAAAGTCTGGGGCCTCATCCTCTTCCTCTGGAAATTAATAGAAAATCTCCTATTAACTTCAGTGGGAATAGAGTCAGGTCATTAAGTCCAAAACTCTTCTCGTCCCCAGGTGTCTAAAAGGATCTAAATGATTAAAGAACTGCTCTGTTTTCCTCTGAAACTGATTTAATTGTACGTAGGAGGTTGGAGAACTGCTTTCTATGACCTTGACTTTGGTGGGCAGGTCTCTTGATACACTTTAAAAAAGAGATATGTTTTGTCCATGACTGTCTGGGGAAAAAATGGATTCCATAAGAACCATATTTTAAGTGCAACCTTTTTGAATGTTGTACTTTCTGTTTGTGAGTAGATGAATGTAATGGCAAGCAGCCATAAAAATGCTGGAAATCTTCAAACCCACAACATCCCTTATTGAATCCTTCACTGGATATTGTTAGGAGTGATCTTGCTGAAGCAGAAAGGTTTCCTATTCCAATCAGGAGGGGCTCTGTGATAATAGATCTTTATATAGTGTCAGGATCTTGGGAACTGATTTGGATTTTAGCTGGATTGAAATGCCCTCTGTAGCAGTGTTTTTGTTGAGGAGATAGGGATTCTGCAGGGATGATAGTTTAAAATTAGCTCATGTTAAGACCTCAAAATTCAGAGGGATGAAGAACTGAAAGGAAGTTGTAGTGAGGTGAAGGTTAGTCTCTTCTTCCAAACAACAAGTAGTAGGACAAGAGGAAACAGCCTCAAGTTGTGTCAAGGGAGGTTTAGATTGAATGTTAGGAAAAATCTCTTCAGCAGAAGGGTTGTAGAGAACTGGAACAGGCTACCCAGGGAAGTGTTTAAGTCATCATCCTCAGAGGTACTTAAAAGATATATACATGTGCTGCTGAGGCACGTGGTTTAGTGGTGACAAAAACATATGCTCATGACTACCAGCTTTTGGAAGTGCTGGATTAATGACCAGACTTGATGATCTGAAATGTCTCTTCCAGCCAGAATGATTCTGTGATTTGTGCCTGAGAAATGAAAAAAAAACCAAACCACACCAACAAAGTGAACGGTTATGTTTACTTGAGTAAACTTAACAGGGGTTCTTCTCTCTGTCCTTCATAGTCCTCTGTTTCCCAATGTCCTGCTATTTTAGTATGTTGTTAAGACTTAGGTGGCATGACTAGTGCAGGTATGCATCTCGTAGCCTGTTTGCTGGAGTATCTTAGGCCCAGTGTACAACTAGCACAGGTGATATAACAGTGCTGTACTGCATTTGAGGTGTGCACCAGCTTGCGGCTCTCTTGAAAGTGGTGCCTTGCCTGTTCCTCTGACTGGCCACATCAGCCTCATTAAATAGGCTGTTTTGGTGGAAAAAGTAGGAGATCATTGATAAATGACATAGCTGAAGAAGAAAAAATAGTGCTTAAAAAAACTCTTTACTATTTTAAGCATGGAGGGTGTCAGGCTGGGATTTATAGTGTTGGAGGTCAGAAAGAATGCCTAGAAATTCCTTACCTGGCTTCTTTAATAACACAGCCTGGAGGACAACACAGGAATTTTTGCATCTGTCTCCTCTCTTAAAGAAGAGATACCTATTCTAAATTAAACACAAGAAGTCTGGATTGGCTTGGACAAATTCACTCTGTGCTAGGTCAGGAACTGGCTGGAAGGCCAAGCCCAGAGAGTGGTGGTGAATGGTGCCACATCCAGTTGGCAGCTGTCACTAGTGGTGTTCCCCAGGGATCAGTGCTGGGCCCAGTCCTGTTCAATATCTTTATTGATGATCTGGA
>WAAF01005013.1:57193-68010 GCA_013400475.1 Tricholaema leucomelas | reverse complement strand
GGTCTGGTTGACTGGATAGGGCTGGGTGCTAGGTTGGACTGGATGATCTTGGAGGTCTCTTCCAACCTAGTTGATTCTATTCTATTCTATTCTATTCTATTCTATTCTAGTCTATTCTAGTCTATGCTATTCTATTCTATGGATTATTCTGATGAGACAATTCTACCCACTGAATGCATAACTTACAATGTGTCCTAAGAGGTAAAAACAAAGGCTTCAGAATGTGATTCTTGATCTTGTGGGTTTTTTTAATTGGCATAATTTTTGCCTTTCTCCTCAGAAATCTGACTGTGCACTTCCTTAGATGCTTTTATGGTGAGACTTCACGTTGTAATCCTCTTCTACAGCCAAGATATTAACAGCCCAGGTAAATAGGAACTTTGATGTTTCCGTAATGAGAACAGTAAAATTAATTAGCCCTTTCATAAACTCAATTTAAACTTGCAAGGATTGGAGAGTATTAAAGTACTTAGGAGAATGCTATTATAAAAGTTAAATAGTGGAAAAATATGCATTTCATTTTGAAACGGTGAGAGAATTAATTGTATGTGAAAATACATTGCTCTTGGTGTGTGTTTGGTCAAAGAATAACCTTAAGTGCTCCTCTGAGATATTCTTCTTATGTTCCTGTATCTGATACACCTATTATTTTTCAACATCAGATTCAAACATTAAGTTATATAACTTTTACATGCTTTTACTGTATATAACCCTAGTTATATAAATTTCCAGGCCTTCTGACTGTTTGCAATCTTTAAAATGTAATGAGCTGAAAGATTAGCTTTGAGCCCTGAGGCTGCATTGATGTTTTGCTTAACCATTCAGCTGAGAACAGCTTTTAGAGGGATAACTCATGCTGCATCACATCAATAATAAAACTAAAGACCTAGATCCAAGCAGCTATGAATGGGAATTAAGTCTCTCAGAATGCTATAAACTTAAATGAAACAAGTCTTAAACAGAAGGCAGCTGCAGGCACTGGATCTAAACTGCATTAAGATGACATAATATACTTTTGGAAACAATAAGGCTTCCATTGACGTGTTCTAGAAGACAATCCCTCAATGGAAACGAGTAACTGAATTAACATACTGTGATGAAATATGACTCATACTGAAATAGAAGTCTCAGTGGGGTTTCAGCATCTGAGAAACATATTCATAAGTAAGACTGTCAGACTGAATGCTCAGTTTCAGGGATATTCTCTGATTAGCTTCCATTCAGAGAAATACAGAGGAAAGAGTAAGATTTTTTCCATTGATGTCTGGGGAAGCAGGGCAGTGAGAACAGAAGAAGGCTTTTATTAAGCATATGTGTTGTTACTGAAGAGATTGATTTTATCAAAGATGTTTTTGTTGGATTTATTTGTCCAAAACTAATAATACTTCTGTTCTTGCCTGGGGAGATGCTTAAGACTCTTTTAAACTTCTTGGTGACATGATCTCTTTCATTATTGTTGCACGGGATGTCACTGACTTGTTCACTGTTTCTTCTCCCTCTCAGTTTTGCTTTTATTATGCATTGCTTTATTTCAATGTGGTAGAGTTGTTGCATGAGGAGAAAAGAGCAAGCAAAACTTTGAAGAGAGAAATCTGCTTTGTAGGTGACCAGATTTGGACGGTTGCATTTGGAACATGCCTGTGAAACACTAAAAAATGCCAGAAAGAATTTCTCTTTTCTAGCATCCAATTTGTGTTTGAGAGCATATGACAATGCAGGCCTTGTGATGCAGAGGTCTGCCAAGACAGACAGAGTTGCAGGTCTGTGCTGAATAGCAACTTTAGGTGCGTGAGAAGGTTCAGTGTTGAAAACTAAGGTGAGTAGTATTCAGTCCTTCCTAGCTAAGCAACAGACAAAAAAGTGAAGGCATTTGGGGGGGTTTGCTTTTGTTTTTAAGGAAACCTGAGCTAAGAGAGGACAGATATCTCATGCTCTGTCATGTCCAACACCACCGTTTACATCTACTGCATTTAGAAAGAATATGAATTCCTGATCTACTGGGCCTTTGGTGGTCACAGGGGACATTGCACAGACATAAAGACAGGGTTCACAAGCAAAATACCTGAAACCCTTGTTTTCTAAAGTTCACCATTGACTCTTCCAGGCAAGTTGATGCTCTTGTTGCTCTGAATTGCGTGTTGTTAGGATGTCTCTCTGCACTGTGTTGTAGTTTTTTGTGTAAGAGTGTGACAGAACTGAGAGCATCTTACATCACTCTTCTTCTAAGGAAAAAAGGGCAGAAAAATAACAAAGCTCTAGCTGAACTGGAGATGAAAGGGACCTGGGGGTACTGATACTAGGCTGAACATGAGCCAGCAGTGTGCCCAGGTGGCCAAGAGAGCCAATGACATCCTGGCCTGTATCAGGAACAGTATGGCCAGTAGGACAAGTAAGGTTACTCAGCAGCAGAGAGAGACCTCCAAGATCATCCAGTCCTGCTCTGTCTCTCTGATATGGACTTAACAGTATTACTAAAAGACAGAGGAATCATAGAATCATAGAATCAACCAGGTTGGAAGAGACCTCCAAGATCATCCAGTCCAACTTAGCACCCAGCCCTATCCAATCGACTATACCATGGCACTAAGTGCCTCATCCAGGCTTTGCTTGAACACCTCCAGGGATGACTACTCCACCACCTCCCTGGGCAGCCCATTCCAATGCCAATCACTATCCCTGCCAACAACTTCCTCCTAGCATCCAGCCTATACCTCCCCCAGCACAACTTGAGACTGTGTCCCTTTGTCTGTTGCTGGTTAAGTTTGAAGCTAGCTAGAATGTTTTGGTGAGAAGATCTAGATCATAGGCTGAGAAATTGAAACAACGGTGAGTTGTACTTCGCTCACAGTCTTGCTGAGATGTGTAGAAAGGAAAGGCAAAACAAAGATAAAGTCACTCTTTGCTCTGCCCTTCGCTGGGGCACTTTGTCTCTGGGCTGTGCTCTCAGCTCTTTGCCTGATGGGGAGCTGAGGCTGCTGGCTGAACTCCACCTTGCTTTCTAACCTCACCCTCCATTTGCTTGGCTGATTCACCTTTGCTTCTTAATCCCCCTGGCCGAACCTCCATTCTTCCTTGGGACTGGGGTAAGGTTGAGAGGGGTAGGGGGAAGGCGAGGGGGTGGTTGAGAGCCCCTCCTGGGGACTCAGGTTTCTGGGAGGGGAGTTGTGTCTGTATTATTGTGCTAGTTTGAGCCTAGCTAGCATGTTTTGGTGAGAAGAACTAGATGATAGGCTNACCTTGTATATTTCTGTCTATAACTGTATATACTGTAAATATCTGCTTGTAAAGTGTGCCAGCTGTAAATATAAGCTTCATTCAAATTTCCAGAGCCGACTGAGTCTAGTCTGGGTGATTTCTAAAAGTGTGGGGGGCGGGGGACACCCAAACCATCACAAATTCTTCCACAGAACTTTCTTCTTTCCCTTGATGTTAACGTCACTGAACTTTGCAAAGACGAAATGGAACATTTGGTGTGCCGACAAAACTCTGCAGCTCCTTGAGAAAAAAACCACAAAATCACTGTTGATCTTTGCATGCAAATGCCTGCATTTCCAGTTCCTCATAGCTATATTTGGCTGGCTAGTGCTTTGTGAGTAGCAAACTGCCAAAGGTTTTATTATGGCTGAATTGAAGTTGCAACAGATAACCGCTTGTTATAAACCTGAAGTATGCTAAACTCCATTTCAGCCTATGACTGTATCGTAGAAAGCAATTTAAGCTGTCATTGCTCTTCAACTCTAGGTCATTGGCTTAAATGTGACCTAATCAGTAAAGACTGTGAATCATTTCCATCTGATGGATGTTTAGTGGCCTGTGTAAAATGTGCCGGTAGACACAGTGAAGTTTATTGGGAAAAGATGCCCGCATGAAAAAATCCAATAGTACAAGTCAGCAGATGTGCTTCTACTTTTAGAAGGCTGAAAGAACTGAATAAGGCTGGAGGCAGTTGTGTGTTTATCAGATTGAAGACTCACCAGATTAACATCGTGTAAGATGGAACTACAACGTCTTCTTCAGACCGAGTGATTGATACGGACTCGAGAGGTCCAGATTTCATTACTGTGACTATCATTGATCTGCTGTATGATGAAGAATGAGTCATTTCAAAATTGTTCTCCACTAACTATACACTTTTGACTGATTTAAAGAATAAGTTAGTCAGAGAGACAAATTGATTTCTACATGTTCTTGGGCTCAGATACTGTGTAAGGTTTACATGTATAACATGTATCTAACACTAATCATAGAATAGAATCATAGAATCAGACAGGGTTGGAAGGGACCACAAAGATAATCTAGTTCCAANTCCTCATAGCAGAGCAGCCCTCTGAGCATCCTCCTGGCCCTTCTTTCTACATGCTCCAGCACGTCCACATCCCTCTTGTAATGGGGGCTCCAGAACTGGCTGCAGTACTCCAGGTGGGGTCTCAGAGTAGAGGAGGGGAATAACCTCCCTCCACCTGCTGGCCACTCTTCTCCTGATGCAGCTCAGGATCTGGTTGGCTTTCTGGGCTGCAAGTGCACACTGCTGGCTCATGTTGAGCTTCTCATCCACCAGCACTCCCAAGTCCCTCTCCTCAAGGCTGCTCTCCAGGCAGTCACTGCCCAGCCTGGATTTGTGCTTGGCATTGCCCCTACCCAGATGCAAGACCCTGCACTTGGTCTTATTGAACCTCATGAGGTTGGCTTGCACCCACCTCTCCAGCCTGTCCAGGTCCCTCTGGATGGATCCCTTCCCTCAGTATCACAGTATCACAGTATCACAGTATTACCAAGGTGGGTGCTAATGATGGGAGATAATCTAATATTGGCAAAATATAGTTTTATAACAATCTAAGAGTGGACTGTGAAGGAGAAAGGTGAAGAAAGGCTTGGAAAGATTAGTGGGTTTATGAAGCAAGATATGAAAATCTGTGATTTGTCGTATCTCTTCCTCAGAGACTTCATCCTGACATTGCAAAGCAGCCTGTGTTGACCCAATACCTCAAAAAGATCAAGAGCTCCAACTGAAAAAATCCATACTTTATATGCTGAGCTAGGGGTGTGTGATCTCCAGTGCTATCACACCTCTGTCACACCATTTTCCTGACTTGAACTCTGTCAGTGAGACCAAGGTCTTTTTTCCACTGCTCCTGTGTGATGGTTTGGGAGTTACCTGCCCCCCCATCTCTTATGATATCACCCAGACTAGACTGGGCTGGAAGTTAAGGAATGAAGCTTTGTATTTACAGCTTAGCACAACATAGGAGCAGATATTTACAATATAGCACAAATACATACAACTAGATACAGAAATAGACAAGTTAAAGATAACACAGAAACACAACAGCCCTCCCAGAAATAGGGTCCCCAGGAGGGGCTCCCAACCACCCTTCCAACTTCTTTCCACCCCTCTACCTTATCTCAGAGTTTGCCTAATGTGCAAAGTGAGGTTGGAGGATTAGCAAGGGGGTTTAGAAAGCAGAAGGATTAGTTACACAGAAGTAGCCCAGGGAAAGAAAAAGCACAGGCACCAACTGCAACAGAGACACACACACACACTGACTCTCCCGCTCGGTCTTATCTACGTTATGGTTCTTGTTTTTATACATCTCAGCAAGCCTATGAGTGAAGTAGACATCACCATTGTTTCCTTTTCACAGACTATAATCTAATTTTTCTCATTAAAATATTCCAATTAGCCCCAAACTAGCACACCCTGGGACAGCATCTACCCACTTACCCACCTGTCTAAATTTCCTTTTACGTCTCCGTTCTGCCTCCACTGTGGGACCAGAATTCCTCTGCTCCTCTTCTGGAACTTGTAGATTGTTTTATTTGGAGGCAAGAAGAGTGGAGCCAGACAAACATGCTCTGGCCATTCGAAATGACTTGCTTTAAAAAGGAAACATCTAATTTATCAATGTGCAGAGCCACTTCACTGCTATATCTTTTAATCCAAGCAATTTCAGACTTCAGCTTCACAGTATCACAGTATCACCAAGGTTGGAAGAGACCTCATAGATCATCAAGTCCAACCTGTTACCACAGAGCTCAAGGCTAGACCATGGCACCAAGTGCCACGTCCAATCCTGCCTTGAACAGCTCCAGGGACGGCGACTCCACCACCTCCCTGGGCAGCCCATTCCAGTGTCCAATGACTCTCTCAGTGAAGAACTTTCTCCTCACCTCGAGCCTAAACTTCCCCCGGCGCAGCCTGAGGCTGTGTCCTCTCGTTCTGGCACTGGCCACCTGAGAGAAGAGAGCAACCTCCTCCTGGCTACAACCACCCCTCAGGTAGTTGTAGACAGCAATAAGGTCTCCCCTGAGCCTCCTCTTCTCCAGGCTAAACAATCCCAGCTCCCTCAGTCTCTCCTCGTAGGGCTGTGCTCGAGGCCTCTCACCAGCCTCGTCGCCCTTCTCTGGACACGTTCAAGCATCTCAATGTCCCTTCTAAACTGGGGGGCCCAGAACTGAACACAGTACTCAAGGTGTGGTCTAACCAGTGCAGAGTACAGGGGCAGAATGACCTCCCTGCTCCTGCTGACCACAAGCTTATGACAATTAAATTGTTTTCAATATTAAGTTAAACAGAAACATTTCTGTGATGCATTGCTTACCTGTTCTCTCTTAAAACGTACTTTAGAAATCAACCAGTATAAGGAATAGCACTAAACATCCTTGCTCTGGGAAAAACATAAAGATTTCAGGGATAAACTGTGATTTATCCTTCAATCCTTTTTGATATGGTCTTGTTAAAATGTTACGAACCACTGAACTTCACTCTGACTTAATTATAGTCTATCATCCATCTCTCTTTTTATGAAGCCTGTTAAAATTGTTGCCAGATTAGATTCATTCTTTAGTCCTGATGGGACTTTTCTTCCCTCTCTTTTCTTCCAGTTTTATTTCTGTTCAATTCCAGACATTTTACCGTTCATGGTGATACAGCTTTTGTTTTTCTGCTATGTTTTCTGGAACTTGTGTAGAACTTCTCTAGACCTAAGGAAATCAGTATGAAAGTTCCTCCTGACTTCAGTAGGGCAAAGAGTGTGCTATTTTTTTCCCTGCTTGCTGTTAGTCTCATTTTATTTGCTTCAAGAAAAGAGAGCTATTTCTCATGTTCATAGCTCCACTGATTCATTGTATGTTGACTAGGACATTTCACTGGGAACAGGAACAGCTGAACAGTACCCTAGAGCCTCAATTCACCAAAACAATAGAGCACATGCTGAACTCACATTGTTCTATTACCTTTTTTGAAATCACCTTATTAAAAGGAGATTCCTCTGTGACTCACTAACCACAATCCTTTTGGTGTCACTAAAGCTTATCTCTATTCAGCAAAGCTGGGCCTGACTCCATTCTAAACAAGCAGTTAAGGTTTGCTGGAGACATGGATTGAACTGCATTAGTGAAATAAGAGGATGAGAGCAATATAAAGCTGATGTGTATATTGTTAGGAAAGAAGAATATTTTGATAGGTACTTTGTTTGAAACTATCCCAATTTATGTCTTGTATAATTATTCTTTCTTCTACCAGGTGAAATAGCAAAATTTCTTACATACTGGAAGATAAGGATTAACATATAATGAATTAGAACTGTCAGGAAAACGAAGCTTTGAAGGAAATGTGGCAGAAAACGTGAGAAAGTGAAAAGCAAATGTTCATCTGCCTTGCATGCAGAATGGATGCCACAGGGAGAAAGGCTTTAGGCAATGTTATTCTGCCCTGTAGCAGTCGGTTACTGTGACACATTGAAAGAAACAGGAAATTTTCTGTCAAAATATTTGTAATGGCAAATTAAGCTCTTTGCAGACTGAATAACATTGAGTTCATTGATTAAAATCATATATAGCAGTAATTAATGAACTTCTTTTTAGCTGTGGGGTGTGTTTTTGGTACCTCACACATATCTGTGTATCAAGGCTTTGTACTTGCTGTGCTGGAAGGCAATCCCTGTGGGTCACCATGGCTTCCTCTCACTCCTTTGCTACAGGACAGTATGGGAGACAAGGACCAGCTGGGAAGCCTGATTCATAGATAAGAAGGATGTCATCCATGTGGTTTTGTAATCAGACTGATTGCAATTTTTGCCCCAGAGTAATTTTGCATTATTTCTGAAACAGCCACTCTAATTACTACTGTTTTAATATATTAAACCATGGCAGGGTCAAAGCAAAAACAATGAAGTTTAATAGTCTCTTAAACGTTTAGCAAGACACTTGACATACTTCCAGCAGGCTTCAGTTGTAGTCTGGGAGATGGCATGGGCCAAGTCCAATTCCCAGCAGGCAGCTTGGAAATGCCACCTTGTTTTGGATTTTGAGGATACAAACATGGCCAGATTGTGCTGGTTGTCTTCTAGGTCAGAGAATTCACTCTAGTGCCACTTAATTTTGTTAGTATAGCTGTAGTCTTAGTCTGCTGTGTCTCAGCCTTGACAATCCAACAGCATGCACTTTTGCAATAATCTGTCTTGAGTTCACATCCTTATGTAAAGGAGAGAGGAAGGAATAGCTGAAGGAGATTGAGGGGGGATTTATTCCTTTTAATAACAGCTCTGGGCCCTTGCATGTCAGCAGCATGTGCTTTTTTTCCTCCTATCTACTTCATAGCAGCATGCCTTTCAGGGGTGGTATAGAAGCTCAGAGAGGCTAAGAATATGCTCCTGAAGGCTTTCAGGGACATAAAACTGATGATGTCTGTGCTCTGGGGACCAGCTAAGTTTTTTCTCTTAGTGCAATTTGGTCTGTAATTAAATGCTGACTAAAAGTGACCTTGAGGCATGTGGGATTTTTGAAATCGCTGCATGCTCAATCTCTAGAAATTTGGGGCTGAAGAGACAAAACTTCAAGTTAAAATACCTCCTGTAGAATGTCAAAGCTGACATGCTGTCCTTGGCTGAGAGACCTTATCCCTGGCCTTATTTAGGTTCCCAACATATGTTGTCTGCCCTTACAGCAATATATGGGTTAGGGAAAATAATGACAGTATAGAGGAAGCTAACAAAGGAAGGCATTTCCTGACTCTTCAGAGAGTCTGGAAGTGACTCAGAGCCCCTCTAGTTGTCCCAAAATCTTTTTCATCTAAAAGAGGCTGGAGATCTGGCTCTACAAGAAGCAGGAGTCTCTTTATTCCTCTTTCTTTATCCCAACCACCTCCTTTTTATCAGTAAAGACTGCTTTGCTCTTAATGTCACTTCACTTGCTCTTTGTACCACTCTGTTATTCCTTTCCAAGGCAGGATAAGCCTTGTTCCAATCAAGCCTTTTCTTTCTTCCTAGGGTTGATAGAACTAATTTTTTCTTACAGTGCTGAAAATCCTTGGTATAGATCTGGTGAAACAGTCCTCTAATCTAAAGCTTTAGCAACACTTCCCTGTCTCGAGGAAGATCTGCTATTTTTCCTTGCTATATACTTCTCTTTCTCCCCATTTTGCTCATGTAAAAAAAGAATCAACCATAGCTAGTCTGATACAGAAGGAGATTAATATCTGTTTATAGTCAGTATATCACAAGACTCCCAAACACAGCAGGGATTTTCAAATATTCCTATCCAGTAAAGTCTACCAGCATGAACATGGCTTTAAAAACAGTATGGAATATTAATGTTGCCTATCAGGTCTGCTTCCAAGACAACTTATGCATTGCTCACCTTTGTGCCTCTATATATCAACTGCATATATTAGGAAGACAAGGTCTTCTAAATGTGTTTTAGACTGCAGATGAATGTCCTGCTCCAGAGCCCTCCATGATACAAGACATAGCTTTTGAGTCCTTGGTCTTGACTTTCTTTTGAAGGCCACTGCTTTTACACGCCCGCAGAGACATGTGTCCAGTGCAAAGCTCCTAATCTATCTCAGCCAAAATGAGTTTAACCTGGCTAGGATTTTGATAATTTGTCTTATCTTGCTGCAGCAGGTACAGCAGCTTTCCCTTCAGCAGCTCTGCTGTAGGATTTTATAACCTCTGAGATGAGGGCATGATAAGCAGTTGGTGGCAGGTTTAGGATGGGAGCTTATTCCCCTGACACAGAGCTGCTGCTGCACAATCCCCATCTGCTTGTATCTCTATTTGTTTCCTACAGTTACCATTTACAGTCAGCACTTATGAACTCTCTTTGGTATTTCAGGAATGAATGTGTGCCTATGTGGCAAACACATATCCTTTCATCATGACAATGAATGATTGCATGGGACTGACTGGAATGCATCAAAATAATTTAGTTTGTACTTTTAATTTTTTTTTTTTTTTAATTTTGTAATGGAAGNTGTATCTCTATTTGTTTCCTACAGTTACCATTTACAGTCAGCACTTATAAACTCTCTTTGGTATTTCAGGAATGAATGTGTGCCTATGTGGCAAACACATATCCTTTCATCATGACAATGAATGATTGCATGGGACTGACTGGAATGCATCAAAATAATTTAGTTTGTACTTTTAATTTTTTTTTTTTTTTAATTTTGTAATGGAAGAGTTCTGGGCCCCTCAATTAAAGAGAGATGTTGAGATACTAGAATGTGCCCAGAGAAGGGCAACAAGGCTGGTGAGGGGCTTGGAACACAAACCCTATGAGGAGAGGCTGAGGGAGCTGGGGGTGTACAGCCTGCAGAAGAGGAGGCTCAGGGCAGACCTCATTGCTGTCTACAACTACCTGAAGGGAGGCTGTAGCCAGGTGGGGATTGGTCTCTTCTCCCAGGCAACCAGCAACAGAAAAAGGGGACACAGTCTCAAGTTGTGCCAGTGGGGAGGTCTAGGCTAGATGTTAGGAGGAAGTTCTTCCCAGAGAGAGTGATTGGCATTGGAATGGGCTGCCCAGGGAGGTGGTGGAGT